>OY757930.1:74795665-74970665 GCA_963585895.1 Sepioteuthis lessoniana | reverse complement strand
CTGAATTCTCTAATGTAATAATTTGTGTATATGTACTTTCAACCATCATAGGTCATTTCCAAGGATGTGTGTGTATATATATATATATATATGTATATGTCACTGGCCTATTGGCATAATGGTTAGAATCTTTGCCAATAGCCTGGGAAACCGAGGTTTAATCCCAGGTTGAGTCATACCAAAGACTAAAAAAATGATACTTGATGCTTCTTTGTTTAACACTCAGCATTATAAGGTGCAAATCAAGGGTAAGTGGATCAATCCAGAGAAAGATGTAGCACCCTCCCCTGCCCCTTGGTGTAGTAGCTATTATAAAGGGAGCCTTTGGGTCACCTTTGACAATGATTGGCCAACTTATGTATATGCACAAACATAATATAACAGAGAATATATAGATAAGCCTTGATGAGATTTGAACTCATGCCTTCTTTTTTACTCTAATTGAAATGATCTTACATAATAGATTGATGAGATCTATAATTGAGATTTAGTGTAGCATTCAAATTAAGTTTTAAGTCATTAAAAGTGTGGAAAAACACTGGATGTCAATGAGTATGACTGAAAGCTATTAAACTTGAAGTCAATATGACACCACAACTCTCATAGGATGGTTTTAGTCAAGTGACCAAAATGGTTAGAAAGTTAAAAATAATTTAGTCAGTTAGTGAAAAATCCTCAGCTAAATCATTTAAATGTTGCATATTGTTCTCACTGATTCTCTGTTTAGGCTGCAGCAGGGAATGATTGAAAAGTCATCAAGAAATGAAAAAAGAAAAAAAATGTACACATGAAATTATGGTCACACTGTCATTCATCATTCTGGCAAATAACTTAGAAAAACTGGAGATGCTGACAGAAGATGACTAATAACAAAGATGGCCACACAAGGCCTCTGGAGGGGAAGCAAAATGAAGAGATGGGAGCTGCCAAATGATAGAATAAGGTCATATAATATATACTCTGAAGGGGTATGCAACAATGAATTAAAATAACAACAACTAATATAATGGCAAGCGAGACCAAGAAACAGAATAAGGGATGGGTTTATAGGTTTGATTTGAATTATCTGATATCGATCAGTTCAATGTGGTTGAGCATCTTCACAATCTCAGTAATTACATCCAGCTGCCAAATTGTGCTTTAAATTGCTAAAAGATTGCAAAACTTTTGAATCACTCAAGTTGAATAAATAGGTATAAATGATAAAACAAGATGGAAGATACTAAAATGGCTAATATCATCATGTCTATTCTATAAGAAAAAAAAAATAGTAACAAGTTTATAATTGCAGAATGAATGTTTTATGAGCAGATTTTCTTTATAAAGTTGTTTGTACACGGGTGAAAAAAAAGTCCAACTACAGGATGTTTATGCTATAAGATTTGTTTATATAGGAAGTAGACTGAAAACAAATACAAACTTTATGAACACAAAGATAAGATTTGTAATGCAATCAAATCTATTTTTTCTGTAGTAAGTTACAATATTTTCTGTAATAAGTAACAATATTTTCACTGTGACTACTTTTCTTGCAAATACCAACTGGTAGTAGTCTTTTACTGAATTTAGCTTAGTTTGGTATGAGACTAAAAGTAAAGGACAACTAGTGAGAATCAAACTCACTAATTGTACTGATATATGAAATAGTTATAAAAAAAGAAATAAAGAAGGTTTGATTGATTTTAATGGCATGTCAACCAGTTTAGACTTATTTTATGCCAAGAGGTAAAGAATTGTATTCATTGTACATTTATATTCACATGTTTTGTGGAGTCATTTCTTAAGTTTAGTTTGGTTTTATGGCGTATCAAACATTGTTGGTTATCTAATACCAAATCCTGTTTTTATACATATTTATTAAAGATATGATTTGTAAACTCATTTTGTAGGTACAAACAATTCTATTTCTAACAATTCAATTTAGCATAAGTCATTTGTTCGCACTCAGTTTTAATCTCAAATGGTGCACTGCAGTTTTTATTTCCTTGTCACAGGCAAAATGCTTACCTCTTAAACCCCCTTTCATGGGGTTGAAAAGATGATACTCTGAAGGTGCTGAATCTTGCCAACCAGTAAGGTCCTCCTCCCGCATGACAATACTCAACCACACACTCACATCAGGACAAGGGAGATAATCACCTCATTCAAATGGACAAGTTTACCACATCTTCCATACTCACCAGATTTAGTGCATGCAGATTATCAACTCTTTGATCCCATAAAAGAGGGTTTAAGAAGCAAACATTATGCCAGTGATGAAGTGGCTCAAAGAACAATCAAAAGAATTTCACAAGAGAGGGAAACATGCTCTCATTCGAAAGTGGAATATTGCTATTGAAAGAAACGGTGACTCTGTTGAGAGGTAGGGATGTGATCCAGAGAGGACCAGCTTAATTTTGATGTAGGATACATATTCCTATGTCAGTAATTATTCCTGTACTAAGGAAAAAGTCATTACTTTTTGACTCACCCTTTTATATAACATTTATTAGAAAGTTTCTAAAAAATTTTTTAAATCCATAGCGAACAGATTATGCTTTAAAATAAATTTTGTACTGTATTACATCACATATGAGTAATAGAATGCTAAAGTTTTTCTCATTTCTTTCCATTTTAAAATTCAATAAAATTTAAAAGATACATCATCACATACTAACATGCCCTGGTGATGGTTTAATATAAAAAAAACTGAAATGTTAATGTTAGCAGAATATTCAACTATAAGTAAACTCATCCTCTGAATACCTTGTTATATATATATATATATATATATATATTATGGAGGCCCTCATGGTGTAATTGTTTCTGTTGTAGGAAATAGGGATGGTGACTAGAGTTCAAATCCTGAACAAGACAGTTAACATTTCACATAGAATTAATACCCAAGGGCAAAATATGAATCCAACTGTTCTTTCCACTATAGGTAAATAGTAGAGCAGATTAGGCTCTTTAACCTTGGTATGGAAACTGTTCAAAGAGAAAGAAAACTCTGAATTCAAACCTGTTAAACTCTGCTTAATACTTGACCTTGTGTTGTATCCTGCCTGTGCAGAGGGGTTGGGTGTGTATCTCATGTGTCTAGCCACACTGAAGAGTTGTGATACAATGAAACTGTCTGTTGATGACAATATATATGCTCCCCACTGTGGGTTAAGCACTCGAGTGAAAAATTGCCAGCTGCCACATATGCGTAAATGCAAAGCTTTTATGAATTGAGCACTCCAGTAGCTGATAAGTGTATATGAATATATACTTTAAAAATTCCTTCACTTCTGTTGAGATGATGATAACTGAGGGTACGTAAAATCAGCGGGGTTTCAATTCCAGCTTGAAGCATCTTGTGTGTCTAGCCACACTGAAGAGTTGTAATACAAGGAAACAGTCTCTCTGTAGATAACAATATATCACTTAAAAATCCTCTCAGATAATTTAAATAATAACTGGGAAAGGAGTCTTTGTGGCACAGTGGCTAATGTACTGGACTATGACATCTTAGTTAGCGAGTTCAAACTCTAGTCAGGCTATTACATTCACTTTCAGATTTATACCCTAGGGAATGGTATGAACCTCCTTATCCCCCAGTTATGGGTTAAATAGTACCTCTCCTGTCCTTCTGCAAGGATGGCTTTGTCATTTAATAACCCATGAAGGTTGATATGCCATTAAACAAAAGAAACTAAAACAAACCTAAATAATAACTCTTTTGCTGAAATAAATATCAATAAAATTTGTTTCAAATTAATAAAAATTTCAAAGATTCATAACAGAGTTTCATGTAGCTGATCCTCAAATGAGCCAATATCAATGTACAGTGTAACCCGGATATAAGAGAGTTGTAGGGACCGGAGAATAAGTCTCTTATATTCGGGTTTGGTCTATTTTGTTTAGGTAACACAGGTTCTAATTTGGGACCATAGAAAATCTCTCTTATATCCGGGATACAATACCTTGTTTTATCTTATTTTACACACACACATGTATATATAAAGGAGTCATGTCTGTTTTAGTTTGTATGCATCAACTTATAACTCAGAAAAGAGATGTCTCTGAGCATTAAAATTGCGCATACACTTGTTTGTAACATAGAAAAGTACAAAATTTAGTTTTTGATTTTTTACTGATTAAATGAGATAATTCAATAACTAAAAATCAATCAATTTGTGGAACTCTTCACAGTTTTTCATAAGTACATAAAAAAAATGGAGGGCAACTCTTCAGTTCTTAAGAGTTGCCATGTTTAAATATGATTTGGATTCAATAGGGAAAATTTGAATTTAATGCTTTTTTGAAAATAATTGTTTTGTCATTTAGTACTAATTGTAAAAAAAAAATTAATTTTTTGAAGAACTAAAAAAAATCATGAAAATGCTTCAAACCAAAGAGTACATTTTTTAAAATATCATTTCAAATGGAAACTAATTCTTTGCTTCTTTTTATTGTAAGGACACATTTTTACTTCTTAACTTCATTTTATTGTACCTACCAATAATATTAGATTTTTAGAGGGTAAAAAAGAAAAAAAAAAAAAAAATTAAATGAATGAATTGTCCATTGATAACTCAAAAACTGATTTTTTAAATAAATACTTTTCATATTTCTAAGAATAAAGTATATTAATTTTTTTATTAGTTTAACTTAACACATAAAAAAAATTAAAGAAAAAGAAAAGAAAAAAACTATTTATAGAATAAATGAATATTTTTCAGTTGAATTAATAAGTAAAATTTACCACCTAAAAATAAGGACACATTTTTAGATTCTTTTTATTGTTGAATTTTTATAAAGTAAAAAGAAAAGGAATAAACAAATACAAATTTTATCACTATAATTTAACAGGCAATTAAGAATTTGTCATTTTTTAATAAAAAAATGGTCTTTAAAAAAATAAAATTATGATAATGTTTCAAATCATTCATGAGTTTAGGGTCACATTTTTTAAAATATCATTTTAAAAGTAAACAAAAAAATTTCCAAAAAAATAGAAGAATATTGTAATAAGTGAATTCTTAGAATATTTTACTATAAAATCTTCAGAAGGTCAATAAAAAATTTAAATAAAAATTTGCTGCTTTTTTGAAAATTATTAACTAAAATATTTTTTCTCTAACTGAGCACTACTTATAAAAAATAAAAATTTATTGAAGAAAAATTGAAAAACAAAGTAATCAAAAGTGAAGGATTTATTGTGAAGGAAATATGTAGTTGAAAGATCTTGCCTATACAGCGTTGTTCAATCAAAACTTGGTATCATTATTCTAAAATCCTGATAAAGGTTCATTAAAACTAAAATGTTTAACGTTGACTTTCCTTCACACACATCCACACATACCATTTTGAAATTGTATCTTTCATTGGTATAATTTTGGTAAGATATTTTTAATGCAAAAATAATGACTTAAAATAATGAATAAATAATGCAAAAATCTATTTTTCAATAGATTTTCATGAAATTTAGCCATAGATAAGAGACTTGTAAAAGATTACAATTACCTGCATAAAATATTCAGCAGCCATAATCATTTTCAAAATATCAGGCAAAGAGATTTCTAATTTTTTTTCAAATTATGAAACCTGACAAATTTTTTTATAAGATTACCAGTGAAAAATCTCAATAAAAAAAAACAATCTTTAAATAATGTAACATAATTGATACAAAAAAGTCTTTAAAAAATACAGCTCAAAGAAATTATTCCCAATTTGAAAATAGTTCTTAAACAATGCCCATGATAAATGTAAGCTTGTTTATATAAAAGATTAAAAATAACATATCAATTGAAATGTAATTAAATTTGACAATAGAGTTAAAGAAGATGAACTTAAATCTGTACTTCATAAATTATGACACTGGACTTTGTTTTTTTTTAAAAATAACTTGACTTTTTATATACTGCTATAATACAGCAAAAATGACACATTCTAGCAAGATTTTAATTAATGTAATATCACTAAAATGTTCTCAGAGAATAAAGCAATTTCCAATCTAATTTGCAACAGAGTGTTTAAAAAAGATTTGATATCATTTGAGATGTACAGGGTGTTTCAGAAAAATTGCTATCAATTGTAATCAAATGACTATATCAATTCTGGTTCATACGATCTCAGATTCTAACAGCTTGAGTCAAAACAATTTAAAATTCAGTTTAATGTTTAAATGGCCTTTTCTTCTCTTTTTTTATCAGTGAATAGTATTTCTTAATCTGAAAAGAAAACATTAAACATGGAATTTTGAGCTCATACCATACATGCTGCTAAAACTTGAGATCATTTGAATTTTATTTATATATATATATATATATATAGAGAGAGAGAGATAGATAGATAGATAGATAGATAGATAGATAGATAGGGTGTTTCAGAAAAATCAGTATTATTTCATAATCTAATTACTTGACCAATTCTCATTCAAATAATCTTGAATTTTAGTAGTATGTGAGAAAGTTCTATGTTTAATGTTTTATTCTTTTGAGATGTAAAAATGCCATTTATTGGAAAAGAAAAGTCATATTCACATACATTCATTGGCCTAGTGGGTAGAGTGTTCGCTAATGATCCGGGAGACCTGGGTTCAATCCCAGGTCGCGTCATACCAAAGACTTTAAAAATGGTACTTGATACCTCCTTGCTTAACACTCAGCAATATAAGGTATGTATCAAGGGTAAAGTGGAGCAATCCAGGGAAAGGAGTAGCGCCCTCCCCTACACTTCAGTGTAGTAGCTATCGAAAAGGGAGCCTTCTGGTCGCCCTTAACTAAAGGTCGCCAACTTTACTTTACTTTTATATATGGTATCAAATATTTGTCTACAATATTGGTTAGTTTCAAACAGATTTACTTGACCCATAGATGGGACCTAAACAGGTTGCATCAGAGTTGTAATACTTGGAAATGATTTACTTCATACTACTTACAGCTCTAGAAGGGGTGCCTCACCACCATTTGCAGTTTAGTATCCTAAGTAGGACACAAGAAAAAAAAAATTGATAAAAATCAAATGTCGAGTTTTATTGTAATAAAATCTAAGAACCCAATTTTTTAAAAAATTTAAATCGAAGTACATCGAGATGAATTAAAAATATTCCTCCAGTTTGTATTTGGTGTGGTTTTTAAAAATTATGGTTTGGAGAAAGGGGGGCCACACACACACACATACACACACACACTTTCCATCAGGTAAACTTTTTATTTTTTGAGTCTAGAAATTTTCCAGTGAAAAGTTTGTGCTTGTCAGAAACTTTCAACTTTCTTGAACCCTGTCCACAATACAATCTATGATGGCAAAATGCCATTGAACTTTGTTTTTAAAAAATATTTTGACTTTTTGTATATGGCTATAATACAACTAAAAACACATTCTAGCAAGATTTTAATTAACCTAATATCACTAAAATGCTCTTAGAGAATAAAGCAATTTCCAATCTAATTTGCAACTTAGTAATAATAGTACAATGTAAGCATTTGCACTCACCCCAATCATTATAATTTCTCAAGGGAGATAACTATTAAATGTTATCAACATAGTACTGTTTATTTATTTATTTGCAATTGATTATAAATTCTAAAAATAGGTTGTGTTTCAACAGAGCATAACAGCCACTTAAGGCAGCCTTTAAGCAAGTGTGAATAAGAAACATTTGAAAGAGCCTTACTATGAAAACGTTATATTGTTATTGTAATAAAGATCTTAAATATTTGTAATATAATCCCATTGTAGAACAATTTTTTAAGGAAGCACATTTAGTGTAGCGGTTAGCTTCATAGCAAATGGAATCAGCAATAAAGGTTCAATCCCGGATGAGGCTATTTGCATTTCACTTAATGCCAATGCCCTTGAAAAAGAAACAAATCCATCTGTTCTTCCCTCAGCTAGGGGTAAATAGTAGGGTAGACAGGGCTCTTTAACCTTGGTACAGCAACCAGTATAGATGGACAGTTCTAAATTCAAAACTAGCAGAACTCTGCTTAAAAATTGACCTTGTATCACATCCAGCCTGAGGTGGAGAGGTTGGGTAAATACATAATGAATACTTTTTTCTTTTTTGTTATTTCGCAATAATTACATTATTATTAATGATTTCTCAAAATATTACATCTGTCCCATAATAGTTATTATATTTGCTTATAAATATATAGAAACCTACATAAATGTAATGTGACGGCAAATTCTTTAAAATCCCAAAGCGGGACTTTATTTTTGCACATGTGAAGACGGGGCAGGTTGGCACTTGATCCCTTGTAGAATAAGTCCTCGTTCAGAGTTTTTTTCCTCGGGCACATAAGAACTGGCATATTATGTGAGGGATTAATTTAGGGCTAGACTGACCGCCGCTGGCAAGGGGTTCCAAATTTCACACTATACACACACCCACCAAGGCCACTAGTCTTCCTCCCCTAGACAATGGAAGATATGGACCTCTAGGTTGAGACGTAATAATATTAATTATAGTAGTCAGCAATTCCGGTTTCCCGTGTGATATTTTAAAGGAATTTATAGGACAATTCTAAGCAAGATAACATAAGGCGACGTGAAGCTGGAAAAGAAATATGACATAACAAACTCGTAGAAGACACTGCAAATAACAACTTCGACCACGTGGGAACATTAAAATATATCAATCTTTTACTACACATAGATATACACCTTCAACGTGTCAAATATATCATAAATGAACAGTCCATGAACATAGATGTCTTTCTTCTTTTCTTGTCTTTCATTTTTCTTCAAATTGAGAGAGAGAGAGAGAGGGTATATGAAATTGGGTATAAGGAGAAATGGTCTCAAATTTTACTTATCTTTTTTTCTTTGATGGAGTTTCTGTGGAGAATATTTCCTCTTTTATGGGCTAATATAATAGACTTTATGCTATTTTTAATACTGGCTTGAAGAACTTGGCTCCTTCGTGTCCGAGATATTTTTTTGTCTTCTTCTACCCGGAGTACTGGCTTTGGTTCCGTCTGCCACGAACCCTGTCCACCACTAACTTTCTTATTATCTTTTTTCGCTGACGGGAAGAAGGTGCCACTTCCGTTTTAGGGTCCCAGCCAATCGTTTGGCTTCTACCTTCTTCCTTCCCATGTCAGGCGACCCGAGTGAGGTCCCTAAGTACAAATATCTGGTCTTAACGGTCATTCTTTGACGGCTTGCCACTGTTAATTCAAACACGAGGATAGTAGTAATCATATTTCAATCGTCTCAGTGGGACACCACGTGACAGTAACAATAATTATGGGACAGAAGTAGTACTATTTTCATATATATGACTATTGAATACTTTTTCACTTCTTTCTAATGACTTTGGAAAAGACATGAATCCTTATGTTCTCACTCTGTTGAATAATAGATTGAATGAATCTTTTATTCTACATGTAGAGTAGAATTTGAATAATTGTTTAACTGCTGAAAATATACCATGAGTCAACTCAGTTTAATTGACTTCTAAGGGCAGTTGAAAGCTTGGCTGTCATTGGAGGATTGTAAAGTCAGATGACTAAAATCCTAGAAATTAGAACATAGATTTTGACTTTAAATTAGTTTAACCAAAGCCATTGAAAGAGCAAGACCTAATTTCTATCTATGACCTAATGGCTGACTTCCGGTTTGTCGTACAAGTATGGCATATAATTAAGGAGACATCTAAATGAATAAAATGTGTGCACACAAGAAAGAAGACTTTGTATTTGTTATTTATCCCAGCAAAGAGGATAGAGCAGCCAGTAAAAAAGATGGAGCAGTGAGATGAAAAGGAAAACAGACCCTGGTGAAAGAAGATTGCTATACAACAACTCCAGTTAGAGGTAAATAGTAGGGTAGACTGACTTCATCAACTTTGGTTAGGCAACTAGTCTAGGAGAAGGAAAACTCAGAATTCAAAGCAACTTTACCCCATTTAAAAATTGACCTTGTTTGGTTTGGTTTGTTTTTTTATGGCATATCAACCTTTGAGTGTTATTTAATGCCAAAGTAGTAGTACTATTTCACTCATAGCTGAGAGGATAAGTGGGTTCATGCCTTTCCTAAGAGTATTAGTCCAAAAGTAAACATAGTAGCATGACTGGAGTTTAAAGTCGCTTACTCTAATGTCACAGTCCAGCATGTTCGCCACAACAGCAAAAGGACTCTTCTCAAGTGACCTTGTGTCATAACCTGCCCAGAGTGGAGAGGTTAGGTAAATACATACAGTGTCACAGTAGACTGTACCACAATAAGAAAAAATGCTTTGGTTTAAAAACAATCTTTATTTTATTGTATTTGTTATAAAATCCTAGACCTCATAGATGTCAGTCCACTGTCCTAATGCCTGAGCTGAATAATCTATAAAAATGAAAATAATAGCCTTAGTTGTAATAGTAGTTATAATATCTATTCGGTGGAGGTGTACTTTAATGATATACTTTCTTTCATAGACGTTACATACGTACTAGAGAATTACATCAAAATGAATACTCAACTGTGCATTTTTCAAGCTGAATGACGTGAGAGAACAGTGGAGAAAATTGGTTTGAGGGAAGGAAGGAAGTGTGTATTAATATTCAAGTCCCCCTAAGACTCGAAGTAATATTAGCTACCAGAGTGGATCCTTTCTGTAGATGGGAATACCTGGAGGGAGTTTAACCTTTGCTCTTACTTCTCCTTGGGTAGGTAATCAGCCAGCCCTGGGGGCAGGGTAACATCTGAACCTTACTACACTTTCAACATGATGCCTTCCAGGTAAACAAGGGGTTTATCATCAACCAACCCATCGCCATTCCCAGTCTGAAAATGATAGAATATTTCCTGAAATTTTACTAATGTTTATAGCCAACAAATTGTTGCTGATGTAAATGGATGTTTTGAATGAAGTTTTCATTTTACTCTTAGAAGAGGACACAATTCTTTAAAAGACGATTTCTATTTTAACGAGAATTCATTTAAAAGTTTAATTCTTTAGAATTCATTACAAATACTTTTTGAAACAATTATTCTTAATGCGATCTTTTTATTGATAATCACAATGAAAAAAAAAGAAGCTATTTCACATACGTTACATTATTTCCAATAAGATTCCAAATACTACCTCTGTCCCATAATAAGTTTGGTTTGGTTTCTCTGTTTAATGGCATATCAACCTTTGTAGGTTATTTAATGCCAAAGCTATTCTCCTTGAAGGACAGTAGTTGTACTATTTAACCCATAGCTGGGAGGATAAGGGGGTTCATACCTTTCCCAAGGTTCATACCTTTCCCAAGGGTATTTGCCCGAAAGTGAACGTAATAGCGCGACTGGAGTACAAACTCACGTACTATGATTCTGCAGTCCATCACTTTAACCATTACACCACGAGGACACCCCCTGTCCCATAATAGTTGTTACATTTGAATATAAATTCTATTTATCAAAATATAAGAACAATTATAAGATAGAAGCAGAATTAGTTTCATACAAATTGCTATGAAATATTTTTTTTCAGTTTGCATTAATGTATTTGGGAAAGGCATGTATATGTTTGGGAACTTATGTCTTATGAGTTCAAACTGGGCCATGACACCACAGATACAACTAAAAACATTAGTCGTCCAAAAGCTGAAGGTGTAGTTGATCACAGAACAGTAACCAGATGATTCAAGAAATTTCACTTAGGGTGTAAGAACCTAGACAATTAGGCAAGTTCAGATAGGCAGACAATCAAGGATTCCAAAACTGTACTCCAAGCAATAAGAATAAATCTAGTGAGTGAGTATCAGTTAAACTCAGCATCTCACTGTCCAGTTTGCTTTGTCATCTTTGCAACCTTTACAAAAGCATCCAATTGTGCCTCATGTTACCAAAATATTGCAAAACGTTTATTTTTACATTTTTAACTGTGTTATTTTTCATGAAATTATTTCTTTGAGTAAAGAAAATCTAAACATTAGAAATAATCATAACTTTTCAATATCATTTTCTTGGCTACTCATAAGAATTTTAAAAAGCTATTTTTTATATAACTAGTTTGACTATTCCCCCTTCAATGCAACTGTAATAACTATGCATTTTGCATAAACTTTTTTTACAGGTAGATGACTTTTTTAATCTTTGTAAAGTGGGCAAACTATTTCAGAAAATAAATCAAATAATCATAAACAAAAAACAAAGAAAACATGATAATTTGATCAGCAATTGTGTCTTATCATACAATAACATGAAATCAATAAAGCACTCACTTTTAATTATAATAGTTTGCTTAACAACCTTTACACAACTCTACACTACAGGAGGTGCCCATGGTGTAATGGTTATTGTCGTAAGAAATGGACATGGCGACACAAGTTCAAATCCTGGACGAGACCGATGGCATTTCACATAGCACTAATACCCTTGGGAAAGGTATGAATCCAATTATTCTCTCTCCAGCTATGGGTAAATAGTAGGCTAGACTGTGTTCTTCAGCTTTGGTGAAGCAACTAATCTAAGAGAAGGAAAACTCTGAATTTAAACCTGTTAAACTCCGCTTAAAAATTGACTTTGTGTCATATCCTGCCCGAGCGGAGGGGTTGGTAAATATGTACACTACAGTGGGGCCTCCTAGCAATGTTTCTATTCATTAACATTAAATTGGTCAATGAGCAGCCAATAGGAAAGTGCCTTAAATTGAGCTACCTCGGTCAAAAATCTCAGTCCTCCTGTGAATCGTTGGTGACAAAAATGTTGCTCTACTTGTGAAAAAGTTAAGATATTTTGATATTTCAAACAGTTGTAATAGTATCCCAAAAATATGGACAAGGCTTAGAGGGACTCGATTTTCTGTTAAGATTCCATAAAAAGGGAGAATTTTTTCCTTTGTATTTTTAAAATTTTCAATTAGTTTAAAATCAATATGACAATTTTATGGGCATATAATTAGCAAATTAAGATTACTCTGATTTCATTCTTATTGAGTTGATTGAAACTGAATGGTATTTTTCTGAATTTTCAAACAAATGTATCTAATTGCCAAAAAAATATGGTATAAGTGTGTGTGTGTGTGTGTGTGTGTGTGTGCACCCATATGGATATATAAATAGATACACAGATGGGGACTGATGGTACAAATAACCAATAAATTCTTCGTATACATTTAACCAACCCATCTGTGATGAGTAGGATGCAACACAAGGTCAATTTATAAGCAGAGTACAGATAGTTTGAAATCAGAGTTTTTCTTCTCTTAGACTGGTTGCCATACCAAAGTTAAAGAGCCTTGTCTGCCCAAAATACTTACTCATACTTGGAGGGGACAACAGGTAGAAATAGGGAAAATCAACTGATTTCTCTCCAAAAAAGTTTGGGAACAAAAATACACTAGAAAAGCTATAATTTTTGCATCTGTACTTTGGTATCTATAGATCAATCAGTGCTTTCATTTGAGATACAGCCTTTGTGTGAATTATTTTGAGATGGCAGATGATAATATTTGAATTGTGTCACAAAATATGAAAGATCAAAACCCAATATAGTTTAAGAAATCTTTTCCTTCTTAGATCGTTAAAATTACCTTTTTAACCAATTAGTATCACAGATAGATTAATCCTCTTTTTATCTAATTTGGAGCCTATTTAAATCTTATAAATAAATTGATAAAATAGCCTAACCTTGATTAGATATAAAGATTAATTCCTATACTATTCAATTTTCATTTATATTTCTTTGAATGAAAATCCAGCATTCTGTCCCTTCAAGAATGTATTTAATTTCAACATTGATTAATTATTTTCTATGACCAAAAACATTTTTGTTTACCCTTTTTCAACAGCAATGCTTCTACTAATATTACATTCCCTACTAACCCTACTACTGATTATTCTTACATATTAGTGAATAAATATACTTTCCCACTACATGGTGACATACACAAAATATATTATGTAGATTTAAAACAATACAAACTGCTATTAACTTTCTTCTTGTTGATATGTTGGGGCATATTAACACTCACTATTATTACTTTTTCGTACAAGAACAGACATTGTAACTTTTGTTGTATATCAACAAAGTTTTCATTCAAGTTAAAGAAGTGAAACCGGCTCATTGGCCCAGTGGGTAGAGTGTTCACCAATGATCCGGGAGACCTAGGTTCAATCCCAGGTTGCGTCATACCAAAGACTTTAAAAAAATGGTACTTGATACCTCCTAGCTTAACACTCAGCAATATAAGGAGTAGCGCCCTCCCCTACACCTTGGTGTAGTAGCTATTGAAAAGGGAACCTTTGGGTCGCCCTCGACTACGGTCGCCAACTTACTAAAACTGTGTTTTATTTAATAATTTACACACTTTTCTGCTACAGGTTCATGCCTTTCTCAATAAGATTAGTGCCGAGAAAAACAAAAACATCCCAAATTTTAATTTGGGTTGCCTATTCTATTTCCTAATATAACCATTACACCACGAACACCTTTTGTAAGTCTATGTACCATATCTGACAGCATATAAGATGCACCCCAATTTCAGTAGAGCAAATCAAGAAAGAAACAAAGTACTAATATTAAACAAGATGAAATTAATATAATAAATATTATCAATGATAACACTTTAAATCTGTATAATAGCCTTTTGAATAATGACAATATGTATATGAAAGTTACTCTAAAGTCTAAACTAATAGGAGCTGGCTATCAGTCATGGGTATGTCTTCAAGGTGTCATTTTAGAGAAGAGGTGAAACTCTTTGTCAGAGTCATGTTAAGGTAGTCTCCTCCACACACACACTCACAGAGCTCAAAGACCTAGAGGTGGGTCAGTCTAAATTTGCTGAACTGCTTTGCATCTGGAAACCAGCTTTCTAAAAACTGGCATCCAAAAACCAACTCACTAAAAATTCAAAGTTATTTTTTTCCATGTCTTCTGTCGGCTATCACATGAAATCTATTAAAAAAATCAGTGCAAAGCTTTTTACTAAAAAAAAACAAAAAACTATCTTATTCAGCTCTCACACTGGAGGATGACCTATGGCTCTCAGTCTGTCAATCACAATCTCTATTGTCCTCACTTCTTGTAGTATTGACTTTGCGGGGTCATGATCTGTTGTCAAATCCATAGTGACTGGCGTAGCAAGCCACATAACATTTTTACATAACTATTAGAAACAACAGATGATGGTTGATGTTTGCTAGAGACACAATAGTTTTAGTCATCAGTTTTAACTTAGCATGAAGAACTAACATTAATAACATTTAACCTTCTTGTATATGAATTATTGAAAAGAGGCGCTCATGGTGTAATGGTCATCATCACTAAAAATGGACACAGAGACCCGAGTTCAAATCTTGGACGAAGTTGATAGCCTCTCACATAGCACTGGGAAAGGTATAAAACCAACTATTCTCCCTCCAGCTATGGGTAAATAGTAGGGCAGACTGAGCTCTTTAAACTTGATATAGCAACCAGTCTAGGAGAAAGAAAACACTGAATTCAAATTTTTAAACCTCTACTTAAAAAACTGACCTTGTGCCAAGTCATGTTTGTGTGGAGGGGTTGGGTAAATACATATGAATAAATCATTAAGAAAGTGTTTTCAACATATACCGCCAAATTGTCAACTTCCTTTTTAAACACACAAAAAAGTTTTTGATTTTTGAATTGTTTTGAATTAGAATAAATTGATTGATTTTGATGGCACATCAACTCATCTTGGGTAATTTTATACCTTGAGGCTAAGAAAATATGTACATTGTACATTTATATTTAGATTTATAACTGTGTGCAAACAAATTATTATTATTAAATAGAATTATTATAGGAATACTTAAAACCATTTAACTATACAAATTATTTGTATTTAAGAATAGTTACTTGAAGCTATAATTTTTTTTAAGGATTACTATTAGTAGTTACTTGAAACCATATAATTACTTGTAAATTATTGGTGTTAGATAGGAATACTTGAAACCACATAACTGTGTTGACTAATGAATATAAACAATTAAAAAAGTACGATTTAAAAAAAATGCAACATTGAAAACATAGTTATGATGACAAACAAACATTTACATATGAAACAAATTTTGACATTAAATAATCCATAAGGAGTTGATATGTCATTAAACAAATACACCAAACCTAAAATTTTATCATATGTGTGAAAGCACGTGCAATACTGTCCTTATCAGCTGCTAACTGGGAGTGATACTACTGTTTCAGTGGTTAAGGTGGTAGTGCCAACCCTGGTGCCACCAGCAGCTTTTGTCATCAAAATTAAAATTTACAAATGAATCAAATTTCAGCATCGAATAACCCATATAGAGTTGATATGCCATTAAATCATCTTAATATTTATCATAAATACTAAGTGTCTATGTCTGGCCTTCTTAAAAGAGTCCATATAGGCCCTTAGGGGGTGAATAAAAGCAGAGGGATCAACAAGAGATAAAATTACTAGTTTGTATATATAAATCTCTTTATCAAGGGATAACAAAAACCATGGGATTATGTAGACTAGTTGCCAGATATCATGCACCTCGCAGAATGCCTGACTGGGAGTGATGGCCGCTAGTGATGTGTCATTCACATATGATCTGTTCAAAACATATGGGTCATTTAAATGAATAAACAACGTTGAAGTGGAAGGTCTAAATTCAGACACCTTTAAAGAAGAATTCATTGAAATGATTTTTAATCTTGAAGCAAAGTCTATGTACACATTCAAAGGAATTGAATATTATTGGATGAATGAAAAAATAGTAGCAAAATGCCCCAAACTTTGTGCTGCCCATTTTACTAGCTTTTTCAAGTTTGTACATAATGGAATCTAGGTTTAGCCATGTGCATTATTGATTAGGCAAACACAGACGCACTTTGAACATAGAATGTAGTGACTTGCAAATCAAATTCATAAACCTGCCACTTAATATTCATGATATCCTCACAGCAACCACCAAACCCATCCTTCCCATTAAAAAGTAATTCACAAATTAAAGGCACATTTACATTTATACTTTACAGATGCTTTTCTCATGTAAATTCTAATCAACATTGATAAATTAGTAATGTTTCATAGTTTAATATTCAAATGATTTAATTACTTTGATTGATTGATTTAAACAGTATGCTAACCCATCTAGGATTAATTTATGCCAAGAGGTTAGGGAATCATATTTATTATACATTCATATTTACATTTTTTATGTAGTTGTTTTTTTTTCTTTTTTGCACAGTCTTATTAAATATGAATTATTTTTAAAGAAATCAATTTGATTAATAAATGGGACCCTAACAGGTTAGAGTGGACCTGGGAGTAATGACAATGAAAGTGTACTCCACACATCCCATATTTTTAGAATTGGAGCTTCACCATCATTTTTTTGTGAGGAGGGAGTTCTTACCCCTCAGCAGGGGATTCAGTCAGTGTATTATTTGAAGCCCTGAATTAAAAGGAAAAGTAAGTTGTTCTACCTTGTCCTATAATACTTGTTACATTTGCATGCAGTTTTTATACACTCAATGTAAGAACAATTATGAGAGAGAGCTCAAAATATTTTTTTAACTTACATGAATTAAGGTGTGAATATAAGAAATATTTGTTTTATATCCAGTATAAAGAGTGATAAATATTTGCAAGAAAATGAAACTAGAAACAATTATATTAATAAATAAGAAACCTGTGTAAAAAAACTTTATCACCCTACTTGATTTGGTTACAAGGAGTGTATCAAGTAAGAGGTTTGAGAAGATTTGCCCTAGATTATCAATAAAAAAAAAGACCTGACAGTTACAGATGTACCACAAGTAATGAGATGTCCAAAGCTGTAAAGTCAGATCCTTCTAAAGGGAGTAAGAGTCATGCATTTAGGGTGGTCATTAATAGATTTCCTTAAAGGAGGACATTACAATCCAAAAAGGAGAACTTATATTATTTGTTGTGGTGTTTTGGTAAACTGCATTTTTCCCTTTACCATTAATCCCCACATTGTAATGGCATTCTGTACTGAAGACATGAAAATCATCTTTTCTGCTTCAAGATAGAAATCCAAATTCTTTGGCCTATTCATGGTTAAACTCGGTCTTTCTTTTTGGAATGTTTTTAGGAGGTAACTAAGGATATTTAATACTACACACTCTCAGTAGGAATTCAGCGTCTATCGAAGGAACAAGTCCAACCTTGTAATTTAGACCAAACTTGAGTGGAATGTTGCATTTGAACACTCAACAATGCATAGTGGGTCCTTGAGTTGTGGGAGAGAGCTTGTTTCCATAGTGAAAAATTAGGGTCCTATTACAAAATGTGAAGATCAAAACAAGTCTGGCTTAAGCTGGTGCCAGATGGAGGATGGCTAGCACAAAGCTGGACATCTGACCACCCTAAATGTAAAATACAATAAAGACCAAAGAAAAATTGATGAGAAGATTAAAATTGTTATTGGAAAAAAAAAACAAACTGTAATGTAAACAAATAAAGAAAATCATACTTACTTGAACAAACAATCCTTACTGATGATCCAAGCTACAAAGAAAAAAAGAATTATTTTACTTGAAGCTCATTAAGGCAAAACGGATTTCATGCAAAGACTTCTTATATTTCACCAAATGTCTGATCTAAGATAAGATAAAATGGGAATTCCTCCAAGCTGTAGCTATGTCAGTACTACTGTATGGTTGCACTGCCTGGAGAAAAAGCAAGATGAGAAATACACATGGATACTGCGTGCTGTTTTAAACAAATCCATGAAGTAGCACCCTCTAAAACAGCAGTTGTACAGTCACTCACCTCTCATCTCACAAGCCATCAAAGTAAGATGAACAAGACATACTGGACACTAGTGGAGAAGTAAGGGTGAATTCATTAGTGATGTTCTCCTATGGACTCCTACACATGGACACACCAGTGATGATTGACCAGCAAAAATGTATATTCATCAGCTCTGCGCAAATACTAGGCGTGGGCTAGAGGAGGAGTTACCAAAAGTGATGGCTGACAGGAACTGATGGTGAGAGAGAGTTAAAGGAATCTGTGGTATCAACACACTTTGAGGAGGAGGATGAAGTCTTCATCACTTTTGGCCTGATTTGAATCAAACATTCAGGAATTGTCCAGGTATTCTTTGAAAAGGTTTAAAACCATATACAACCAAGATTACATGATTTTTACTCTCTAAAAGAATCTTGCTCTTCTGGCAATAAAACTAAGTAAACATTAAGTAGCCAAGGGAGACAACTCATTTAGATGCTTGACATTCAGAGAGAAACAATGTCATTTTCAAAGCTCTAAGATTTTTCAGCCAAACTAATACTGAAAAATTTGTAATTATCTTTACATCTTCAGTTTGAAGTGCTACCTATAAATCTAGCCATTAACATTCAATTAAATGTAAACAATATTTTCATAAGATACCTAATCTGTTACTTTCTATTTGTTTTAGAAGTTTTGTCTTTCACCAATTAAAAGTTTACACTGAACCTATTGCTACAAACACTAAGTGTTATAAAAAGATAAATTCACAGAAAAGATAATAACAATATATACATGTTTACAACAAAGTGTCTTTTCTTAGAAATTTGACAAAAGTGTTCAAAAATTCATAAAATCATATCAATAGAATATCAGATGTTGAAGTAGTTTAGTTTGGTTCATTGACCTCACAGATAGAGTGTTCGCCAATGAACTGGGAGACCTGGGTTCAATCCCAGGTTAAGTCATACCAAAGACTTTAAAAATGGTACTTGATACCTCCTTGCTTAACACTCAGCAATATAAGGTATGTATCAAGGATAAAGTGGAGCAATCCTGAGAAAGGAGTAGCGCCCTCCTCTATACCTCGGTGTAGTAGCTATTGAAAAGGGAGCCTTCTGGTCGCCACCTTTACTTACTTAATGTCAACGCCAACCTTATAGAAGAATGGTAGTAGTAGTAGTACTATTTAACCAATAACTGGGGAAATAAGTAGGTTCATATCCTTCCGAAAGGCATTAGTCTAAAAAAGAACCTAGTAAAACGACTGGCATTTGAACTCAGTATGATGTCACAGTCACTTTATCCATTATGCCACACTGACTTCCATCTGTTGAAGGAGTGTAATAGAAGGTCAATATTTAAAGAAAAAAGGGATTTGTTAATAAGTTATTTACTTAACATAAGGAGGATAAAGATCTGGGATTAGGAAATATATCTATTCTCTGGGTTGATATACAGTCCTCATACCCATTATTAGCACCCTTTTATTTTTTGCTATTTCTTCAGAAATAAATGGAAAGTAACCAAATAAATATAAACATATTTTATCCTTTTCTCTTCTTTATCAACCATTGTAATGTTATGGCCCCAAATATAACGAGGGAAATGTTACCTTTCGTAACATTTCGGGAACTCAAAATGAATAGGTGTAACATTTTGCAAAGTACAAAACAGACTCATATTGTTTTGATGAGAAAATTCATTATGGTCTGCAACATTCAGCATAGACACACAAAATGAGAGAGAGAGAGAGAGAGAGAGAGAGAGAGAGAGAGAGAGAGAGATAGACTGAAAGATATAAGTCATGTTACTTAGAAGTTCAGATAGTATCAGTCGTAGTAGATGAATGATCAGAACACTGATTCCATTTCTCCCTTGACCAGGCTCTCAACCTCAAAGGGGCTCTTTGTCTCTGGACCTGAAACAGCCCAACACAAATTCACCAAACAGCTCTGACTAACTACAACTCTCTGACGCTTTTTGACTGCTAAAAATCTGTCTTATACATATTATTCTAATCATCTTATTAACTAATATGATAAGAACACGTGTTATTAAAACTTTCAGTGTTACAACATCATATCTAAACTGACATCACATTCAATATGTTCATCACTGTGGATTTCAGAACAACCTGTCAATTTCATATCCTGCTCTTCAGTGTGACACATGCATGCCTTTGACCTCTGAATACGGCTTACCCTTCAAAGTTTTTTTGCCTAGCTTATAATTTATCATTAAAATAAAATAATTAACAAATATAATTACCATCCTTATATTACACCATGAGTTGTCAATAGATCAAAGCTGGGTTTTTTTTCAGGAGCTATTCTACATTATGTACTGGGTGCCAATAATTATGACCAGCACCGTAAGTAGGAAAAAAAGATTTTTAAAAAAATCTAAAACTTTCAAATCTTCTGGATGTCAGATAAGCAGAAATATTACACAAATTTCTTTTTATTTCCTTCTAGATTGATCCTGGAACTACTTCACACCATGTCGAAAGAAGAATTCAGAAGTGCTTTGGAAAATGAAAAACCCAGTTTTAATAATTTTTTAACATATATCATACATATAGTGAAATTTGTGTTAATTTTTACGTCTACAACATAGGGTCAAAGTAGGTACCAAATCTGTTTTATAATTCTATCATTATAGAGTTCAGCCCAGTCAGCTGGAGCTGTAGAATACACCAACTGCATCTCTGCCGAGGGGTAAGATCCCCCTTTTCAACAAATGTTCTGGGTATGACATTAAACTATCTGATGGTGAGGCTCCAGCTCTGGAGGTTTGGGGAGTGTGGAGTACTCCTTCATTGCCATTGCTCCAAGTTCCTCTCTGACTTGGTAGCACCTGACAGGGTCCTATTTATGGATTGAATAGAACAAACTGTGTGCAAACAAATGACTGATGTTAAATTGTGACAGTTGTATAGCAATACTAGAAACCATTTAACTGTGTGCAAAAAAAAAAAAAAAGAGCTCAGGCTCATTTAAGAATGTAATTTACAAAATGTGTTTAGAAATCATATATTTAATATATATGTATAAAGATGATTTGGGATTAAATAACCTATAATGGTTGATATGCCATAAAACTCAACCCAACCAAACCAAACTCAACTAAACCCTACCAAACTAATATAAAGTCACACCACCAGATGCAGCCTTGTGTCATACCTAAGACAGCCCATTTTGGAGGAAATCTTACCCCTTGCAAAAGATGCAGTCAGTGCATTCTAAGCTTTGGCAACAGGGTTTCCTATCTAATACTATTAATCTATACATAATTATTTGGCCTCAAGAAACTACTCCTATTTGATAACTATTTATCTACATACAGTTATATAGCTTGAAGTATTCTTATCAAACACTAATAATTTGCAAGCATTTATATGATTTCAAGTTGTTACTTGAAATCATGTAATTGCTTGCAAATAACAATAATAATTTTTAAACAGATATATTTGTCCTATAAATGGGACCTTAACAGATACAACCACTTCAGATCAGAGTGAACTTAGGAGTAATGGCAATGAAGAGGTACTTCACACTTCTCAGATTTTCAGAACTGGAGCCTCATCGTGTGATGTAGTTTAATGTCCTACCCAGGACACATCTTTTTCATTAGGGATCTTACCTCTCTGCAGGAGATAAAGCCAGTGTATACTAAGATCTGTTGACAGGGAAAAAGTATTTTTTGAGACGATAGATGAAAGTGAGTAATCTAGAAATGAATAAAGTTAATCTGGTGCTGATTTTAGAAGATCACTACAAATATTAAAAAAAAGCAAAATTTAACTACAGCTAATATTTACATGAGTATTGTCAGTGTTTTACTGGAATAGAATTATCAATGATTTATGATTATTTATGTTGATTAATTATTAGAAAAATGTAATTAATTCATTTTCACAATCATTTCTTTGAAAACTGTTTAGCTGATTCATTCTTATTGAGAAAGAGAGAAAAATCAAGTATTTTATAGACTTCAGCTTTGATGTGAATGAATCAAGAAAGATCTTAAAGTTGTTTTTAATAGAAATATTTGCTAATTGGTAAGGAATACAAATGAGTGAACCTATTATGATTCTATGTTTTTCTTTTTAATTTGAGGCCATTAATATCATAGTAATTATTTTTATGATGGTTTTATAACATAATTATAACTGAGGTTTCTTATCATTAGAAAAAGAATAAACTATTAAGTTAAATTAGCAACAGGTTTACAAGCCTGTTTTTCACAGTTGAAGAAATTAATGAAATTTGGTACATAATTAGTAAGGTCTTCAAATGTAAGAAATGACAATTTTTTATTATTAGTATGTATTTACAAGCAAATAGAAAACATATATATATATATATATATATATAGAGAGAGAGAGAGAGAGAGAGAGAGAAAGTGTTATATATACCCTATCTATGAACATTAATGGGTATGTCCCATTCCTCATGAATATGTTGGACACTATTATGAGGGGCGTAAAACATGCATAGTAGTCACCATGAGCAGTGGTCACCTTCTTCATGCCATTGGCGAATATTGTCTTTTGTTAAATTTATAAAGATTTCCATTTCATTTCCAACCTCCATTTTCCTTATTTCTCATTCAGTAAACTTTTGTTAGGTTACGACAAAGAGAGCGAGAGAAAGAGAGAGAGAGAGAGTCACAGAGGTATAGTTGCTAATGTGTTCAATTGTGACATTGTAGTATGTATTTACCGACCCCTCCGCACGTGCAGGATGTGACACAGGGTCAATTTTTAAGCAGAGATTGAGAGTTTTCCTTCTCCTAGAAGAGTTGCCACACCAAAGCTAAAGACCCCAGTTCACCCTACTATTTACCCATGGATGGAAGGAGAATAGTTGGATTGATACCTTTCCCAAGGGTTATTAGTGCTATGTGAAATGCAATCAGCCTTGTCCAGGATTTGAACTCATGTTGACGTGTCCATTCCCTACAATTATAACCATTATACCACGGGCACCTTATAGATTTATGACACTGTAGAAAGCAAGTTCCAACTCCAGTCGTGCTATTATGTTCACTTTTAGACTAATACCCTTAGGAAAGGTATGAATCTGCCCCACCTCCTCTCCCCAAGCTAAGGATAAATAGTGCCACTACTGTTCCTCGACAAGGATGGTTTTGGCATAATATAACCTATGAAGGTTGATAAGTCATTAAAAAAATAAAAAATAAAATCAAAACCCGATACAAGGTCTGTTTTAAAGGGTGTGCTTTGTGAGCTATAGGCAAAAGAAGACTAAGTGGATTGTATTATCATCTAATATGGTATCTTGGAGGTATATAACTGTAATCTTAGCTTTCTACAAACTCTGCATTTTTTTAACATGCTTTTGTTAATACCTTCTCTTTATCAGTTTGTTCAGCTATGAGTAATGAGGAACAAATGAGGTACACAGAGCAATGAAGAAACCTTCAAATTTTTAGCCTGATTGGGTTTTATGACATAACAACTCTTGTAGGTTATTTAATACCAAATCCTGTTTATACACACACACACACACACATATATATATATATATATATATATATATATATATATATATATATATACTAAATATACATGATTTATGAGGTGCATATGATAAATTTCCAGACTTTTTTTGTATGGGCATTTAAAATTGTTGTAGACTCTTGAAAATTCACTATACATCACTATACATCTTATTAGATTAACTGCTACAACAGCAATTGGAATACACCCTACTAAAGCCTGATTGTCACAGCTGGTGAATTTCAAAAATGCAATCTAACACTTTAGAAGAACTATATGCAATAAAATTCTGTTTTAAACTTGGAAAAAATGCCACAGAAATGCATGGAATGCTTCAGACTGCTTTTCGACAATCTTGCATGAATCAAGCATCAGTTTTTGAGTGGCATAAGAGATTCAAGGAAGGCAGGGAGTCTGTGAGGGATGAGAAGACATGTGGGAGGAGTAAGGAAATCAATACACCAGAGTTGATTGGCCAAAGGGTTAGGGTTAGGGTTACTATGTTGAGGTTTTAAGGGAGGTCAGGAAGAGATTCCATCAGAAGAGGCAAGCACTCTTCAAATCGGCTCAGTGGCATTTCCAGCAGGACAATGCACCAGTCCACAACTCCATCCTTGTCACAGACTATTTGACCAAGATGGGCATTAAGACAGTTCCTCACCCTCCCTATAGTCCACACCTTGCTCTCTGTGACTTTTGGTTATTGCCTAAGCTCAGAGGCAGTCGTTATGAGACAATTGAGTAAATGAAAGAGGCTGTGACGAAGGTCATTGACATGCTCACACAAGGACTTCCATGGGGCCTTCCAGAAGTTGTTGGAACGGTACAACAAGTGCACTGCAGCCAGAGGAGATTACTTCGAAGGGGACTAGAGTTTCATGTGTGTACTATTAATAAAAGTGCCCATACGAAAAAAGTCTGGAAACTTATTGTATGCACCTCGTATAAAGGAATTATTTGTAGATGACTTTTTTTAGACAAGCCAGAAAGAGAAAACCATTTAGTTTGTTGTTTAGAATTGAAATGAATTATTAGTGACACCAGTCTCATTACTTATCAGAAACACATCATATCTACACACAGAAACACACACAGTCAAAAATATTTGGCCACCCTTAAAATTTTTATCTTTCATCTTAAAAGTGTTAATTTTAATGAAGCATCCTTTAACTGGTGCAATCAGTGGACTTAAATCCCATTGAACTGGTGTGGGATGAACTTGAGCACTAAGTCAAAGCTAAACAACCCACAAGTATGGCTCACCTCAAGCAACTCTTGCAGAAAAGCTGGGCAGAACTATCTGCAATCTACCACTAGTTTTTGGTGAAAAGAATGCCAAGAATCTTTGAAGCAGTAGTAATGACCAAAGGGGGGTCATTTTGATGAATGAAAAGTTTAAGAAGTTTTTGTATTTTTTGGGGTTTAATTTGTAATTAATTTGACTCAGGTAGACTTGTATTTTGTATAATAAATAAAACCATTGTTATGCTTAACTTGTTTCATTAAAAATAACACTTTTAGGATGACAAAAAAAAAATTGAGGGTGCTTAAATATTTTTGGATGGTAGTGTGTGTGTGTGTGTGTGTGTATATATATATATATATATATAGACATACACATACATATATAAACACATAGATACAACGCACATATACTTGGTCTGAAACTAAAAATCATCATTCAGATACACACACACACACACTATGCACAAACACAAACACTATATATATATATATATATATATATATATATATATATATATATATTTACACACACACATGCACGCTATGCACAAACACACACACACTATATATATATATATACACACACACACGCACACATACACACACTATATATATATATATATATATATATATACACACACACACACAAAAACGCAATAGATGAATAAAATGTTAGACACAAAGTATTTGGGGGTCAAAGCAAACAAAATAATTATTGATGTGACTTATATACTTAGCAAAAAATATCAAAGAAGTTATTTTGCTATTGTCAAAATATGATATACAGAAAATATAATACTTTAAACATTAGGGTTTATTTTGGGTTTCACTGTTGTCATTGTTTTCAAAGTGTTGTCCTCATAAAATCTCATATATGTAATAAATCAACATGTAAACTAATTTAAAAATACATTTTTCTATTTTTCAAAATCATTGCTAAATGTATATATATATATATGTTACATATGAACAATAGTTTAAGAGAAAAGTCCCCTTGGCATAATTGCTAAAATGTTGGACTGCAACATCAAAGTAAGCAAGTTTTAACTCCAGTTGCAGTATGGGTAAATAGTAGGACAGACTAGGCATTTTTTACTTTGGCAAGACAACCAATCTAGGAGAAGGAAAATTTTGAATTCTCAAAATGAGTAGCCATGGGTTAAACAGTACCACTACTGATCTCTGATAAGGATAGATTTGGCATTAGATAACCCAAGAAAGTTGACATGCCATTAAAAAACAAACACTATATTTTAATTTAACACTTGATGACCATTTTGCCAAATGGTTAAGGCAGGAATATTGTGAATTTAAGACCGAGTTCATTCTTCAAAGTGTAACAAACATCACATGAAAAAAATGTAACAAAGATCACATAAAAAAGTGTAACAAAGATCACATAAAAAAGTGTGACAAAGATTACATAAAAATGTGTAACAAAGATCACAAAAAAAAGTGTGACAAAGATCATATATAAAAGTGACACAAAGATCACGTAAAAAAGTGTTACAAAGATCACAAAAAAAAGTGTAACAAAGATCACATAAAAAATAATCAATCAAGCTGTGATTTTATAGAGAAAATATTAAACCAAAAAACAAGTCACATACAAGTATGTCGTAAGGTTTTACATCTGAACGATAACGCGATTCTTGTCTTTTCAATGTAGAATTCAAATTGACATAAAAATCAATAACCATGTAAACAGAATTGTGGACATATCTGAGTTGAATACGTATTGTCATACAACAGGTAAACAGACTGGACATGCAAGATATCGGTATAATGATACCCCTAGCAAAGAAAAGAAGATTAACAAAATCAAACTAGTTATAGTAACCTTAGTAACTAAACTACATAGTCACTAACATTTGATTGCTATAACAACAATTAGAATACATACTATTTCCTTAATACTGATAGTTCTCATAATAACACTGTGAACAGTCACTAAAAATACTACGATGAGTCAAAAGTTTTGCAATATTTTAGTAACATAAGGAACAATTTAGCAGCTTCAGATGTTTTAGCTGAGATCATGAAGGTGATGAATTACACTGAAGTATGAAATGCCAAGCTCACCTGATACTCTCTGTGTGCTACTCGCCTGATTTGCCTAAATAGCTAAGAACATAGTCTTAGGCCTTCTTAATCTTCTTTGATCATTGTTATTGTTCTTGCAACCCGAGTAAAATTTCTTGAACCATCTGGTTTCTGTATATATTTGCCAGCCCCTTGGCATGATCAAGAAGTGACACAAGGTCAATTTTTTAGTGGACTTTAACAGGTGTGAAATAAGAGTTTTCCCTTGACTAGACTGGTTGGCATACTAAAGTTAGAGCCCTGCTTGCCCTACTATTTATCGATAGCTGGAGGGAGAATAGTTGGATGTATACATTTCCCTAGGGTATTAACATTATGTGAAATACAAACAGCCACATCCAGGATTACAGTACGTTGATCAACTGCACCTTCATCTTTCACACAACAAATATTTTTGGGTTCTTCTGCGACATTATGACTCAGTTTAAACTTGGAAAGTAGAAGTTCCCAAATTAGGCTATGTGGCATGTTCATCTGTGTAGTTTTTCAAATCGCACATGGAGTAAAGCAATGTATAACATGTTAGCATACAAATTATTGCAATACTTCCAACAACAATTGGAATTTCCCACGGTGTTAACTACTTTGGTTACATAAAATATTCACTGCAAACTGGCACATACAAAAATATTGCAAAACTTTTGACTCACCCTAGTACTGTATCAATCACAATCAACACTATTTCCTATAGTACCGATAGTTCTAATACAACACGAGTAAAACTAATAAAAGAATCTATACTATTCCCTATAGTACTGATAGTTCTAGTACCAATAATAGTGAGCCCAGTCAGCTGGGCCTGTAGGATACACTGACTGCATCTCTACAGAGGGGTAAGACTCCCTCACTGAGTGTCCTGAATAGGACATGAAACAACCTTTGGGGAATGCGGAGTATCCCTTTATTGCTATCACTCCCAGGTCCACTCTGGTTCGGAAAGGTAGCACCTGATAGGGTCCTATCTATGAGTCAAAGAGAACTAAACTGTGTACTTATGCTAAATTAAATTGTTTGAAATACATTGTAATTATGTTAAACTGAATTGTTAAAAATAGAATTGTTTTGACATTTCAACTGCATACTTGAGCTAAATTGAATTGTTTGAAATAGAACTGTTTCTATGTATAAAAATGTATCTAGCATTAAATAACCAACAATAGTTGATATTCCATAAAACCAAACCAAACCAAACGAAAACTAGTAATACTAATAAAAGAACCTACACTATTCCCCATTGTACTGGGTAGTTCTAATACCAATACTATGAATGGTTAGTACTAGTAATACTAACAATAGGATCTTAGTCATTAACAAGATTAGCCATACTGTGATGACATCTTTTGATTCTACATTTAATTTCTTACATCTAATGTGTATATACTATAATTATTTATGTATAAAATGCACTATTTTTCTAAATTTTTCCAAAAGTTAGAAGTGTCTATTATACATGAGAACTAAATAATTAACATTTTTTCCAGCCACACATCTCACCATTCAGGATGACTAAAAGTAAGTTCTAGTCCAAACTAATATGTTTTATGCTATTACAGAGAAATATCCACTGGAATGTGTGTTTTGTTATCAATTTTGTTTCTCCAAATGTGAGTTTATTTTTGCAGCAAATTTGTCACATTTTTGGTTGAATATGTCCGTGTGTAAATTTGGTTTTTTAAAACATAATGTAAGATAAGTTGGCTGACCAGTTGAGGGTGACTTGAAGGCTCTCTTTTAAATAGCTACAACATCAAAGTGTAGGGGAAGGTGCTACCCCTTTCCCTGGATTGCTCCTCTTAGCTTTGATCCATACCTTATAAAGTTGAGTGTTAAGCAAGGAGGCATCAAGTACCATTTCTTTTTAGTCTTTGTTATGAATCAACCTGGGATTGAACTCCAGTCTACTAGACGATTAACAAACACTCTATAATGTAAACTATATAAATTTAGTCAGTAAGAACCAATAAAAAATTACACAAATACTAAATTAAAGTTAAATTTAGCTGCTATGAATTCTAAAAAGTCAGTGTGTATTATACATAAGAATTTTTTCCACAGAATTTCATGATCTAAAACTAGGGGTGCATGTTATATACAAATAATTACAGTAATTAGCTAAAGGTTAATGATCTTGACAGTGAATTTAAACAGGGCAATTTTCTAGTTATCAATAACTACAGTTGTAGTGACTCTAGCAACATTGACAGTTTGCTAATAATGATTGTGACAGCTATTAATTAAGATATTAGTCCATTCAAGATTCTAATCCTATTATTATTAATTACTAACAAATAGTCCCACTGTAAATACTGACAGCTAGGTTAATCTTAATATAAACTTTGCTATTTAAACCCTTTTGAGCCAGAAGCCAATATTTCAGGTTGAACACAATTTTACTAAACATAGTATGTATTTACCCAACCCCTCTATGATGGAGAGGTTATGACACAAGGTCAAGTTTTAAGCAATGTACAACTGGTCTGAATTCAGTTTTCCTTCTCCTAGACTGGTTGTCTAACTAAGTCTGACCTACTATTTACACATAGCCATTTAGGAGAATAGATGGATTCATGCCTTTCTCTGGGTGTAGCATATCCAGATAAGAATACGTGAAATGTACATAGGATGTTTTTGACATAAGGAGAGAGATACCATCTTTCTATACTCACTTTTCCATCTGCCTCCCCATCATGTGTGCACCCGACACAAGGCCTCGGCGGGCTCACGAAAGTCAACCTTCTTCTTCCTAGCCAGGAACTCAACTAACTGACTTTTCTCAAATCTCCCCAAATCCTCTGCGCATGCTTCCAGTGCATGATGTCATTCACATCCGCAAGTCACATTTTCTATCTGGGATTTTTATTTTGACATCTCTGAATGATACATCCTCCCCGCGAGCGCACATGAACACCTGCGCCCATGTTTGCACCTAACTAACCCATGCACTAAGCGAAAGGTTCTCAGCCTAACTAAACCGAAAGGCAAGATATATAAAACAAAATCCCTCGGTCATTATATTACATGGGGCATTGGCACAAAGTGAAATATGATCAGCCTCATGTAGGATTTGAACTCAGGTCACTAATTCCATTTTCTATGACAGTAACTGTAACCGTTATGTTAAGCTATACATTGTAAGTTTGATATTTTAGGCTGAACACTAGATTACTTTCCACTGTGAGCCACATAGACTTTTATCGACTGGAAGGAAGGGAAAAAAGAAAGGAATGGAAGATAGAGAGATAGAGAGAAAGAAACTGAAGTGATAGATAGAAATAAGTAAAAGAAAAAAAAAAAAAGAAGAAGAATGCTTATTTTGAAAATCTACTTTCGAAGTTTATTTTTATGCAAAAAAAAAAAAAAAATGATGTGATAATTCATAAGTAATAACAAAATCTAAAAGTCAACAAATTATTCAAATTATTCACTGTGAAACATGAACACAAGTGTTTGAATTTTATGTCCTGTCATCACCTCAGATGAATAATGGACCATTGCATTTTGACTGTGAGGAAATCAAATGAAAGAAAAGAACATGCTACATATCATGGATAAAAAGAAAATAAATAGAATTTGAAAGGAAAAAAGAAAGGAGAAACTACTTAAACCCTTTGAGCCTGAAGCCCAATAATTCAGATTGAACTCTACCTTACAATATAATGATATATTGTAAGCCTAAGAATTTGGCTGAGCACTAGTTTACTGAACACTTTAAGCCACTGTGAGACATGAATGCATGTTTGATAGTTATGCCCTATCCTCACCTCAGATAAATAATGAACCATTCTATTTTGAGAGCAAAGAAAGAAAAAGAAAAAGAACATGCTACACATTAAAGACCCCTCCCCCAATATAATAAGAAAAAAAGAAAAGAGTGATAATGCTAAGGATCAGATGATAAGCATCTGCTTCAATGCAATGGAAGGAAAAAAAGAAAGGGATGAAAGATAGAGTGATTGGTTTAGTTTCTTAGTTTAGTGGCATATCAACCCTCGTGGGTTATCTAATACCAAAGCCAGCTTTGTGAAAGAACAACAGGGGGACTATTCATAGCTGGAGGAATAAAGGGGTTCATAGCTGGAGGAATAAGCAGGTTTTTAGCTGGAGGAATAAAGGGGTTCATAGCTGGAGGAATAAGGGGGTTCCATAGCTGGAGAAATAAGGGGGTTCATAGTTGGAGGAATAAAGGGGTTTATAGCTGGAGGAATAAGGGGGTTCCATAACTGGAGGAATCATATCTTTCTCAAGGCTATTAATCCAAGTGTGAATATAATTCATGACTGGAGTTCAAATTTGCTTACTATGATGTCACAGGGCACCTCTGGTGGTGAAATGATTAGCATGCTAGACTAGCAAACCTACACGAGTGAATTCGAGTCTCATTAGGTGCCCCATCTATTTGGCCTTGTACTACATCACAGCAAAGAGCTTCGTAAATTACTACAATGAAGTCACAGTCCAGTAACTACACCACAGGGACTACCTCAGATAGAGTGAGAAAGAAAAAGAAGACACAGATTGGTTGAAATAAGAAAAAGAAAAAATGAAGAATGCCTATTTTTCAAACATCTTGAAAGTTTTAAGCAAAAGAAAAATAATGTGATATTTTATAGATAATAACAAATTTTGAAAGTCAGCAAATTATTCAATTTCAATAAAATTTTTGGAGCTTAACACCTATAAAAAAGGGGAATTTCCACAGATACTGCTTGTCATAATTGCTCATGTTTGAAATTCAGACAATGATTATCAATTTAATTCTACTTTTAACTTTTTTGGTAAATCTTTCCGTTAAAAGTTCTTCAAAACATACTATTGTTTGTAGGTGGGAGGAATAAAGTAACATTTTTTTTAAAAGATAAAAATGATGAATTTATTTTCACAGCATTCATCACTTCTAATTCTTTATTTATGATAACAATTATTTTCAAACCCAAAGGGGTTTGCTAGTATCATTTATGGTTCAGAGAGCTAAACACTCGAGTAAACCAAAGTTAAATCATAAAAGAAATAAAGAAGTTCCTAAACTTGTGTTTTATTTGCTTTAGATGCTAAAAATACATCAGTTCTCTCCAATCATGAATATTTTGCTGAGTCTCAAAATTGACTGCTACAGCTGACGAAATGTGGCTGTTTACAAAATGAGAGTTTTTACTGAGAAAAGAAATGAAAAGTGTCCCACAACAAATCAGTTTTCATAAACTTATTTTTATTTTTGTGAAAATTAGCATGAAATCAGTAGTTATCTAATTTTCATGGTCTACAAGTGTCTGATGATGAACATTTCCTTTGTCAATGAAACTGAAAGTAAATATTGCTAGCAATGTTAAGATTTGATAATTTTACAGTGAAAACAAATATACTTAAATTTTGGAAAAATAAAAAAAATAATCAAGGTGAATGGTTGTAACCCCCACTGTGAATATGTATTCTTTTTCATTTTTTAGGTTTGTTTTTTTTTGTTTAATGGCATATCAACCTTCATGGGTTATTTAATACAAAGCTATCCTTGTAGAAGAACAACAGTGGTATGATTTAACCCATCGCTAGGAAGATAAGACAGTTTCATATCTTTCCTAAGGGTATTAATCTGAAAGTGAATGTAATAGTGAAACTGCAGTTTGAACTCACTATGAGGCCACAGTCCAGGACGTTAGCTATTACGCCTTGGGTCTGACTCTCACTTTTTTGAAAAATTTCTTTTGATTATTATCAATTCAGCATTGGTTTGATTTCGGAGTTTTCTTTCACCTAGACTGGTTGCTTTACTAAGGCTGAAGAATTCAGTCTATTTATTCATGGCTGGAAGGAGAATGAATGGATTTATAAATTTCCAAAGGGCATTAGCATGAAGTATAATACAAACAGTATCATCAGGATTTGAACTCATAAGATGACAACCATTACACTATGAGTACCTCTCCTGTTTGAATGTGATGAAATAATAATAAATATAAAATGAAATTACCTAATAAATCATTATGTTTGGTTGGTTCAGTTTTATGGAATATCAACCATTATTGGTTATTTAATGTTGAATCCTCTTTCTACATATATATTAAATATATAAAATTTGGTTTGGTTCATTTTTGTGGCATATGAATCCTTGTAGGTTATTCAATGCCAAATCTTCTTTATACATATATTTTAAATATATATGATTTGGCTTGGCTGGGTTTTATAGTATATGAACCTTTGTAGGTTATCTAATGCCAAATCCTCTTTACGCATATATTCCAAACATATAAGATTTGGTTTGGTTGTGTTTTATGGCATATCAACCATTGTAGGTTATTTAATGCCAAATCTTTTTCATACATATACATTAAATATATAGGATTTTGATTGGTTGGATTTTATGGCATATCAACACTTGTAGGCTATATAATGACAAATCCTGTTTATACACACACACACACACGCACACACACATATATATATAATTTGTAAATCAATGATTTGGAGGTAACATTTTAAACAAGCCAGAACACACTCGTTTGCACTCTCATGGTTTCATGTGTAGCTATCTAACATAAATAATTCTTTCATATTAATTGTTTGTTTGCACACATTTAAAGTGTTTCAAGTATTGCTATCTAACAATAACAATTCAACTTAATATTCGTCATTTGTTTGCACACAGTTAGATAGTTAAACTGTTCAAAGTGACCCATTGATTGGATCTGAATAGACACTATCACTCCAGGTCAAAGTGGACTTGGGAGTACATCAATGAAGGGGTACTCGACATTTCTCAATGCCTACAAGACTGGAGCCTCACCATCAGATGCAGCTTAGTGTCATACCTCTCCACAGAGATGCAGTTGGTGTAGTCTATAGCCCCAATGGGCAATCATGATGTTTAAAAGCATTTTAAATCAAGTTCTTTTGTATAAAACAAAAGTAAGTTAGTTAGTGACCATAGTCGAGGGCGACCAGAAGGCTCCCTTTTTAATAGCTACTACACCAAGGTGTAGGGTAGGGCGCTACTCCTTTCCCAGGATTGCTCCACTTTACCCTTGATATGTACCTTATATTGCTGAGTGTTAAGCAAAGAAGTATCAAGTACCATTTTTAAAGTCTTTGGTATGACGTAACCTGGGATTGAACCCAGGTTTCCCAAACAAAAGTATTGTCATAGTATTAGTCAAAGATCAACTGGAGTCAAAACATTTCATAGTAGTACTTCTATAATAAATTGCTTGAGAAAGCAAATTCCAGTTATCAAGTCACAGCAAATGTCCCCTGTCACTGGAAGACCCAACAAGGAACACATTGATTTTCTCCAATTCACCACCTGTAATATACCAACTTTGTTAAGAGTCCCAGGTGAGATATTCCCCACATAACCCGACTGAACAACAAGCCATATATATCATAATTGAGCAAAATGGTCAATATCGTCACACTACTAAGTTTGTCTAATGTTTCAGATTGGTCATTGGGGATAACCAATCAAATTTTTCTGATTTTCTTTTTTTTTTATAGTGTCTGGATTTCTTGGATTTGATCTTTCTTTATTTTCCAAGTTGTGCAATTAAAAATATTTGGATGTTTTATTGCTTAATCCATTTTGATGTTAAATTGAGATTCACAAAATTCCTTTTTTAGTCTTTTTTAAAAAATCTATTCAAATAAACATTTGCTGCTATACTCTGAATCCCCAAAAGTTGCTTGGCCAACTATTAATTTGGTTTCTTTTGTTTAATAGCATATCAACCTTTGTGCGTTATTTAATGCCAAAGCTATCCTTATGGAAGAACAGTAGCGATATTATCTGACCTATACCTTGTTCCTAAATTAGACTATGTTGTGTGTTCATCTGTGCAGCTTTTAAATTACACATGAAATGAAGTGATGCACATGTTAGTGCACCAACTACCATAATACTACCAAATATAGCAGCTACCTCTCATGGCTTAAACTGCTTTAGTCATGTGATATATATGCTGCAAACTAACATGACTCACCCTAATACTAACAGTAGTTAAATTTCACTTAATAGTAATAATTTTGTATGTTCCATGTTCATTATTTGTCTAGTTGTTTCTTAAAAAGTTTTTTTTTTGCACACAATCCTATCAAATACAAATAAACCTATCTATTTGACCCATAAATGGGACCCTAATAAGTACTGCCACATAGATTTGAGTGGGCCTGGGGATAATGGCAATGAAGGGGTATCTCCCCATTCTCCAGTGCTCTAGAGCCTCATCATCAGATACAGTTTAGTGTCGTACCGAGGTCATCCATTTTTGTGAGGGTTTTACCCTTCTGAAGGGGATACAATCAGGATATTCTAAGCCCAACCAACAAACCAGCGACCAACTATTTGGTCCTGTATCCCACATGATATGTCTTTATTAATGTAAACTCTTTAGAAACCAGCTATACAAAGAAAAATACTTTTTATTCACAGCCCAGTCAGCTGGGGTTGTAGAATACACCAACTGTACCTCTTAAAAAATGTAAGACCCCCCACCCACTCCCCAAAAAGTGTCCTAGATATAACACCAAACAATCAAATAATGAAGTAATAGTTCTGGAGCTCTGGTAAATGTGGAGTACATCTTTATTACTCCCAGTTCCACTCTGATCCAGAGTGGTAGTACCTATTAGGGTCCCATTTATGGATCAAATAGAACTATTTGACCATTTAACTGTGTGCAAACCAATGACTGATGTTAAACTGAATTGTTAGTGTTACATAGCGATGCTTGAAATCATTTGACTGTGTGCAAATAAAACTAATGGTGTCAGCAATACTTGAAGCCATTTAACTGTGTGCAAACAAATGATTAATATTAAATAGAAGAATTCGTGTTAGACTGAAATACTTAAAACCATTTAACAGTGTGCAAATAAAACTATTAATGTTAGAAATACTTAAAACTACTTCATGGTTGGCAAACAAATGATTACTATTAAATAGATTTATTAGTGTTAGATAGCAATAATTGAAACCATTTAATTATCTAGAAACAATAGCAATACTAGTGTGCAAACAAATTAGCTCTAACTCATATAAAAATAAGATGAATATGATTGCATTTCACTTCCCACTAATGCCCTTGATTAGGTCACAAATAATAATTCTATTTAATATCAATAATTTGCCCATGTATTTAACCCTCAACCGAATAGTAGATGGTTGGTTTGTGTTTTATGGCATATTAACCCAGTTTGGAACGAGCTGCAGCAGGCATTGGCCTCCATGTCAATGCGCACAAAACTGAATATATGTGTTACAACCAAACGGGCAACATTACCACTCTAGACGGAGCCTCTCTGAGGCTAGTGGACAAATTCACCTACCTAGGAAGTTGCGTCTCATCAACAGAAAATGACATCGACACACGGCTGACGAAAGCATGGACGGCTATAGATAGGCTCTCAATAAGATGGAAATCAGACCTGACAGATGAAATGAAGAGCAGTTTCTTCCAGGCAGCGGTTGTATCGATACTGCTATATGGATGCACTACATGGACGCTAACCAAACGGCTGGAGAAGAAACTTGACGGCAACTACACAAGAATGTTGAGAGCAATATTGAACAAGTCCTGGAGACAACACCCCACGAGATGCCAACTGTACGGCCACCTGCCTCCCATCACGAAAACTATACAGGTCAGACGAGCCAGACACGCCGGACACTGCTGGAGAAGCAAAGACGAGCTCGTAAGTGACGTACTACTATGGACCCCCACATATGGCCAAGCAAAAGCAGGACGACCAGCCCGAACTTACATACAGCAGCTATGTGAGGACACAGGATGTAACCTAGAAGACCTGCCAGAGGCGATGAACGATAGGGAAAAGTGGCGAGAGATGGTCAAGGATATCCGTGCTGGCGGCACAACATGATGATGATGATGAACCCTTGTAGATTATTAAATACCAAATCCTGTTTATATATATATATATATATATTTGTGTGTGTGTGTGTGTGTGTGTATGATGTGTTAAAAATTAGTTTGTAGATATCTTTATTTTCAGCAAGTTGGAATTCATTTGTTTGCACACAGTTAAATGGTTTCAAGTATTGCTATTCAAAACAAATGATTCTATATAACATTAATAACAATCCCTAGCAAAAGATTGAATAGTCCTATTTGACCCATAAATGGGACTGTAACAGGTGCTACCACTCTGGGTCAGAGTGGATCTAGGAGTAATGGCAATGAAGGGGTACTCCAAAGCTCCAGGACTGGAGCCTCACTTATCAGATGATTTAGTGTCATAAACAGGACACTCATTAGGAGGGAAGGTCTTACTCCTTTTCAGAGATGCAGTTGGTGTATTCTACAGCCCCAGCTGACAGGACTATCAAACTAGCTGTACTCTGCTTCAATATTAACTTCATATGGCATCCTGCCGATGAAAGGGAAAGAGTCAGGTGAGGCTTAAATACATGGACAGTTGTTAATTAATAACAATAATTCTTTATAATTTTCTAAACCTTCTTTTTCTTTCTCATACCTTTGGATTTCTTTTCAAACCTGATTCAATTCATATGAGTTTATAGCTTCACTGTCATCATCAGAGGAAAAGAAATTTAGCAATCTGAGTTCAAATCCTGGACAAAGCCAATTGTTCCTCACTTTGTGCTAATGCTCTCAGGAAAGGCATGAATCTATCTCTTCTACCTCCAGCTATGGGTAAATAGTAGGGCAGATTCAATTCCTTAGCTTTGGCATGGCAAATAACCTGGAAGAAGGAAAATTTTGAATTTAAACTACCTGTACTCTGCTTAAATGTTAACCTGGATGGGTTGGGTAAATATATACACAATGGCTCAGTAAATTTAAACATAAGATAATCATCACCATCATTCTCATGTCACGCCATCAGCACGGATATCCCTGACCCTTTCTCACCATCCTTCTTTATCGTTCATTGCTTCTGGCAAGTCTTCAGGGCTACATCCCGTATCGATACAGAGCTGTTGTATGTAGGTTCTAGCTGGTCGTCCTGCTTTTGCTCGTCCATGTGAAGGGGTCCACAGGTGTACATCCCTTATGAGTTCGAAATATTTGGACAGACAAGCTCAAAGTGATTATTTGTCAGTGGGTTTAAGAGAGTGTTGATGCTATTAAAGACGTAGATCTGAACCAGTTAGCCAGGTACAATGGGTCGAGATCTTATTCAAATAATTTTAGATGTATTAGTAAAAAACAAAATATTAGTATTCAATTCATTTGCCATAGACATACAATATCACTAAAAAACCCTGAGGTTTATTGTATGAATATCTTTTTTCATTTTATAAGAATATTTTTTACAAATTATTTTTAGAAAGAGCATTGTTTGTAATTACCTGCGTAAATGTCTCTTGTAGCTATAATTTTGATTTGTTCATCAATGTTTGATTAGAGTCATAACGTTACATTGCACTCATTTTTGTAAATCGCACTTTTTTTATTTATCTATAATGAGAAACATTTGTTTGCACAAAATTATAGGGTTTCAAGTATTCATATAAAATACTTATAATTTATACACAATTATGCAGTATCAAGCCAGTTGTATATACAAAGGTTATTCAATAAATGAGGTGAATTTTGTTTTCGGAGTTTGCCATAGAAAGCACTGTTTACAATGCCACCTTTTCAAAGAAATCAATAGTGAAGGGTCTTTTCAGGTCTCAAAAGATTGTCAGTGTTTCCACTCCATGGATTGTCTTATTGACTCAGGCTCATAGTGACAAACACATGTTTTGTACATTTGTTAACATTTTTTTTCACTAAAACATGCTTCTCCATACACATTGCATATTCTTCAGCAAATTTCACATGGTTTGCACTTCTTTACCACCAAAAATTTGATGCACACCTCTGTTTAAACTTAAAACATTCTGATTTGATTTTCTATCATTTTGAATAGTCTCAAAACAAATATTTTTCCTTAAATAAATTCCAAACAATGCAGAGTTAACATTTACTGAAAAAAATTCCCTTTCTTTATTGAATGACCCCTCATATATATATATATAAACAAGTTTCCATTTATATAATTAATTTGAAGAATCTTGCCTATTTGCTAGCTAGCTAATCTGATGTTGTTATCAGACACTTTTCAATAAACAAAAATAAACATTCTTTGGTTTTTATTTATATAGATAATTGTTTCTACTTAACCTTGAATATGTTTTGACTTTGTGAAAGCTTGCTCTCTCTCTCTCTCTCTCTCTCTCTCTCTCTCTCAAATTAATCTAATTAGAATAGCTGCAGGAATTTTCTTTAAGAGAATATTGAAAAGCTTCTATTGGAGAGGGAAGTAAAAAAAAAAAAAAAAAAAAAAAAAAAAAAAAAAAAAAAAAAAACAATAATTAAATTAAACTAAATGTTTTAAGAGTTATTATGTAGTGAAGTGGGTGGGGACACTGAAGAATCAATAATTTCCCCAGGAGGGCTTACTTTGAAATTTTTAAGAACTTAAACCAAGCTATTTGGGCTGTACCTTCTACAATATGTATTTTTTTTTTAAGAAAGAGAGTTCAAATATAATAAAATAATTAAATGCAATTTTTTGATGTTTTTTTTCTTAAAGAATATCTTCAGAAATTTTTAAAAAATATCTTTACATCAAAGTAACTTGTGATTTAGTTTTAATACCTCAATGATTTTATTGGTTAATTTGATGATAGCAAAAGACCATGTTAATATTTCTTACAAAACTTCCTTTTCTTATATTTTGTCTATGAATACCTCAGTATTTACCCAGCCTTTCTGCTATCAACAGGATGCAATAAGAGGTCAATTTTTAAGCAGTGTTCACCTGGTTTGAATTCAGATCTTTCCTTCTCCTTTAGTCATCACACCAGGGCTAAAGAAAACAGTCAGCCCTGCTTGTTTATACATAGCTGATATATCAATAATACCTAAGTATGTATTTATTGAAGCCATCCACCATGAGTAGGATGCAATTTAAAGTCAATTTTTAAGTAGTGTCCACCTGTTTTGAATTCAGAACTTTCTTTCTTGACCAGTTGCCACACCAAGGCTAAAGAATCCAATCTGCGCTAGAACAGGGCATGAGAAGCAATTTTGTATCTTCCAATGCAGTTATTTTTCTCTTATGGTCACAACCTTCTTTTTGAAGATAATTCCCAGTTTTATAATTTTCGAGAAAAACATCAGTAGAGGAATAATGGTGATTCAATTTCTTTGCAATCTCATAACAGTCCGCAATTATTGTAAAACAAAATTTTACTTTTCAAACGCAGACAACTGCTAACTAGCCATTAGCAAAGAACAACTGACAAATTAGGATATCAAATCAAGAAAGAGAAATTCTGATATATGCTCTATTTTTTAAAAATATTTCTGAAAATATTCTTTTTAGAAAATCACTACTTTTCATAACAGCTGACAATAATCAAGGAAAATAATCACTTCCTATGTATATCTAAACCATTGAAGTTTCATTAAAATTTGAGGCAATATTAAAAATTGGTTAATTTTTTTCACTGTCTGTTTTGTTTTATTGTCAAATACTATTTATACATATATATATATATATATATATATATATATATATATATATATATATATATATATATATTAAAAACCTATTTCTGTAACTCTGGTGGCATCAAAAAAAAAAAAGGCAGATGATACAATTTGTAAATAAAAAATATTATACTAGGGAAAAATTCAATAAAAAAAAGAGAGGATCAAAAACATCCATACTACTTAAAAATAATCAACCAGCACAGCAATGTGTAGCCAAAAGAAAAAATACTGACAGAGTTACCTGGGCTAATACATAAAACTGCTCAATACATGCAGTAGAGCAAAACTAGAATATCTAAAGAACCAGAAACTATCTGCCTAGGTTTCACCTACCAGATCATCAGGATTATATATATATATATATATATATATATATATATATATATATATATATACGTGGCGCATTCAATAAGTTTCACGACTTTTTTGTACAGGCATTTAAGATTGTCGTAGACTCTTGAAAATTTAGTATGTTATCGCTATACATCTTATGAGATGACTGACCAATTTTTATGATTTCAGCTTCAAATGAACAGCTACAGCAGCAATTGGAATACACCCTACTAAAGCCTGATTGTCACAGCTGGTAAATTTCAAAAATGCAATCTGGACGTCAGGATAATTAGAAGAACGATATGCAATAAAATTCTGTTTTAAACTTGGAAAAAATGCCACAGAAATGTATGGAATGCTTCAGATTGCTATTCGACAATCTTGCATGAATCGAGATCAGTTTTTGAGAGGCATAAGAGATTCTAGGAAGGCAGGGAGTCTGTAAGGGATGATGAGAGGTGTGGGAGGAGTTTTGAAGTCAATACACCAGAGTTGATTGGCCAAAGGGTTAGGGTTAGGGTTTGGGTTACTATGTTGAAGTTTTAAGGGAGTTCAGGAAGCAATTCTGTTGGAAGAGGTCAGCATTCTTCAAATCAGGTCAGTGGCATTTCCAGCAGGACAATGCACCAGTCCACAACTCCATCCTTGTCACAGACTATTTGACCAAGATGGGCATGAAGACAGTTCCTTACACTCCCTATAGTCCAGACCTTGCTCCCTGTGACTTTTGGTTATTCCCTAAGCTTAGAGGCTGTCGTTATAAGATAATTGAGGAGATGAAAGAGGCTGTGATGAAGGTCATTGATACACTCACACAAGAGGACATCCATGGGGCCTTCCAGAAGTTGTTGGAATGGTACAACAAGTGCATTGCAGCCGGAGGAGATTACTTTGAAGGGGACTAGAGTTTCATGTGTGTATTATCAATAAAAGTGCCCATACAAAAAAAGTCTGGAAACTTATTTAATAATCCTTGTATATATATATATATATATATATAGTCATCAGGATTATATATATATATATATATATATATATATATATATATAATCCTGATGATCTGGTAGGTGAAACCTAAGCAGATAGTTATATATATATATATATATATACACACACATACATGAGTGTTTCTGAAAAATTCATATAATTTTGTAATCTAATAACTTGACCGATTCTCCTTTAACTGATTTCAAATTTTAACAGCATGTGTAAAACAACTCAAAATTTGATGTTTTATGGGTTTTTTCTTTTCAGCTATAGAAATGCCATTCACTGGAGAAAAAAAAGGTGTTTTGTGTGTTATGTTTCGACAAAGTCAAACAAGACTGCGTAGCATGCATTTGTGAGAGAAATTGTTAATTATGCACCAACTGCAATGCAGAGTTGGACATGGCATAAAAAGTTCAAAGAGGAAGGCTGTCTGTGCAGAGCAAAAGGAGCTGGACCACCAACTTGATGTATGCTGTGTCACAAGCAGTATGCATATTGAAAACTTGTGAAATTGTACATGAAATCCAGATAGCTTTGAATATCTCATTCGAATTTAGATGAATAAATCTTATTTTGCTCAATATTAAGCCAGTTTAATTTCATTTGCCTATCTCATCTTACAAACCATACAAGTTAGACAAACAAAACATGCAGCACACTGCAGGTAAAAACAAACTCATAAGCGATATTCTACTATAAACTCCTCCACATGTACAGCCCAGTCAATTGGGGCTGTAAAATACACCAACTGCATCTCTGCAGAGGGTTAAGACCAAGCCCCCCCACAAGTGTCTTGCATATGACATTAAACAATCTGCTGCCGAGGCTCCAGCCTATGAGATTTGGGGAATATAGAAAACCTCTTCAATTGCTAATGCTTTCAGGTCTACTCTCACCTGGAGTGGTAGCACCTGATAGGGTCCTATCTATGGGTCAAATAGAACAAACTATGATACATTTTGACTGTTACATAGCAATACATGAAACCACTTAACTGTACGCAAAAAACAGCTCAGGCTCATTGAATAAATTTGTATAAATGGGATTTGGCATTAAATAACTTTCAATGGTTAATATACCATAAAACCAAACTAAACTAAACAAAAACTTTTAGATATATATGCACCAATGTTGGCCATTCAGCAAGGACTTACATACATTAGCTCTATGTAGATACTGGATACCATCTAGAGAACCTGCCAGGTCCGATGGATGACAGAAGTAGATGGTGAGACAGATGATAAGAAAGAGAGCCAGAGAATACCATACTATCAGCACAACATAGTGAAGATGATTTATTTACTTCGATATTTACATTTCAAATGTTATCAATTTTTTTTGAAACAGCCTATAAATATAACTAGGTTAAGGCTGATAGAAGATCCTATAATGAGATCATAGAACTGAAAATTATTTTTAGTCTTTGAAAAAAAGCTGAATCACTAAACAGGAAATTCTTAATGGCTTAAATATATATTCATATGTACTTAGCTTAAAAACTGATCTTGTGTAAATATTAAGATTAGAAGAGAGATAAAAATAATAAAAAAGAGTAAAAGATTACAGTTACAAGGAGAGATAGGAGGAATCAGGATTAACTACTTTACCAGAGGGAAGAATGAGAGATGATCTAATTGAAACTTTCAAAATAATTGATAGAATTTCTAATTATGGCAGACATATTTTTAAATATTTCAAAAACTAAGTCTATTCACCAATTGGATTATTTTGCTAATAGAGTAATATATTTTTGGAATGAATTGCCAAATCAGATGAAAAAACAGCAAAAGTGTAAAAGGTTTTAAGATTAAATTGGATGATTTCAGAAAAAACGGTAAGAAAAAGAACTTAAGAGGGCATTTTAGGGAACAATCAGATAAATTACGAAACAGAATTTGATCTGCAAATAGACATTGTATTAATATTGTATATGTTCTCTGCAAAGATTCTTTTTTTTTTTTTCAAAGTTTGATGTGAGAAGATAGTAAAAAAGGGGGAATAGTAAACAGATTATAATATTAGACCTTGCCAGAGGACTAAGAAAGTTGTGGACGTATGAGTGGTGAGGATACCAATTGTAGTCACAGCAACTGGAATGGTCCGCAAAGGCTTGGGAAATGGACAAGAAGAATTGGAAATCGAAGGAAGAATCAAGACCACCTAAACAACAGCATTGTTGAAATTGGCCAGAATACTCAGAAGAGTCCAGTGAACAACCACTAGCTGACACTGATGTGAAAAGTTCACAAGGAGTGGTGGTGATGTTATTGTTGTTGCAATAATAATAATGATAATAATAATAATATCATCATCATTATCCTTCAAATGGTGGTGGCGGGGGTAAATGCATACAAGAGGTTGTTGTAGCAATTTAACAAAGTTAAATTGAATTGAATATAAGGATAATTGTAAGCAATGATTAACACTTCCATATTTTATTCTTTTAAAACCAAATTAATGATAAAACATTAACTTTAGACATTGAGACTTAAGGAAAATTTCTTGAAAACCTAAGAAAATAAGTAATTTACACCAATAATATTACCATGCTATTGTAGGGGAGAAAATACTAAAATGTTGGTGTAAAATAACTAATGATTGAAAAGAAGATAAAATAGATCACAATAAAAAAAAATGGAATGAGAGAGTGAGAGAGAAAGAGAGAGTAAGTAAAAAACAGTGAAACCCATTAAGATCAGAGACAAAGAATATAACCAGAGAGAAGTAAAGAGAAGATATACATATATAAAGACATATTGAGAGAGAAAGAGGAGATAGATAACAAGAGAGGAGAGATAATGAGAGAGAGAGAGAATAAAACCAGAGAGAGAAAGAGAGAGAGAGAGATAAAGAGAATATATATATATATATATATATATATATATATATATATATATATATATATATATATATAAGAGTCATTCAATAAATTAAGGAAATTTTTCTTTTAAAAAGCAAAATAATTTTTTTTCATAATTTTTCCCCATAAATGTATACTCTGCATTGTTTGGAATTGATTTATAGCAAAAATTATTTTAATCCCTCAAAAATATTTCTTTTGAGGCTATTCAAAATGGTGGAAAATCAAATCAGAGTACTCCTTGAAGAAAGGTCTGTCATCAAATTTTCGGTGGCTGAAAAGTACAAATCATGTGAAATTTAGCGAAGAATGTGTGATGTATGCAGAGAAGTTTCTTTTAGTCAAAACAATTTTTACAAATTGGCTAAACATGAGCTTGCCACAATGAGCCTGAGTCAAAAAGACAGTCCATGGAGTGGAAACAAACTGACTCTCCAGTCAAAAAAAAAAGGTTCTTGGAGCAGCAGTCATAAAGAAGGTAATGCTGACAGTGTTTTAGGACATTAAAAAACCCATCATTATTTTTTACCAAGAAAAAGGTGCAACTATAAATTCCTTGGGCAAAATTCACCTTATTTTTTGAATGAGCCTTGTATTGAGAGAGAGAGAGAGAAGATAGATGGATAGATAGAGAGAGAGAGAAAGTGAAGAAGATGAGAGATAGATAATGAGAGAGAAATAGATAAACAGACAGGAAACTGATAATAAGAGAGAGAGAGGGGGGGATAGATGGATAGATAGAGAGAGAGAGAGAGAAAGTGAAGAAGACGAGAGATAGATAATGAGAGAGAAACAGATAAACAGACAGGAAACTGATAATAAGAGAGAAAAAGAGAGAGAGAGAGAGAAGATAGATAACAAAAAAAGAGAGAGAAGGAGATAAACTGAAAAAAAAACAATTTATAAAAGCCTGCAATTGTCTCATGATGAACAGTCAACATGGTTGTTGTCGCAGCACTGAATGTTCCCAAAGCCAAGTTGAATCCACACCCATTTTCTGTCGAGAACAAAGAACAATCAATAATAATTTTAAGGTAGTCAGTCTCTTCTGATTTAGTTGTGGTTTGCCATTACCATAAACCCATGGGTTTTATGAGGCCAAAGTTTTATGGCTAGATGACCTGCTTGATATTAAACCCATCTATTATACACTGGTTGGCATATTTTGTATTGGGCTACTTCCCCAGCACATGACCTTATTTATTCAGAATCTGGTTGAGCAGCCTCATAACAAACAAAAAGATGCAGAAAAAGAGAAATCTAAAAAAAGCAATCATAAACTATATATAAAAATCAATGTTGTATGCACATGCATGCATTTGTGCACATAAGTTTTCTTTTTTGTTTTTTCTGAATGTCTGGACTGGTTTCTGCTTGTGATCAACGTGTTGCTTGAGATTTTTGCATAAAGAGAGGAAGAACAATTTTTTTTCTAAAAATATAACAACAAACAATACCAAAAAAAAAAAAATTATAAATGCTTATCAAAATATAATCCAGATACCTTATCAGAACTCTCTTGCTACATATCACACTTTTCACTATGTAATAAATCAACATCACACTTATAGTGTAGATATGTATCATACAAGCAAAAGTATTATAACATCTATATTGTAGATATATTTCATATATACTTGTTTGGTTGGGTTTTATGGCATATCAACCATTGTAGGTTATTTAATGCCAAATCCTCTTTATACATATATATTAAGTATATAGGATTTGGTTTGGTTGCATTTTATGGCATATCAACCATTGTAGGTTATTTAATGCCAAATCCTCTTTATACATATATATTAAATATATTGGATTTGATTTGGTTGCATTTTATGGAATATCAACCATTGTAGGTTATTTAATGCCAAATCCTCTTTATTCATATATATTAAACATATATGATTTGTAAACATATTTTTTAGATAACATTCTTAAATAAGCCTGAGTTTTCTTTGCACACAGTTGAATGGTTTCAACTATTGCTATATAAGTTACAATTTAACATTAGTCATTTGTTTGCGCACAGTTTGTTCTATTTGACTCTTTGATAGGACCCTATCACTCCAGTCAGAGTGGATCTGGGAGCAATGGCAATGAAATGGTACTCCACATTCCCCAAATCTCCAAGGCTGTAGCCTCACCATCAGATGTTTTAATGTCATACCCAGGTTACTTATTGGGTGGAGGTCTTAACCCCCTGCAGAAATGCAGTCAGTGTATTCTACAGTGCCAGTCGACTAAGCTCATATATATACTTGTATCAGAGTTGGTCTTAGGAGATGAAAGGTATAACCGAGAACATATATATAGCAAAGTATTGTTATGTGTACTCAACAATCTGAGAGTAGATTACCCTCTGGCAATTGGTCCATCTGACTTAAGGTCAGCCTCTGCTTGTGTAATGTACAAGATTTTAAGACCAATTCTTCACCTTAAAATGAGGGGTCCTTGATTACAAAAAATATGTTTTTGAAACGTTCAAAAAGCTTACCTGGTCTCTAGGCCAAAACTTCAATGCAAAGGGTCTCTGTATGCTATATAACCTAAACAAAGACTATTAGTTAAGATAATAAAATTTTAACTTAACATTATTTAGTATTTATCACACCTAAAAAAGAAGTAAATAATTCCTCCGAAGTGTAATTAATTAATTACATGCATAATGATAATAATAATAATATCAATGCTATTGTGCATCAGCAGTGGGATTTTAGCATGTTTCGAATATACAAGTAAACATGTCAGCTACATTAAAGTCTAGACTTGAAATATATGTTTGTTTGTTGTTTAATGGCATATCAACCATCTTGGGTTATTTAATGCCAAATCCGCTTTTTTTTAGGACAGTACTGGTACTATTTAACCTATAGTTGGGAGGATAAGGGGGTTCATACCTTTCCCAAGGGTATTTGTCTAAAAGTGAACATGTTAGTGTGACTGGAGTTCAAACTCACTACAATTCTGCAGTCCAGCACATTAACCATTGCACCATGAGGACACCCTTCAAATATATGTGTTAGTGTGTGTATGCACATATGTATCCATATCTACAGGTGTATATATATATATATTTTTATATATATATATATAATGAAGTGTTGGTGGAACAAGGATTTTTAAAAATGTTTTTGCAGCATGTGTAATATATATACATATATATATATATACATATATATATATATATATATATATATACACACAGACACAGACACACACATATATCATCATCATCAAGTTGTGCTGATAGCATGGAGTTCCCTGACTCTCTCTCGCCATCTGTCCCTATCTCCTATCGCTCTTGGTAGTGCCTAGCATGTCTTGTTCATTTGATATGAATGGTTTGTGAGATGGGAGGTAAGTGACCGTACTGCTGTCGTTTTGAGGGGTGTTGCTTCCAGGGTATAAATATATAGATATATGTGTGTATATGCACATATACATGTGTGTGTGTGTATATATATATATATATATATATATATATATATATATATACACACACACACAGTAGACCTGGGAGTGATTGCAATGAAGAGTTACTCTGCATTCCCTAAAGCTCCAATATTACTGGAGCCTCACCATCAGATTGTTCAGTGTCATATCTAGGACACTCATTGGGAGGGGTTTGCCCCTCTGGAGAGATGCAGTTGGTAAATTCTACAGCCCCAGCTGACTGGGCTAGCTAAAACTTGAGATCATTTGAATATTATATATATATATATATATATATATTTACACATACACAAAATGTTTCAGAAAAATTATATCATTTTATAATCTAATAACTTAACCAATTCTCATTCAAATGAAATTATATTTTTGTAGCATGTGTAGAAACAATTTAAAATTCTATGTTTAAATACTTTATTCTTTTCAGATACAAAAATGCTATTCGCTGCCAAAGAAAAGGTGTTTCAACATTAAACACAGAATTCTGTGTTTTTATGCTGTTAAAATTTGATTTCATTTAAATGAGAATTGGTCAAGTCATTAGATTACAAAATGATATCAATTTTTGTGAAACATTCTGTGTATTAAAGACAATTTATCTTAGATTGAATCAGCATTTAAAGCCTCAGCAATATGAAGTATTTATTACCTTTGAATTGAGTTCTAACCATTTAAAATAAGCTCATTAAATGCTCACTATTATCTACTTTATATTCTATCAGTTGGACATGGTAGATTTGACAAATTGTGCACTGTGTGATCTCTTAATAAAATGCTGCCCAGTAGATCTAAATAGACTTAACAGGCCATAATTCATATGTAAACACAAGAAAATTAAAGTTTAGAAAAGAGAAATCATCATCATCATCATCATCATCATCATCATCATGTCGCGCCGCCAGCACGGATCTCCCTGACTCTCTCTCACCATCCGTCTCTATTGTCCGTCGATCCCGGTAGGTCTTCAAGGCTACATCCTGTATCGGCATAGAACTGTTGTATATAGGTTCTAGCTGGTTGTCCTGCCTTTGCTTGTCCATGTGAAGGGGTCGACAGGAGTATTGTTGCTTATGAGTTCGTCCCTACTTCCCAGGCAGTGTCCTGCATGTCTGGTTCGTCTAACTTGGATAATTTTCGTGATGGGTGGTAGGTGGCCGTACAGCTGCTGCTTTGTGGGGTGCTGCCTCCAGGACTTGTTCAATATTGTTCACAGCATTCTAGCGTAATTGCTATCAAGCTTTTTCTCCATACGTTTAGTTAGCGTCCATGTAGTGCATCCATATAGCAGAATAGACATGACTGCTGCTTGGAAAAAATTGTGTTTTATTTTATGGGTCAGGTCTGACTTCCATAGGACAGATAGCCTATCGATAGCCGTCCATGCCTTTGCTAGTCATGTGTTGATGTCTGTTTTGGTTGATGAGACACTGCTTCCAAGGTAAGTGAACTTGTCCACTATTTTCAGAGAACTACCAATTAGTGTGGAGATGTCGCCTGTTTGATTAAAACACATGTATTCCATTTTGTCTGCATTGACAGCAGCTGCTTGTTCCAGACTATGAAGAAGGGTTTCGGCTTGAGCGGGTGTATTTGCCATAAGTGCTATGTCATTGGTGTAGTCCGCGTCTGTAATTGTTTGTGCGGGGTATCTTCTGCTTCTTTCTTTTGCCAGCTTGAAACCGTTATCTTTCATTTTATCAATAGATGACTCTAAGCCATTAAAGAAATTCTCAAAATAATTAATTCTCAGCATTACATGTTACTGTAGGGTTGTAGTACCACTTATACTCTAATGAAATGCAAGGAGAAAAAGCTAGATGGGAACTACACAAGAATACTGTGATCTGTTTGGAACAAATCTGGAAAGCAGCACCCCATAAAACAGTTGTAAGGCCACTCACTTCCCATCTCTTAGACCAGCCAAGTAACATGAATAAGACATGCTGGACACTGCTGGCGAAGTAAGCAATGTACTCCAGTTGATTCCTACACATGGACACACCAGAATTGGTTGGCAATCAATAACTTGCAAAAATCAGCCCCATACGGACAATGGATGCAGACTAGAGAACCTGACAAGAGAGATAGCTGATAGGGAGGGATGGTGAGAGAGGTTCAAGGGAATCTGCGTTATCAACTTAATGATGATTGCATGTATCATCATCTTCATTATGGGCTTCCCTTGTGGAATGTTTTTTTTTCAATCAGTCCAGGAATTATTATTATCAAAATTATTTGTGTGTAGCATGCATCCCCCATTTTTAAGCGTATATTCATATTTACAAACCCCTCCATTCAGGTAGGATATGACACACGGTCAATTTTTAAGCGGGGTTTAACCGGTTTGAATTCAGAGTTTTCCTTCTCCTAGACTAGTTGCCTCACCAAGGCTGAAGAACCTAGTCTGCCCTACTAGCTGGAGGGAGAATAATTGGATTCATACCTTTCCCAAGGGTATTAGTGCTAAGTGAAATGCAATCAGTCTCATCCAGGATTTTGAACTCGTGTCGCCGTGCCCATTTCCTACGAGGATAACATTACACCACTGGCACTTTTTAAGCGTATTATACACAACAACTAAATAGTAACTTTTTATCTGGTTATGTGTATCTATGCCACCCTTGAGAAATAGTCACTGGAATGTGTGTGTGTGCATGAGTATGTTTTTATAAATTTATTTCTCCGAGTCTAAGCTTTTTTTTATTGCCACAAGCTTGTTGCATTTTCATGTGAATATGTCCATGTATTTGCTCTGAATACTGTGTAAATGTTTTGTTTCAACAAATAGGTAAACTGAATAAATTTTTTAATCTATATGAACCAGATAAAAAGTTGGACAAATGTTAAATTTAGCTGCTACAAATCCTCAAAAGTCAGTGTGTATAATATACAAAATAAGTTTTTTTCTAATGTTTTTTTTTTAATTTCATAGCAAAAATTTAATACACTAATAATTAGTTTTAAGCAAGGGAATCAGATATGCAGTCCACAAACTATTTTTCTATGGCATGCAGGAGAACAATTTTTGTGACTAATATTTTCCTAAACTTTGGTAATTTGTCTCTTGCCCCTGACCAAGTTTCTTCCAAGAAATGAGTGGAATATACTTTAATATTTCAGTGGCTTTTATTTCAAGATTAAAAACGGAAAAGCAGAAAACAAATCCTATTTTATACACTTAAAAAAAAAATTTCTTCATGAGAGCTTTAGTGAAATTTACATCAGCTTGTTACAAAGACTTTTTGTGGTGGAGAGTACACTGAGATTATAGAAAATTAACACACATAAAAGAACATGAAGAATTTTGTTTTGTTTCTTAACCAAAGAAGAAATAGATTTGTCAACTCATACTGACATAAGGAAGGTGTATTTGAGATGAAAGACAACACACACATATAGAAAGTCAGAAAATGTTTGAGAGTGGATTGTTAAATAAACAGAAATTATACCTGCTATTTTTTTATGTTGTAGGTGACTCACCTATGACCAGAATAATCGACTTACCCAAAGGGTATATTAATCAAGAACTAAGCTGGAGAGCAGCAGCTGTAGTAAGCACCTTGCCTGTCTTCGTGTATGTTGAACCAAGGAAACCCTCCTCAGAGACTTGGATACATTTGTGTGGCACCTCATATCTCTGTGTTGAGTTATTTATCTATTGACCCCTAATAATAACACTTTAAATGTGATAAAACTTTCAATTTTGCTTTTGTTTTCTGTTTCAATAATATTTATAGTACAATTTATTGGAGTTTACCCATGAAATATGATAAAATGGAAAATTGATATTTATCAAAAGTAAAAACGAAATTATGGAAAATGTGTTCCCCTGCATTTAGTAGTAATTCACATAGTCCACATATATGCTGATTCATTCTGATAAAAAATTGAATAACAACAACAAAAAACTTATCAACTGTATAACAAATTAGCATCATAACTGGTGGAAATCATGTTCCTCCATGTCATTTTTGACCTGCTGTACATCTCCCTCAGTGCGTAATGGGCTTTTGAATCCTTGAATTTGGGACCCCTGTTGTAATGTATAGACCACTCATTTCGGAGGATGCAAAATGCATGTATTATCTCATGGGTAGAAACACCTAAAAGAGAGTGTTTTGGTGGAAGTAAAATGTGGTATTTTAATCGTATTGTATTTTATTATTGATTTGAACTTTATTAATTTACCAATCCCAACATCAAATCCCCACCCAATTGTGGAGCTAATTAATTGATTTTAACGGTATTATAACCCATCCGGGGATATTCTATGCCTAGAAATTAGGGAATTATGTTCATTATACGTTTATACTTAATTTTTTTGAGTAGTTGTTAGTGGAAAATATATGATTAATTTTATTTGCCTTTGGTGGTAAAATGGCCAATAAGCGCACTACTGTGGATTAGTATCTATTTTTGACTCCCTTTGATTTACTTTACTTATTGTGCTTGACAGTAAGAACATCTACAAGTTAAATCAAATCATTCCAATTCTAAGATGGACCTCAGCAGATAAGTCTGACCTCAAAGCCATTAAGTTTGCAACCCACCTTTTGTATTTTTTTAAATATGTTCACACAATGATATCATCTTGAGTTCTTCTTTTTCTGAATTGAAAGCCTATCAGTTAATGTGGGAAAATTTATTGGGCCCAGTAAAAAAGAGTATATTTGACAAACTTAAGGCTATTGGATGTTAAGAAGTTACATTTAAACATTAACTGTTCAGCCTTTATTGAATGTGGGCAAATATATAGGGTCCAGTAAAAAAGAGCATATTGTTTTATAGAGATTTTTTGTACACGGTCCTATTGAATACTAACTTTTAAACAGATCCATTTGACTCATAAATGGGGCCCTAAAAAGTGCTACTACCTTGCATCAGAGTGGACCTGGAAGTAATGGCAATAAAGGGGTATTCCATACTCCTCAGACCCCCAGAAGTGAAATCTCACCATTAGATGCAGTTTAGTGTCATGCCGAGGATATAGGAGCTAGCTCAGCAGTTAATATGTATGCAGGTATGTATGTATGTATCTACTTAATGTTAGGGATTTTTGTTGTGAGTTTTCATGTTAGTTATCATTATTAGTCATGTTTGTAGTCATTGTCATAGTCAAAAGCCTTTCCTCACTTTTTTTCAGGAAAGTTTTCGTTATGTAAGCTCTGCCATATCTTATCTGCAAAATCCACAATCTCATCACTAAATCTTGTCAATTTTTTTTTTTTTTTGACTATGCTTGTTATTTCTTAGATACCATTTACTAACCCTTTGTAGCACATTTTATCTTGCACTTAGCAGCTATTTTTCCAATTTCAATACTTCAAAATACATGGAAAATATACACCACGGGCTGACTTTCATTAAATCATCTTTTTTTTTCTAGAAAAGTTTATTCCTCTTTAAACAATTTTCAAACTAATAAATTTTGCAAGGAATGATAAAAGCTAAACTAGAGACAAATAAGAAGGGACAGATATAAAAATAAAAGACAGAAAAAGATTGATTTTAACTGCATGTCAACCTGTGTAGGATTATTTTATGCCTACAGGTTAAGGAATTGCATAAGGCTGGTGTAAGGGTCTCATCTACTCCCAATCTATGATAGAGTCCCCACTCTATGACATGTCAAACAGGAGGTACCGGTGGTGTAATAGTTATCATTGATGGAAATAGCCACAGCAAACCGAATTCAAATCCTGGGCAAGGTTGATTGCATTTCACATAGCGCCAATACTCCTGGGAAAGGGATGAATCCAACTATTCTCCTTTTATCTTTAGTATGGCAGATGGTCTACGAGAACGAAAACTATGAACTCTGCATAAGAATTGACCTTGTGTCACATCCTGCACGTGTGGAGGGGTTGGTAAATATATACATGTCAATATTCAAAAAAGTGGTATTCAAAAAAAATGAATGAAACCCCATCCTTCCAGGTCCCCAGAGCAAGCTACCCCCACATTGGGAGTTCAAGGAAAAAATGCGCCAACCATGGAATTATGTATATTCAAGGCGATCCATGGGTATATTGTAGGAAAATATTTTCATTTTTGAGTGGAGTTGCTTCTTTTTTCTTTTTGCACAGTTATATGGTACAAAGAGTTCCTATCTAATACAAATAATAACCACAATTTTATGGTTTCAAGTATCATTTGTTTGCAAATTATGGTTTCAGTTCACTAATAATAACACTTGGTAAACAATTATAGCTTCTAGTAACTATTCTTCTTACAAACAATTGACAGTTATATGATATCAAGTATTCATATCAAATACAAATAATTTGCGCACAGTTGTATGGTTTTAAATCTTTCTATCTAATAATATAAATTATATAGTTTCAAGTCATTATTTCTATTCAATAGTGGTCATTTGTTTAAATGGTTAATTTGTTACAAGTGAGTAATAATAATTCACAATTACTTTGCAATGCAATTTACATAGCCCAGGTAACCTAGAAGAGTCAAATTCTACTTTGTTATGTGATCTACATTTTATTTATTCATTATAGTTTAAATAAAACATTCAACATATATATATATATATATATATATATATATTTATCTATAAAAAAAATAATTACCATTTATGTATAAAGCTTTATTTTAAAAAAAGAACAATTTTGTACATGCATTAAAAAAAAATGAAGTAAATTTTAAACAAATGTACTGATTTTATTAGTGGATTGAACGAACATCAGCTTGAAAAGCAAGAAATAGCTGGTCAAAATTTTCACTGCATCTAAAAGACCATTTCTTCATAGAAATGCAACTGCTTACATCTTATCTGGGATCTCGTTGTAAAACTCTTTAGCTAACATCTTGAGGGTTCTTTAGATATTCAGATGTCAAGAAGCAGGTGAAATCACAGAAGGTTCCACATGTCGGCCATTGAGACTGAGGTCTATACCGGAATGAAATGTGTTATTATCACATGTACCTTGTTGAGTCGCGACCAGAGCTTCTGACACACAAACAGACATTAATTCAGGCTTCAGACTCTCTCAACATTCACTCAAAACCAAGACAAGTGTTTACCTTGTCTCTTGATAATAAAAAGAAAAAAGGATAACTTTTCTTATCACAATATAAACTAGATCGTATACCAAAATAACTTCATGATACATAGTAGCACTTCATAATTCTTACAAAACAATTAGTTTCAAATATTCTTAATACAAATAATTTACACACAGTTATATATAAAGTATTCCTATACAAATAATTTGTAATTGGAGCCTCTAAGGATACAAGTCTTATCTCCCCACTACTGCCTATCCAGGGTTTTGTTTGGTTTTATGGCATATCAACTATTGTAGGTTATTTAATGCCAAATCCTCTTTATACATATATATTAAATATATAGGATTTGGTTTGGTTGCGTTTTATGGCATATCAACCATTGTAGGTTATTTAATGCCAAATCCTCTTTATACATATATATCAAATATATAGGATTTGTTTTGGTTGGGTTTTATGGCATATCAACCATTGTAGGTTATTTAATACCAAATCCTCTTTATACATATATATTATATATATGATTTATAAACACATACTTAGATGAGCCTGAGCTTGTTTTGGCACATAGTTAAATGGTTTCAATTATTGCTATATAACAGTTGCAATTTAACATCAGTCATTCATTACACACAATTCTATTTGACTCATAGATAGATCAGGTGCTACCATTCTAGGTCAGAGTGGACTTGGGACCAATGGCAATGAAGGAGTACTCCACATTCCCCAAATCTCTAAGGCTTGAGCCTCACCATCAGATTGTTTAATGTCATATACAGAACAATTATTGGCGAGGGTCTTATCCTTCAGCAGAGATGCAGTGTGTATTCTACAGCCCCAGCTGACTGGGCTCCTTCTCAGGTTAAGTCAACTATATCGAGACCAACACCATGAGGACAATGCCCAATTAGTCGTCTTTACCACTCAGCCAGCCATATGCAATGAATATCAGGAGAAACTGACCAGCCCACAAGCCGATGACATTACTCGACAAGCGATGCCTAGCAACTCTGGCTATATTACCTGGCCTATGAACTGCTCACCTCACGACACCAGTCCACGAGCAGACGACACCACTCAGACTGACGACACTTAACTCATTTGTAGATTACCCTTTTAAACTTTCTTGTATTTATTGCCAAATAAAAGTTGGCTTTAAACTTACTTGCCTTTGTCATCTTTACCTTTTCTGAGTCACTTCACTTATTTCTAAAAGTTTGTAGGATCGATATTTTCATTGGCCCCACAACAAGCCTTACCCTGAGATATAGTTTAGTAGTTTGGTTTGGGTTGGTTTTATGAAATATCAACCATTGTTGGTTATTTAATGCCAAACCCTCTTTATATATATATATATATATATATATGATCTGTGAACACATTTTGTTGCAAGCATTTTTTAACAAGCCTAAGCTCATTCTTTTGCACACAGTTAAATGGTTTCAAGTATTGCTATGTATCACCCAGAATTTAACTAAACATCAGCCATTTGTTTACAAACAGTTAAATGTAAAAACATTTCTATTTCTAACAATTCAATTTAACATGACATTTGTTTGCACACAATTTAAATGTCAAACAGTTCTATTTGACCAATAGGTAGGATCCTATCAGGTGCTACCACTCTGGGGCCAGAGTGGACCTGGGAGCAACAGCAATGAAGGTTTCTTTGCATTTCCCAAAATTCCAGCATTACTGGAGCCTCACCATCAGATTGTTTAGTTTGGTTTGTTTTTTTAACAGCACATCAACCTTTGTAGGTTATTTGATGCCAAGTCCATCCTTCTAGAAGAACAGTAGTGGTACTATTTAACCCATAGCTGGGAGGATAAGGGGGGATTCATACCTTTCCCAAGGGTATTTGATTGAAAGTGAACGTAATAACGCAACTTTAATTCAAACTCGCTTACTATGATTCTGCAGTCCAGCACCTTAACCATTACACCCCGCAAGATTGTTTAGTGTCATATCCCAGACATTCATTTGGGGAAGTCTTACCCTTCTGCAGTAATGCATTCGGAATATTCTACAGCCCCAGCCGACTGGACCATGTAGTTTAGTGTCGACCGAGTGGAATGTATGGAAAGTATACAAAAACTATTAACTTTCATTCTATTAAGTCATTTTATTCTATTATATTTATTTAATGCTAGAAAACCTTATTCCTCTTCAAATAATTTTCAAAGCTATAAATTTTGCAAGAATTAACAAAAAGTGAGTTAGAATACTGATAATATATTTCAGATATAAAAATAAGGAACAGAAAAAGATTGATTTTAATGGCATGTCAACATGTGTATGTGTAGGAGTGATACTGAGTTTATTTTTAGCAAGTGAGAATGTTTTGCTATTGTTGTTAGTGAGGAAAAGTTGTAACATGCATGTGTGTGTTTGGTTACTTCCTCGTTAAGTTTTAATAGTAAATAAATGAAAATGTGGAGAAGTACGAAATGTTTTTAGGAATAGTTTTTAATGGCCGCATGGAATATAGAGTTTGCGTTTGTGCGGCAAGCCTCGTGGGAAAGGAAAGAAGTGAAAAGACGAAATGGAGTTATGAGAAAGTTGAGATAGCAGCATGTCTTGTTGGACGTGCGAGGGAAGTATGTTCGCAGTATGTAGCGAAAGTCATGCTTGCCGTTGGAGGAAATAAACTTTGGAATCACCATGAGTTTGTGTTTCTGGTTATTTCGGGGAGAAGCGTGTGGTCTCATGAAAATGAGGCCCTGAGGTGAAATAAGGGCTAGGTGTCGGAGCGGGATTCAGCATCACAATCGACATAGCCAATTTTGGGGGTGACATAAAGTTGTTCCTGTGTGTGGCGTATTCAATGTATCTAATTCATATTCCACTGAGATCCCTTGGTCTAAGAGAAATAGACGCAAGGGATCCATAAATTAGATAGGTTCCCTCATGTGTCCATGCTGCTGCTGCTATTGAAGAACCGCCAGTGAGACGTCTGAACTTGACGGCATTGTTCAGCCCAAGAGACTGGGTTTGGCAGCTTCCCCAATTTCTGCTGCCCGGAAAGGAGGTCTGATTAGGATAAGTCATCCTGATTAGGTGAAATTATGCGTCGAATTAAGTTACGCGCCAAACCAAAATACGAAATTTCCTTCCGCTACATATGGTTATTTTCTGCAATGGGTTTATGGAATTGTATTCATTGTACATTTATATTTATATTTTATGTGCATTTTTTTTTGCATCCAGTTATATTTAAAGTATTTCTATCTAATACAAAAAATTTATACATAGTTTTATGGTTTCAAGTATTTGTATTTAATACTCATAATTATATGGTTTCAAACAATTATTTAAATAAGGGATAAGAAAGAAAAGCTAGATAAGAGAATATGGAGAAAATGTATTTAAAAAAGTTTTTATTTAAGATCTGTGATTTTCAAACTATGACAAAAAGTAGTCAGGCATTTAGAAGACAAGCAAAAGTGTTAAGGGGGACATTTGAAAAAAAGATCCTGATAACAAAGACGTATTTGAGGTAAAAAGAAGTAAAGGGAGGTTACTGTGTTGAGCAAATAAAAAAAAAGGTGGGTAGATCGAGATAGCTTAAAAGAAAAAAAGGCTAAGAGGAAGGAAGTAGGGATTTAGGGCTGATATTTTCTTAACAGGAGGATTATAAGGTCATACAAAAAAAGAGAAAAAAGTCAAGGAGAAAAAAAAAGAAAAGGGCGGAATTGTCAGGCATCAAAGGGTGCGTGGGGTAGAGAATAATGACAGGGATAAACTAAAGGCTCTCACAGCAGCCAACTCAATTTAATAGTCCAAAGCTAGAAGGAGATTTGCTGAACTGTACTCAATGACTTAAAAGGAAATTATATATATATATATATATATATATATAAACACAAAATAGAAAAAAATAAGAAAAAACATTATCTCCTCACTCGCAACTGGTATGAAGTAGTTATTTATTAAGCTTTGCTTAATAGTGGCACAAGGCTGGATGTATGAGACACTGAGTGAAAATCGAACTCACTATTAATGGCTTGACAGTCTAACTTTCAAGCTATTACACAATGTGAGGTACCCAAATAGTATGAAGTAGATAAGATCCATCTTAGTTATTAATGCTTTGTATTTGTTGAAGTCACTGTCAAAAATAAATAAATTTTAAGTTGGGTTTGGTTGAATTTTATAGCATATCAATCCTTGTAGGTTATTTAATGCCAAATTTGGTTCATACATATATTAGAAGATTTGTAAACACATTTTGTTAATATTTTTGAAGGGAACTGAGCTCATTTGTTTGTACACAGTATTGCTATGTATCATGAACAATTCAATCAGTCATTTCTTTACATACAGTTAAATGATCAAACAGTTCTGGTCCTAACAATTCAATTAAGCATAAGTCCTTTGTTTGCACACAGTTTAAATATAAAACGATTCTATTTGACCCATAAATTGGACCCTTTCAGAGTAGACCTGGCAATAAAAGGGGTACTCTGCATTCCCCAAAGCTCCAGTATTACTGGAGCCTCACCACCAGATTGTTTCATGTTATATACAGGACACTCATTGGTGATGCAGTTGGTGTATTCTACAGCACCAGCTGACTATGCTGGAATAAATTTTTCAATTTTCCTGTTATAAAACAGTAGAAAATATCGTCAAAGAACCTAACAGCCAGACACAATTAAAGGTATTTTAGTGTGTGAGATAAATTAATTTTAACGGCATGTTAACCAGTCTAGGGTTATTTATGCTTTAAACTTAGGGAATCATGTTCGTTGAACATTCATATTTACATTTTTCGTATAGTTGTTTCTTAAGTTTTTTTGCACCCAGTTATATGGTATCAAGTATTCCTATCTAATACAAATCATTTGCACACAGTAGTATAACTTCAAGTAAACTTATCAAATATTAATAATTATATAGTTTCAATTAATAATTTTTAATTTGATGATTATAATTTTTCCGCACATAGTTATATGGTTTCAAGTAACTAATGATAATCGTTAGTAAACAACTATAACTTCAAGTAACTAGTCTTAATACAAATAATTTACATTCATATAGCATCAAGTATTCCTATCAAATACTAATAATTTTTAAATAGATCTAGTTGACCCATAGATGGGACCCTAACAGATACTACCACTCAGGGTCAGAGTGGGCCTGGGAGTAATGGCAATGAAGGAGTGGCTACCCACTCCCAGAGATCCAAAAGTGGATCCTTGCCACTATAATCATGTCCCTTCACTTTTTTTTTGTAGGGGTCTCACCTCTTCTAGAGATACATTCATTGTATTCTAAGCTTCATGACAGAACTGAGATGACGAGTTATTCACACAATTTCATTCGGATTAAAAGCTTCGAGTTGGTGTCTATCTGGAAGTTGCGAGCTGTCTCTGGGCTTAGGTTCAGTGGATATAAAGTCAATATAACAGGGGTGAAATAATTCAGCAGAATGAGAATATTCATATGGTTTCAAGTAATTATTTCTATTTAAAAAGAGTCAGTAATTTGTATACAGTAATATGGTTTCAAATAACTAATAATAATCCTTAATAAACAATTATAGCTTCAAGTAACTAGTCTTAATACAAATAATTTGCAATTGTCTTTTTGAGATGAGGCTTCTTAATCTGCGTATTAATTTTATTGCGGACTTTTGTCCTCACCTGAAGATGGCCAGAGGTGAAATTTGGCCAGAACATAGTGAGAAAAATAACAAAAACTACCAAGATGAGGACAAAAGTCTGCAATAAAATTAATACTCAAATAATTTGCATTTATACGGTCTCAAGTATTCCTATCCAATACAAAAAATCTATACACAGCTGGATAGTGTCAGGTATTTATATCTAATAATACAAAGTATAAGGTTTCAAGTAACAAATGATAATCTTTAGTAAATAATTATAGATTCAAGCAACTATTTCTAATAAAACTATTTTAGGCCCCTAACTAGTATGACCACTCTAGGAGTAATGATAATAAAGGTTAGGTTAGGTTAGTTGGTTCTTATGGCATATTAACCTTTGTAGATTATTTAATGTCAAGTCCTGTTTATATATATATATATATATATATATATATATGAAATGATTTTTAAAAAAATAGTTTGTAGGTAACATTTTAAACAAAGAGCTCATTTGTTTTGCACAGTTAAATAGTTTCAAGTATTGCTATGTAGCACTAACAATTTAATTTAACATCAGTCATTTGTTTGCATACAGTTAAATGGTTAAACAGTTCTGTTTGACCCCTAGAGAGGACTCTAACAATTACTACCACTCTGAGTCAGAGAGGGATAGGACCCTATCAGGTACTACCACTCTAGAACCTGGGAGCAATGGCAATAAGGGGGTACTCTACATTCCTCAAAATTCCAAGACTGGAGTCTTACCATCAAAGGGTTTAGTATCATATCCTGGATACTTGTTGAGGTCTTACCTCTCTGCAGAGAAGCAGTTGACATAATCTACATCCCCAGATGAATGGGATGGGCAATGAAGGGTTACTAGACACTTTCCACAATTCCAGAACTGGAGTCTCACTACCAGATACAGTTTTGTGTCCTAGCCAAGACACCCCCATTAGACTAAGGGCATAAGAAATTGCTACATGATTTTAAACCGCCTTTATATTTTTATTCCCTTTCTTCTCAGCTGAAATGTGTAATAAGATTATGATCTGAAAAGACTTGGCACGCTTATTACTATATCAAACATATGTGTAATGCTTTGATGGTACAACTTTGTTGCCTTGTACAATAGCATCCAGACTATGTCACGAGTGACAAATGTCTGTTTACACATCTTGTCAATTTAAAATAGGAACTAACAACTTAAAATCTATCCTCCTCTACTGTTTAAAGAAGATTACTAAAAGTTTCTGAAGACACTATCATCAAAACTTTTGACTTATAATAAAAAAACTGAGAGGGTGGTATTTAACCTGCTCAAAGCGGTCCTTATAGACCCCTGGAGATGAATAAAATTTTAGCAGAGTGATTAAAAACAGAAGTCCACAGGAGTGGAATTTACTAGTTTATATTTATGAATACAATTATAACAGAAAAACAAAAATTGCTGGATCATGCAGAGTGGTTGCCAGATATTGTTCACCTGAGACAAGGGCTTCTAAAGTGGTCCATGTAGACCCTGGTGGGTGAATAAAATTTTGACAGGGTGTTCAAAAACATAGAAGTCCACAGGGGGTGAATTTACTAATTTGTATTTATAAATTCCTTTATAAGAGAAGAACAAAAATCACTGGATCATGTAGACTGGTTGCCAGATATTGTACACCGAGCAGAATGTTTGAATTTAGTGTGATGGCCACTAGTGATGTAATGTTCACATAAAATCAGTTCAAAACTTATGGGTTATTTAAATGAAAGAACGATCTGGCTCTAGCTGAAAAGATCTGGATCTTTAGGCAGAATGGAAATTAAATTTAGTTACAAGGGATATATCAAATAAAAAGTTTAAGAGCCCTGGTGTAGATAGACAGATAAGATATTTTTTTGTCTTGTATTTTAACTTTCCAATTGAAATGGTATAATTCTTTTCTCTGAATTACTTCTGTAATGAGACAAAAAATAATTGCCTTCCCTTGGATTGGAGACATGTCTTTCCAGATCATGTGTACCTTGATCATGTGAGAGACTAGAGTTCTTTCTTTCCATCTTATGCCTGTTGTTCTTTGAACAGAGAAGACCTCTCTTCTCATCTTGCATTTACAACTAAATGAACATGATTTTTACCTCTATTTGTTGAAAAGAAGAAAGACTTTGTCTAATTGTGATGAGGTACTTTATTTCACTTCGCTATTGAAATGAAAACCACAGAGACAAGTAAGACTTTCACTAATTTGGCATGCTTTCTTTATGCATTGCTCGTTTGAGGAACACATTTCATTTGTTTGGGATACATTTTGAAATTTACTAAGCATTTTGCTTAGATGTGGCACAAGGCCATATGAAAGGGGCACCCAATGAGACTCGAACTCACTCGTGTAGGTTTGCTTGTCAAGCTTGCTAACCATTACACCACCAGAGGCGCCTAAATTTGTTTGGGATACATTTGTGTGTTTGTTATGATATTCTTTTAATACTTGTTATATATATATATATATATACATATATATATGCATTGTCTTATATGTCTATATGGGTTTACCTTGTTTTTCCTTTCTGTTTCTTTAGTGTTAGTATATCAATGGTTTGGTTTGGTCTCTTTGTTTAATTGCATATCACCCTTAATTTACTTAATGTTAAACTGATCCTTATAAAAAAATAGTAGTGATACTATTTAACCCATAACTAGAGGGATAAGGGAGTTTTCATCTTTCCATAGAGTACTATTCTGAAAGTAATATAACTGGAATTCAAACTTGTTCAGTATTTTAGTCACTATGATTCAAGGACATCCTTATGTCAATGGGTATATTAATGCCAATATAGGAACTTCATGAGTGACAATATGACTAAATATCCTCCCTAGCAACAAATACTGATAATGTTTCCAATAACCGGTAAATATTCGAATACTTCATTTCTGAAAACATTACAGATAACAGAACAAATTCTTTAGGGCTATCAATAGTCAATAAATATTTGGAAACCATAGAGGTATTATTAAACACATATGCATGCATATGAGAAAATAATAAGTTTTTAGAAGAAAATAAGTTTTTAGAAGAATTGCTCAAACTAGTTGAGCTTTAAGGAAATTATCTTAAAATCTTTAGAAAGCCACACAAGAATATGAATAAATGATATTTGAGAGTCTTGAGGAACTGTATTGACTTAAGACATTAAGATATATATATATATATATATATATATATATATATACACAAAAGTTTATAAGAGAGAACAAGAGACTTCATGATTAGTCTGTAAAATAGTTCTGTATTGTATGCAATCATGACATCAGAGAGAGAGAGAGAGAGAGCAAAAAGAAAAAAGAGAAAGCAAAGAGAAAAGGAAAGAGAGAAGAGGTAGGAGGGAGAAGAGAGAGATAGCTCCATGAAAAGAAAATAGAGACAGAACAAAAAGAAGAGAGAATAAGGATCAAAGAGAAAGGAGAGCATGAAAGAATAAAAGAGGAGAAAAAGGGAAATAAAGAAAGAGGAAACTTAAGTGGGAGGGAGATAAAAAGAGATCGGGAGGGAGGAAGAGAAAACTAAAAGGGAGAAGAATAGAGTGAGAGAGAGAGAGAGTGCAAAAGGGACAGACAAGACTTCTCCCTTTCACTTATATTCTTGTTGTTCAGATCAAAGGGTACTACCCCAACCCACTCTTTTAATGGATTTTTTTTTGTTTGTTCCTCAGGTTAATTCATCCAGTAATAACTTAATATGCGAAGTGAACCTTGAAGACACTAAGCATCAGAGGGTGTAATGAATTAACTTTCACTCTTTTTCACACACACACACACACACACACACACACACACACACACACACACACACACACAAACTTCAGTTGTTGAGCAGGTAATGTTACAGCAGAAACTCTTTATAAAAACAAACACTTTCATCACTTGGTTGAATAATTTTTATCTTTAATGGTCAAGCTAATTGTTATTTTCAAGTTCACACATAATTCAAATAATTATTTGAAAATTAAAAATATGGCACTTAAAAAATTCAAAATTATTTTTTTAATTACAAAAGTAATTTTAGTTTCAATTTTAATAAAATCTACTAGATGAAATACTTGAAATTTTTAAGTGAAATTTCAATAGAAATTCATCAGGTTTAACCTTATCAATAAATACGAGAGAATTTTACATGCATAAATCACAAGTAACAATATATGCCACAATGTGCAAATGTAGAGTATTACTCAGAAATATTCTAAGTATACTGAAACATAGAGTCAGTTTAGAAGCAACAAAACACTATCTCCAACCACAAGGATTATGGGTATCTTTATTTCCTTCTTTGTTAGCACAGGTGTTTAAATATGGGATTGAGTCATAAATAATTTTTGTTTTAGCAAATTAATTCATAAATAATTTAACAATGAATTAATTTCAATCAAAAGTATATTCACCATTATTTTACATCACCTTTTGCTTTTTATCAGGTATCTTGTTGATTCCTCACAAATAAAATTCAGCTGGTTTTGAGCTCAAGAAGTTATCTACAAATGTTTTCAATTGATTTTCAAGAGAAAATCTTTTGTCATTCACAATATTTTGTAAAGAACAAAAAAGATGAAAATCATTTGGTGCAAGGTCTGGTAAATAGAGTGAATGAGGTAGAAAATGTGATCATGAAAAGCCTAATATTCCCACTAGTGATGAGGGTGGGACGTTTTCTTAGAAGATTATCATGCACATGTTGTAGCTGTTGAGACAATCACATGATTGCAGTTAAAAAAACAAAACAAAATGAATAATACTGCGGTGAACCCACCATAACCTTTCTTCCATGAAGCTTCATCTTTGGAGTAGACTCTGGAGATTCATTCTCAACATTGACAGTTTTGGGTTGAACATTGTCATAAAAACAAAAAAAACCTTTTTCATCACCTGTAATGATATTCTTGAGAAATGGGTCTTTACTCTGTTTGAAAGAAGACTTGTAGCTATGGAGATGCAATCTTCTTTCTTCTCACTAGGAGTAAGAGAAAGCCAAACACTCAGCTTGCTCATTTTCCATATTCAATCGGTACCAGATTGTGGATGTGTTGAGGTCAAGTACAAATTCTTGAGTACTTTTGCACAAATTATTTTCTGATGAACACCTTGGTCTGGGTTCATCTCTCAATGATATAGTGCCAGAACAAAACTTTGGAAACCAGTTTTCGACTTGGCAGTTAGTAATGACACCTCGGCCATAAATAAAATAAATTTTCTTAACTGATTCTGTAGCATTATTATTCTTAAACACCTACAACATTACATGTCAACAATGCACTTTCAGTTCTCTCCTTTTAGGGGTGTGAGATCATAGATTAAACTATGGTGGACACACTTTCACTAATGAAATAAGAATGACCTATGAAAACACTCTTTATCAGATAATTTAGAGTTGCGTTTAAACATTGCAAATTTGAAATACAGAATTGCTTTTAAAAGACAGAAATTATTCATGACGCAACTCAGTAATAACACAAAAGAAATAATTTTAGCTGAAAAACATAAAATCATAGCAATAGAAATATAAAGCTAAATTTCATACCTAACTCTTTAATATGATAAATCAGAGTCCATCTATTTTAATTAAGGAATAAAAAAACACATTCTTATATTTGAACTTTTTCATCAGAAAATTCTTCCCTAAAACATCTGTTTTACCATGAACTTGTTTACTAACTGCTGCACCAGGAACTTTTTCTTTACCAGAGAGTCGGAGTGTTTTCACTCCCTGAACTGTCTTTTCAACTTAGGATTGTAAATGGCAAATCCATATTTACCGGGGTGTCCTTGTGGTGTAATGGTTAAAGCGATGGACTGCGGAATCATAGTAAGCAAGTTCGTTCTCCAGTCGCGCTATTACGTTCACTTTTGGGCAAATACCCTTGGGAAAGGTATGAACCCCCTTATCCTCCCAGCTATGGGTTAAATAGTACCACTACTATTCTTCTAGGAGAATGGCTTTGGCATTAAATAACCTACAAAGGTTGATATGCCATTAAACAAAGAAACCAAACCAAACCATGTTTACCTAATTTATAAACATTTTTTTTTCTAAAACATGCTTCTCTGTACACATCACACATTCTTCTATAAACTTCACATAGTTTGTACTTCTTAACCACCAAAAATTTGCTGACAGACCTCTGTTCAAGCCAAGAGCACTATGTTTGATTTGTGGTCATTTTGAATAGCATCATAACAAATATTTTTGTGTAATAAAATAATTTTGCAATAAATTAATTCCAAAAAATGCAGAATTTACATCGATGGAAAAAATCTCCGGGAAAAAAAAAAGACAAAAAATATTCAAAAAGAACAAATTATTTTGCTTTTTTTAAAAAGATTCCACTTATTCATTGAATCCCTTATATACATATCTACAAGGACATGCTAAAGAGGTTATCTGATTTAATGGCATATCAACCTTTGATGGTTATTCAATGCCAAATTCTATATACATATATATATATATATATATATAATTTATAAGCAAATTGTTTGCAGGTAACTTTATTTTTAAACAAGTTGGAGCTTATTTGTTTGCATACAGTTAAATGGTTTCAAGTCTTGCTATCAAATACTAATCATTCTATTTAACATTAATCATTTGTTTGCACACAGTTAAATGATTTTATTGTGCTCACCTCAATCGTTATAATCTAAAGGCTGATAGTTATTAAATGCTAATTATGAAATATTTATTTATTAATTTGGAATTAATTTGAATCCAAACTGACCAAGTGTCAACACTGCTTATTTATAGAGATGGGAAAAATAACTTTAAGAATAAAGCAATTTTCAATTTGCAACTCAACATCTGCAGTGTGGGGTCTGTGATTGCACTCACCTCAATCGTTATAATATCTGAAGGTGGATAGTTATTAAATGTTAATTATGAAATATTTATTAATTTGGAATTAATTTTAATACAAATTCTATAAAAGAGATGAGTAAAATAAAACATCTCTGGCATAAAATTAGCCAACAAGGGTTGATATACTGTAAAATCCAACCCAATCAAATAAAAAATCTATGCCAGCGTAGTCCGCTGGGGCTGTAGAATATTCCAAATGCATCTCAGCAGACGGGTAAGACTCCCTCCACCACAACAAGTGTCCTGCATATGACATTAAACAATTTGATGATGAGGCTCCAATAATGCTGGAGCTTTGGGGAATGTGGTGTATCCCTTCATTGCCATTGCTCCCAGATCCACTTTGACTGAGAATGGTAGCACCTGAAAGAGTCCTATTTATTGGGTCAATTAGAACTCTTTGACATTCAAACTGAGTGCAAATAAATGACTTATGCTAAATTGAATTGTTTGAAATAGAAGTATTTGATCATTTAACTGTATGTAAATAAATGACTGATGTTTAATTGAATTGTTAGAAATATATAGCAATACTTGGAACTATTTAACTTTGTTGATTTATGTTTACAAATCATATGTATCTAATATAAATGAATAAACTGGATTTGGCATTGAATAACCTATAATGGTTGATATGCCATAAAATCAAACCAAACCAAAAATCTATGAATAGGATGAGACCTTACATTGATTTAATAGTTGCTGGAGAGGTTTTTTTTTTTAAATTCAGAATATCAAAATTTACAACTTGATTGATGGAAATGATTAATTTAAGTTTCTTGGCAACAACAATGTTAACTGATTCTGATATTATGAATTAATTTTGCTAATGTTTTATATAATAGTTAATTACAAACATATCTAATTAGGAAAGACTTAATTAATGAAAAGTTGTTACATCAGGTCTTGTTGATCTTGTTCCCAAGCAGTATTCAAAAGTTATTAATCATTATTCTTATAAGAGTGATAAAAAAAAGTGGACAAATAAGTTACATTTTTATATCTTCTCATTTTCCCAGTTGACAAGGCTTAGAATATGCCGACTAAATCTTCAGTGGCCCAGTTGGATGCAGAATACACCAACTGCATCTTTGCAGAGGGTTAAGACTCCTCCAATAAGTGTCCTGATATGACACTAAACAATCTGATGGTGAGGCCCAATAATGCTGGAGCTTAGGGGAATGCGGAGTACCACTTCATTGCTATTGCTCCCAAGTCCACTCTGGCCTGAAGTGGTAACACCTGACAGGGCCCTATTTATGGGACAAATAAACAGTATGCAAACAAATGACTTTTGCTAAACTGAATTGTTTGAAATAGAACTGTTTGATCATTCAACTGTGTATAAACAAACAACTAATTTTTTAGTTAATTCTTAGTAACACATAGCAATACTTGAAAACATCTAATTGTATGCAAGCAGATGAGTAATAGTAAATAGAATTATTTGGATTGGATAGAAATGAGTCAAATCAATGGACTGTGAAAAAAGGGAAAAAAATGTTATCGAAAAATGTGTTTAGAAATCATATATTTAATATATATGTATAAAGAGGATTTGGCATTAAATAACCTACAATGGTTGATATGCGATAAAACCCAACCAAAACAAATCCTTTATATTTGATATATATGTATAAAGAGGATTTGGCATTAGATAACCCACAATGGTTGATATGCCATAAAACCCAACCAAAACAAATCCTATATATTTAATATATATGTATAAAGAGGATTTGGCATTAAATAACCTACAATGGTTGATATGCCATAAAACCCAACCAAACCAAATCCTTTATATTTAATATATATGTATAAAGAGGATTTGGCATTAAATAACCTACAATGGTTGATATGCCATAAAACCCAACCAAAACAAATCCTATATATTTAATATATATGTATAAAGAGGATTTGGCATTAAATAACCTACAATGGTTGATATGCCATAAAATCCAACCAAACCAAATTCTATATATTTAATATATATGTATAAAGAGGATTTGGCATTAAATAACCTACAGTGGTTGATATGCCATAAAATCCAACCAAACCAAATCCTTTATATTTAATATATATGTATAAGAAGGATTTGGGATTAACTGATCAATAATGGTTGATATGCCATCAAACCAAACCAAACCACACCAAATCCTCAGCCCTCCAAAAGGAGTACCCTGGTTATGACACTAAACTACATCTGATGGTGAGGCTGTAGTTTTAAAATTCTAGGGAATGTGGAATACCCCTTCATTACCATTACCTCACTCAAGCCCAATTGGTTGAGGTTGTAAAATATGCTGACTGTATCTCTGCAGAGGAGTTAGATCCCACTCCCAATGAGTGTCCTGAATGTGACATTAAAACATCTGATGGTGAGGAGATGGAGATTTGAAGAATGTGAAGTACCTCTTTATTGCCATTGCTTCCAGGTCCACTCTGACCTGGAGTAGTAGCACCTGATAGGGTCCTATCTATGGGTCAAATAGAACAAACTATGTGTGCAAACAAATGACTGATGATAGATTGTGACTGTTTTATAGCGATACTTGAAACCATTTAACTGTGTGCAAAAAAAGCTCAGGCTCATTTAAGGATGTTATCTACAAAATATGTTTACAAATCATATATATAGTTAATATATAGGGAAGTAAATAAGGAAATAAGTTAATATATATATATATATATATATATATATATATATATATATATATATAAAAAGATGATTTGGCATTAAATAATCTATAATGGTTGATATGCCATAAAACCCAAACCAAGTTCACTAAGACAAGGAGTACTTGTACCAGTCATATTTATGGGTCAATAACATGTAAAAATTATTACTATTAGATAGAAATGTGAGAAAATACAATTGTGAAAACAAATGATTATTATTATTAAAAACAATTATCAATGTTGAATAGGAATACTTAAAACCATTTACTTATGTGAAAATTATTTGTATTGAGAATATGTACTTGAATCTATAATTGTTCACTAAGAATTATTATTATTAGTTACTTGGAACCATACCATTGCTTACAAACTATTGGCATTTGACGAGATTAGTTGAAACCATGTTACTGTGCAAACAAATTATATCATTAAATTGGAATAGTTACTTCAAAACATATTTCTGTATAAATTATTAGTATTAGATTGGAATACTTGAAACCAAACAAAAGTGTGCAAACAAATGATTAGTAACAAAAACAAGTGTGATTTCAAAAAATGCAATGAACACTAAAAATGTTATTACAATTAGAAATGAATTAAATTTCCTCATTAAATAACCTATAAAGAGTTGATAAGCCATTAAACAAATAAAACAAATTTGTATAAATCAATCAATTCTCTATTGCACCCTAAACTGAGGCTCCTGTTCTTGAGCTCTGGGGAGTGTGAAGTACCCTTCATTGTTATCACCTCCAGGTTTACCCTGACTTGGAGTGGTACTACCTGTTAGGGTCCAATCAATGGGTTAAATAGATTTGTTTCCCCAGTTTATTACTTAGTGTTATTTACATATTTCATTGACATATGAATTCAGCCATACTTTTTAATGTCACATGACTAAAACATGCCATAATTCCTTAATAAATATTAACAATTGAAGAAGCGCCCAGTTGGCTGGGGCTGTAGAATACACTGACAGCATCTCTGCAGAAGAATGAGACCCCCACCTCCAACGAGTGTCATCTAATGGTAAGGGTCCAGTCTTCGAGTTTTGGGGAATGGGGAGTATGCCTTTATTGCCATTACTCTCAGGTCCACTCTGATCTGGAATGGTAGTACCTGATAGGGTAACATTTATGGATCAAATAGAACTTTAACCATTTAACTGTGTGCAAACAAATAAATGATGCTGAATTAAATAGTTACTGTTATGTAGTCATAATTGAAACCATTACACTGTATGCAAACAAATGATTAATATTGAATAGAATCATTTTTGTTAGATAGGAATACTTGATTTTGGCTTTGGATTGGTTTAGTTTGGTTTTATGGCATATCAACCATTGTAGGTTATTTAATGCCAAATCCATATTAATACATATAAACAGTTCTATTTCAAACAATTCAGTTTCGCATAAGTACAGTTTTTTGCTTACACACAGTTAAATGTAAAAACAGTTCTATATCAAACAATTCAATTTAGCATAAATACACAGTTTAGTTCTATTTAGACCATAGATAGGTTCAGAGTGGACCTGGGAGTGATGGCAATAAAGGGGTACTCTGTATTTCCCAAAACTTCAGCATTACTGGAGTCTCACCATCAGATTGTTTAGTCTTTTGTCAGGACACTCGTTGGAGGAGTCTTATCCCTCTATGGAGATGAAGTCAGGGTGTTCCACAGCCCCATCCAACTGGACCAAGGAATACTTGAAATCATTAACTTTGTGCAAACAATTGATTAACATGAAATAGAATCATTAGTGTTAGATAGCAATGTTTGAAACCATTTAACTGTGTGCAAACAAATGAGCTTTGGCTTGTCTAAAAATGTTACCTACTAACTATTTGCTTACAAATCATATATTTAATATACATTAGATATAAACAGGATTTGGCATTAAATAACCTACAAAGGTTGTTATGCTATGAAACACAACCAAACAATCACTTTTATGATAAAACAGCAATTATATTGAAGATTAAACACTTGTGTCAAAAGAATGTATCTTGCTAAATAAACATCTAAATTTTTTCAAAGAGTTTATTTTCGTATATGTTCATATTGTATCATTCTTAAGATTACTTTCATAATTCTTTTAGAATACACAAACATGTTTAACTTCCAATTAAGCTATTGAGTAAGGTAGCAAATTTTAGGATGAGTCAAAAGTTTTGCAATATTTTAGTAACATGAGGTACAATTTGGCAGTGATGGATATTTTTGTGGAGGTTGCGATGGTGATGAAACACTCTAAACTGTAAGAGGCTAAGCTTGATTGATATTCTCTGAGTGCTACTCACCAGACTTGCCTCAATGGGTCAACTCTACTAAGTGTCCTCATGCACATTTACAGAGAAAAGACAGTGTTAATTATCAAAACCTTTGGATCAGTAGTTTTATTTTGTAATCTGATGGAATAGCGACATTCATTATCTTGCAGATGATCTCTTTTTTGTCGTGTCATGTTAGTGGAGCTTAGAATACACTGACTGCATCCATGGTTTTACACTTACCCAACCTTGCATTATATTCAAGATTCTTGGAACCCCAAAAACATTTCTTGAACTATCTGGTTTCTGTATTGTGATCAACTGTGGTGTAATTGCTATCGTCATAGGAAATGGACACGGCGACACGAGTTCAAATCCTGGACCAGACTGATTGCATTTCACATAGCACTAATACCCTTGGGAAAGGTATGAATCCAATTATTCTCCCTCCAGCTATGGGTAAATAGTAGGGCAGACTAGGTTCTTCAGCCTTGGTGAGGCAACTAGTCTAGGAGAAGGAAAACTCTGAATTAAAACCTGTTAGACTTTGCTTAAAAATTGACCTTGTGTCATATCCTGGCCGAGCGGAGGGGTTGGTAAATATGGTATTGTGATCAACTGCACCATTACCTGTTTTTGGTTGCTCTATTATGTTATGGACCAATTTGAACTCATAAAGTATAATTTCCTGAATTATACGACTTGTGTCATCATCTGTGGCTTTTACCTAACACATGGAGTAAAGGAGTGTATAACTAGCACACCAACAACCATGATACTATTGTTGGAAGACTAAATGGAGTAGTCTCCCTTGTCATAGTGTTTGAGGAACTCTCTAACATCACATCCTTTTTGGCCATGTGACAAAGTGAACCTGGGAATTCTGATCTTTTACAAACAGGACTTCAGAAGCATCAGACATAGTCGTTTTGCTCCTCAGCAGCAACACACGAGGCCTCTCCATTTTACCAGACCCAAGAAGCAGTAAGTGGTTTCCACCTCTTTATTGTATGTATAGACTTTTCTCCATGTCCCCCAAACACATTGTGATTCTTTTATAGCTTGGGGTAGGAACTTATTTTCTTCCTTGAATATCATAGAATTAAATGTGATATAATTTTACTTCATTTGTTTGTTCTTTTTCCTACCAAATATTCTGTGTTAGGTTACTCTCTTTCGGATAACCTAATGCATTATAAGGAACGGGTGTTATCTATGACTTAAATCTTATTCTACTGACCAAGGTGGGTACCATTCCTCTGAATTTCTTCAGTCATGTGACATACATGGCACAAACTAGCAAGCACTAAAATATTGCAAAACTTTTTATTCTCCCTTGTATAATTAAAGAAAATAATTCAGCCATAAATCTTCCCAGAATTTCTATCTTTACTGCCTAATGTATTTATCAAAACAATCATAACCAAAGTGTAGAAAAAGTTTCTTTCTTTTATGATCATCAATTATTTAGGTTGATATTGGGAGCAAAAGGAATACCTACAAATACTTTTTCCCCCTCATTAATGTCTGTATCATACTGATTTGGAGTCTTTGTTTCGGCGATAAATATCCAAGAGAATTAAAGTGCTGTGTCAGCTCCACATAATTATATTAGTGTTTTGAATAGAACATAATCAAAGATGAAAGTGGGCAAAAATTTACAATCATAGACAATTCTTGATTGAATGAGATTCAGTGAAAATAAATGAGATGCCATTTGCTTTTCTTTTCAGAAATTCTGTCAATCATTAAAGTACTGGTAAAAGAGTATTTGGTACATAAAACCATCCTTTTGTTTCCTTGGATAAACAAGAATGAATTTCAAACTGCCTAAGTAAGGGTTTATATAAAGTCAGACATACTGAACTTATATAAGAAAGTAAGGATCACACATACACCATATATATATATATATATATATATATATATATATTTCATCAACACATTTTCATATATATATGTGTATATGAAAATGTGTAAAGATAAAAAAAGTCTTCAGAGGATGATTTTATTTAATATTTTATATAAGAAAGTAAGGATCACACATACACTATATATATATATATATATGTATATATATATATATATATATATAAGAAATGGTTACTGTAAACATACAATAACACCAACGGCTGAAAGTAAACACATTTCTTTTTAAAATCACAAACTGCACACTAAAAATGAAGATTATCATCCAATGTAGTCTCTGCTCTTAATTGATCTGGCATATATATATATATATATATATATATATAAAATTCTCTTAATACGCTGTCTGGTGGCAAAAGCTGCTTGGTAGCACCAGGAGTGGCACTACTGCTTTGAGCTACCGAAACTGTGTTATCACCCCTGGTTGGTGGCTGATGAGGGCAGGGTATTCCATGTGCTTTCACACGTTGTATGATGAAAATATATATATATATATATATATATATATACATACATTTTGAAATAAAAAGGTCCATGTGTTGAAAAAAAATGAATAACTTAAAAACAAATCCTCTTGTGGACATTTTTATTTTAAAGTATTTGATTTTTTCTTTCATAGGACCAACAGAAAAATTATATATATATATAATAAAAGAAAATAAAGAAAATAAATAAAAAAGTTAAATTACCATAATTTTAACTGACGGTAAAATTAGAAAAATAAATAAAATAAATAAGTAAATAAATAAAAAAAACGGAAGTTTAATAAAACAAGGAGGTAACTCTTCACCTCTCTTTCCACACCCCTGTGTATATTCTGTTTTATTTTATCCCTAAGACCTGAAGAAGTCCTGTTAATATTTTTCTTCGTGTTTTTAGTTTACATCAGAAACACAAAACAGGATGGAAATAAATTTATAATCCTAAAATAACCGGTCTTTGTTTTTTTTTAAAGAAAATATATATATATATATATATATATATATATATATGGAGAAAAATTGAAAAACAAAGCAATCCAAAAATGAAGATATTTATTGTGAAGGAAGGTTGATGTTTAATGTTTCAATTTTAATGAACCTTCATCAGGACTTTAGAAAGGTGATACCAAGTGTTGATAGAACAACGATTGATATTCAATAAAATACACTATCAACAATTAGTATTACCCTTCTAAAGTCCTAATAAAGGTTCATTAAAATCCAAATGTTTAAAGTTAACTTTCCTTTACAATAAAATCTTCATTTTTGGATTTTTTTTTTTTTCAATTTTTCTCCATACTGTCAGATTCCTTTTCATTATTTACTTCCACATATCATTTCTATACATTTTCATATATATATATATGAAAATGTGTGGAGAGGAAAAAAACAATGTTTCTAGATCTTATTTAATGAATTATTTGTCAGTGTTAAAAATTTCGGTTTTAAGACCTTCATCAGGGTGTGAGTTATTAAATGAAACGAAAAAGATGAGAAAGTTTCAGTTGATAGCATTCGGTTTCAAATTTGTGTGATCTAATTAGCATTCCAAAATTTATTTTAAAAAAATCCATATCACATCAGCCTCTCTACCTATCTAACCATCAATGTTAATATTCATAATATTTGATTTATATCTACTCATTATAAACATTTCATGATATATCCATCCGTCTTTATCAGTATTAACCTTCTTTCGATCTGTCGGCTCAATTCAACTATCTATTTATATATCTATTAATCTAAGTGTATATAAACGCAGATGGCAAATTATTTCAAATAAGGGATTTTTCAACATCTATCTGAACAAATAAGGAGACAAATTAAAAGAAATCAAACAAAAGAAACAGGTCTCTGATAGTATTGTGGTTTGAAATGATGCTAGATGATTCAACAATTGTTGGAAGTTTTTTTTATTATGTATATAAACTAATCTTGGAATCTTTAAAATTGAACTTATGATTAGTTCCTAAATTATGTTTAAAAAATGCCTGAAAATTGTTTAATCGAGTATCATTTCAAACCATAATACTATCAAAGAGAGACCCATTTTTTTACAATTTGTCTCCATATTTGGTCAGATTAGTACTGAAAAGTTACAAAATCTCTTACTTAAAATAATTTGTCTTCACTGTTTATATACACTTAGATAAATAAATAAATAGATAACTGAATTGAGCAGGGAGGGAAAGAAAAAGACTATCACTGATAAAGATGAATAGATATATTATGGAATGTTTATAATAAGTAGATATGAACTAATATTATAAATATTAAGATAGATAGATAGATAGACTGATGTGATATGCATTAAAAAAAAAATTTTGGAATGCAAATTACATTTCAAAATTTTGAAACAGAGTGATATCAACAGAAACAGAATGTTTTGAAACTTTCTCATCTTTTTTGTTACATTTAATAACTTACATACCCGATGAAGGTCTTGAAACCCAAAACATCCAAACACTTAAAACACCAAAATATCAGCAAATAATTCAATAAATAAAATCATCCTCTGATGACCATGTGTTTTTTTTTAAACTCTGCACATTTTTACATACTGTTGGATTTATTTCCTGTTTTTCTTTGATTATATATATATATATATATATATATATGGGGAAATGGAAATAAATTTGACAGTATGTAAATACATGAATATGAAAAAATGAGATATTAAGAGGATGATTATTTTTAGTTGAATTATTTGCCAACATTAAATGCTTTGGTTTTTGCATTAAACCATTACCAGGGACAGCTCATATGTGATGTCGTATCTTCTGAATTAAATTTTATCTTATTTTTAAAATGAAACAAAATTGAGAAAGCTTTTAACACATATCAACTGCTCTAATGATGGTTTAGTATCATATCTAGGGCACTTGTTGATGGTGGGAGGTCTTACCCCTCTGCAGAGAAGCAGTCAGTGTATTCTACAGCCCCAGCCAACTGGGCAATACACAGAGCTATATGTCAAAAACAGTCTTATTTCAAGCAATTCAGTTTAGCCTAAGTACACAGTTTAGTTCTATTTGACCCTATCAGGTGCTACCACTCCAGGGCCAGAGTGGACCTGAGAGCAATGGCAATGAAGGGATACTCCACATTCCCCAAAGCTCCAGCATTACTGGAACCTCACCATCAAATTGTTTAGTGTCATATGCAGGACACTCGTGAGGGGAAGGGGGTCTTGTTGAATTTATATTTTCATATATTTTGGTGTAATCATTTGTAAACAATTATAAATTCAGGTAAATATTCTTAATACAAATATTTTCCGCAGTTATAGAACACAGCCAAAGCAAAACTGAAAGCAGCAAACCAACAAGAAAGACTAAAACTGTGGAAACAGCACTTCGAAAACTTACTAGGAAACCCACCGAAAATAACACATGAACCAATCACCAGAATAATTAGCAAACAATTAGACATTAAACTAGGATCGTTCACACAAGAAGAACTCGACTCGGTTCTCAGAAAAATTAAAAATAGGAAAGCTGCAGGGCTGGACGAAATTCCCCCGGAAGTATGGAAGACCAGACAATTCGACGACATACTGCTCCGACACTGCAACGCAGTATACAATCAAAATCCGATAGATAGATGGATGAAAGGATGCATACTCCCCTTCCCTAAAAAGGGGGACCTCGGATTAGCCAAAAACTACCGAGGCATAACACTTACATCCATAGTAGCCAAAATCTACAATGCCCTACTACGAAACCGCATAGAACCCAAAATCGACAACATACTTAGAAAAAACCAAAATGGCTTCCGAAGAAATAGATCCACGACCTCACAAATATTAACCATCCGTAGAATCCTTGAAGGTGTACGGGCAAAAAACCTACAAGCGACATTAATTTTTGTTGACTTTACCAAGGCTTTCGATTCCATTCACAGAGGAAAGATGGAACAAATCCTACTAGCGTACGGCATACCTAAAGAAACCGTAGCGGCAACAACGATTCTCTATAGAAACACTAAAGTAAAAGTATGATCACCAGATGGAGACACAGAATACTTTGACATTGTAGCAGGAGTACTACCTCTCCATATTACTGGTTCTACTTGTAGGATATCACTCATTTTAGAGCAAATACATATTTAAAAATGATGATAGATGAAAATGTTCCTGTGCTCTGGGACTTCCCCATACATTCTGACTGCACAATACAATTTGATGGACCAGACATAATAACATAAGATTTCAATAAAAATGAATGCTATCTGATAGACATGACCATCCTATCTGATAAAAATATCTCCACAATGAATTTGCAAAACTTTCAAAATATCAGGACATGTAAAAAGAAATTGTAAAAATGTGACATTTAAACACAACCAATAGGAATTATAAAGAAAAATATAGATACACAAATAAAGAAAATCCCAAGAAATTCATCTTTATCTGAAATACAAAAGATTGTGTTCAGGAGTACTGATCACATAATGAGAAAAATATGATAGGATCAATAACATCCTAAAGGTCCCCAAAAAACTTTCTTTACCTCAGATTTCAGGTAAAATAGCAAATCAAGAATTTTAAAAAATTTTTTTATAGTAGTAATAATAATAATAATAATAATAATAAGAAGAAGAAGAAGAAGAAGAAGAAGAATCCATCCTAGAAATGAAACTCACTAAGTTTTCAGGGATTTTGAGTTACAAACAAATCACCCAATCTTAGCCAGAAGGTCAGCTCTCGTGTTAATGAAAAAAAAAAAATTTGTCACCTAGTAGATTTTGCAGTTTCAGAAGACCATAGAAGGAAGATGAAAGTAAATGATAGATGAATACATGGATCTTGCCAGAGAGCAGAAAAAGCAAACAGAAAAGTAATGGTAACGCAAATTATAGCTGGTAGCCTTTGAACCGTCTCCAAAGGTTTGGAAAGGAGATTGGAGGAATTGAAGAATCAAGACCATCTGGAACACAGCATTATTAAAATTGGCTAGAATATTCAGAAGAGTACTGGAGATGACAGTAAAAAAAAAAAGGAAAAAATCACAAAGAGCAAAATAATAAATGCTTTTTGGGGGGTTGATATGTAACACCATGGTTTTAAATAGTTAATGGGTGTTGCACTACCCCTTAGCTTTCAGTCAGACCTAGTGGTAACTGTAGAGTTACCTTCCATCACATTCCTATTTGTTTCTCCATGATTGTTATTATTACTTTTCTTTCTGTTTCTGTAACCCTTATCATCGTGCCTCTCTCTCTCTCTCTCTCTCTCTCTCTCTCTCTCTCTCTCTCTCTCTCTCTTACTGCATTGAATCCCAAATCCAGCTAGAAACAATTTATTACTAAAATAATTGACCAAAATCCCTAATTATTTTACAAATAGAGAAGCTGCAATAATCCTAAAACTGAATCATTCTTAAATTATGTATTTACCCAACTCATCCCTCAAAGACAGGATATGACACTTTGCCAAGTTGTTAAGAAGAGTAAAGCTGGTTTGAATTCAAAGTTTTTCTTCTCCTAGATTCATTACCTAACTAAGACTCAAGAAACCTGTTGACTCTACTATTTAGCCATAGATGGGGGAGAACAGATGGATTCATGTCTTTCTCAAGAGCATTAGCATAAAGTGAAATGCAGACAGGGGTTGAACTCAGGTAGCTAATCCTATTTCCATGGCAATAGCTTATGTTATAGATGTTTTAAAATGTCAATAATAGAAAGTTTTCAAACACTTTTGATTGGGGCTGTAGAATACACCCACCGCACCTCTGCAGAGAGGTAAGACACACCCAAAAACAAATACCCTGGGTGTGGTACTAAACTGCATCTGATAGTGAGACTCCAGTCCTGGATCTTTGGGAAATGTGAAGTACTTATTAGGGTTCTATCCATTGATCAAACAGAACTGTTCAATCATTTACTAAAGATTATTATCATTAGTTATTTGAAACAATACAGCTGAGAGCAAATTATTTATATTACATAGGAATATTGCATAAACAGAATTACTAATGATAAATAGCAATACTTGAAACCATTTAACTGTGTGCAAACAAATGATTTATATCTAATGGAATGATTAGTGTTGAATGGTAATATTTGAAATAATTTAACTATGTACTAACAAATGAATAATATTAAATAGAATTATTACTGTTAGATTGGAATACTTGAAACCATTTAACTATGCACAGAGAAATTAAATCTAATAGCTCCTTTAAAATAAAAGTTACCAACAAGCAACTTGCTGGCAAATCTTATATATATAAAAAAAAAAAACAACAGAATTTGGCATTAAATAACCTACAAGGGTTGATATGCCATAAAATAACAACCAAACAACTGAAAAATTAGAAAATTTTCCTACTACTTGAATTTAATAAATGTCAATCCTCAGGTAGAAAGCAAAATTGAAATAATAAGGAAGTAATTATTTTGCCGTTTAAATATTTTCCTTTTATTTAAACAGGAAAATAATTACTTCCTTATCTACTCAATTTTGCTGCCTACCTGAAGATTGATATTGATATATAAACTCTAAGAGGAAAACTTTGTGAGCTTATATATATATATATACACACGCACACCAAATATATTCTCTGCCAGTAAATACCATATTACCTTGGTGACAGGAGCATAAGCAATAAAAAGCTGCATCTTATTTAGACACAAAAAACTATCCATAAAAAATGTCACAAATTATGCAAAAGGAAAACCCAACAACAACAAAAACATGTGTGATTCAAATAACGGAAGGAATAGAAACAAAAAAACGAGAATCAGATTGAGAGTGACACTTTGTTACAGCATAAAGAATGGACCTTTGTGAGAGAGAGGCAGCGAAAGAAAAACAGAGCAAGAAGGAAAACAAGTTTATTTGCCTCAGTCAATGAGAGGACATGAGAAACAAGTCTCCTGGTATTTCTCACTAGAAATCTCTAAGAGGAACCCACACGTATATTGCAAATTGGGTAGCATTGGGCTACAAAGGAATCCATGGACTCTGGTTAAAATGACTCCACAAATATCTACAAGAGGTAAACATTTCTGAAAGGAAGAACAAGACAGATCCAAAAATATTATTTAAAAAAAAAATAAATAAATAACTACAGACCAATAACATGCTGATAAATTATGTGAAAAATCCTAATGACACAAATAAGAAGTTTATTACTCACTTGAAAAGCAAGGACTATTCTCCAAAGAACAAGAAGGATACCAAAAAAAAACAAAACAAGCTGACCAATTGTACATAGACCAAAACCTTCTAAAAGAGGTTAAAGCAAAGAAGAAAACTAATTATGCAAAAGCTAGAATAGATATAGCACAAGAAAAGAATGTAGTTTATGTTGCGAGAGAGAGAGAGAGAGAGAGAAGGAGATGAAAGAATCAACCATATAAGTGAATGCAGTAAACTAACATAAATATGACTGGATGAGGAAGGTGACCCACAAGAAATTGTACAAGAAAGTAAGATTTCATCATACAAACAAAAGTTTGGCTTGGTTTTATGGCAAATCAACCATTGTAGGTTATTTAATACCAAATCCAATTAATACATATATATTAAATATGTATGATTTGTACATATAAGTAAAAAGTAAGTAAAGTTGGCACCCTTAGTCGAGGGTGACCCGAAGGCTCCCTTTTCAATAGCTACTACACTGAGGTGTAAGGGAGGGTACGACTCCATTCCCTGGATTGCTCCACTTTACCCTTGATCCATACCTTATAATGGTGAGTGTTAAGTAAGGCAGTATCAAGTACCATTTTTAGAGTCTTTGGTATGACTCAACCTGGGATTGAACCCCTGTATCCCGGACCATTGACAAACACTCTACTCATTAGGCCACTAGAAGTCAACAAAGCTAAATAGTTCCAAGTATTGTTGTGTATCATTAACAATTCAATTAAACATTAGTCATTTGTTTACAAACAATTAAATGTACAAGCAGTTCTATTTCTAGCAATTCAATTTAACATTTTTGCACTTAGTTTAAATGTCAAAGAGTTTTATTTGACCCATAGATAAGACTCTTTCAGGTGCTATCATTCTGGGTCAGAGTGGACCTGGGAGCAATGGCAATGAAGAAGTAATCCACATTCTCCAAAGCTCCAGCATTATTGGAGCTTCACCATCAGATTGTTTATTGTCATATCAAGAACACTCATTGAGGGGGTTACCCCTCTGCAGAGATGCAGTTGGAGTATTCTATAACCCCAGCCGACTGGGCTGATAGACAAAGGATATACACATAAACCAGAATCGAAGACACAAAATTCTGTGCAATTTCAAAGAACCAATGTATCATCCAATCCTGGCCAGAAAACCAGAAGAGTTTTGATTAACAAGAAGAAAAAATTTAACTAGTGGATTTTGCTTTTCCAGCAGATCAGAGCGAAAGTAAAATATCGGAACAATATCTGGACCTTGCTCAAAACAACTGAAAATATTGCGGAACACTTAAGTGTCTGTAATACCAATCAAAGTTTGAGCACTTGGTGTAAGCCTGAGATATCTGGAAAAAAAAACAAACTAGGAGAACAGGAGATCAAAGGAAGAATTGAAACTATCCAGACCACAGCACTGCTGACAATAGATAGAATATTTAGAAAAGTGCTGGAGAGCTAGGGAAACTTGCATCTTTCAGACCTTGGTGAAAGCTCCTAGTTGCCACTGATGAGAAAAATTCATGAAGAAATAATAATATTGGTGCTCTTAGAATGATCCTCAGGAGCCTGGAGGAGAAACTGGAAATCAGTCAGAGAATTTGAAACTCTCCAGACTACAGTATGGTTAACATCGGCTAGAATACTGATAAGAGTCCTGGAGACCTGAGAAAACTTGCTGTCACTCAGAATCCTGAAAAAGACTACTAATACTGATGTGAAAAATTCACAAGAAGTGAGATGATACTACTACTATAAATTATAATAATAACAGCAACAACAACAAAATAATACCATAAGAACTATTAAAGCAATAATTTATAATATGCAAAAAAATAGAAAGTATAGGTTATATAGTGACAGCGATGAAACAATTAACTACATAAGCAAATGCAAAAAACTGGCACAAAAAGAATACAAAACTACATATGACTGGGTGGAAGAGGTGATCCACTGGGAATTGTGCAAGAGATTAAAATTTGATTCTACTGAGAAATTGTATATGTACAAACCAGAATCTGTCCTAGAAAATGAGACATATAAAATTCTCTGGAGCTTTGCGATATAAATGAATCCCCTAATCCAGGTCAGAACAATCAACCTCATAGCAATTAACAAATCAATGAATTCAAATTAATGGAAAACAGAGGAAGAAAAGAGACTGTCAAGACCACAGCACTTTTAATGCTAGAATACTGAGAAGAATCTTGGAGACCTGAGGAAACTTGCTGTCTCTTAGACTACAGTGAAGGTTTGGTTTGGTTTGTTGGGGTTTATGGCATACCAACCTTTGTAGGTTATTTAATGCCAAATCCATTTTTATGTAAATAATTTGTTCTATTTAAAACAATTCAGTTTAGCATAAGTACACAGTTCAATTGTCAAAAACATTTCCATTTCAAACTATTCAAGCAGTTATATGTAACAATTCAGTTAAGTGTAAATACAGTTTTAATGTTGAAAAACAGTTCTATTTCAAATAATTCGGTTAAGCATAAGCATGCAGTTTAAATATAAGTATGGTTTAATTGTCAAAACATTTCTATTTCAAGCTATTCAGTTTACTCAAACAGTTCATTTTAGCATAAGTATGCTGTTAGTTCTATTTAACCCATAGATAGGGCCCTATCACGTTCTACCACTCCTAGCCAGAGTGGACCTGGGAGCAATGGCAATAAAGGGGTACTCCGCATTCCCCAAAGCTCCAGCATTGCTGGAACCTCACCATCAGATTGTTTAGTGTCATATCCAGGACACTAGTTGGGGGGGGGTCTTACCCCTCTGCAGAGAAGCAGTCGGTGTATTCTACAGCCCCAGCTGACTGGGCAAGACTACAGTGAAAGACCACCAGCTAATGCTTGTATGAACAACTCACATGAAGTAAAATAATAATAATAATTATTATTATTATTATTATCATTACACCTCCTACTACTACTACAACTATCATCATAATAAAAGATAAAGACAAATAAAAATCCAAGTTGTAGGAATCAGTTTCCTGGTTGATGTCAATAAGATATTTGTTAAGGGGAAATGAATAAATAAATGAATATGTATGATGGCCAACTTTCAACACTGCAAATGGCTGCCAGAAAAAGGGTCCCAAGAGAAAGCAATAGATAATTAGAAGCAGTCAATGTCAGTAAAGCATCAGACATCTGCCAATGACAAATCTAACTAAACTTTTTTTTTTTCAATACTATTTTTTCTTTTGTTTTGATTGTTTATATGTTGATTGTTGAAAAAAAAACACAAATTAAAAAAATATTTTATTTTGTGAAGTATTTTTGAGCGGTAAAAATCTGAAATAAAAGAAAAAAAAAAGGTGATTTCTCATACATTGGCACATAGAAATATGGCAAAAACCAAACTGTACTTTTTTTGATGCCGAAATAACTGAAATAGCCAAATAAAAATGGAGAAGGATGACAAGCAAATATCAACCTCACAACAGTAGTAATGATTTGTGAGTCTAGCTTGCCAACTACAGATCCTCATATGACTATATTCACTTAACCAAAGCAAAAACGTTACCCAACCCTATGACATAAGGTCAATTTTTTTAAGTGGAGTAAAGCTGATTTGAATTCAGAGTTTTCCTTCTTGTAAACTGCGTGCCTAAACAAAGCTAAAGAAATCAACCCACCCAATTATTTTTCCATAGTTGGGGACAAAAAAGATAAATTCACACTTTTTCTAAAAGCATTAGTGCCAAGTGAATCATAAACAGCCTCATCTAGGTTTTGAACTCAGGTCCCAGTTTTCATTTCCTATGACAATAACCATTATGCTAAGTACGCCTCCCACTTTTTTTGCAATATGATTTGTGTTCAAGTCCCCAACATTACTATCACTTATGAATATGTATACATTGTTTTATACATAAGGATTTCAAAGTGAATGATAGCAGTCAATGACAGTTAAAAACAAACTTGAATGAGAGTGACATTTGGTTAGAGCACATAGAACGGACCTTTGCAAGAGAGAATGATGAAATAAATATTGTCAACAACAGAACCAGACTTCAATGTGAAGAAAGAAAATGAGTAACAGTTGCCTTTTTTAGTTAGAGGACACAAGAAACAAGTCTCTCTACATTGTCAGCTACAAAGTAACTAGTCTTATGGCACTGTTTACTACAAAGTAACAAGTGTTGTGGCACTGTTCACTACACTACAGGGTTGGACCAAAATATATGAGGGATGTTACAAACATTTACTAATCCAATTTGTTTATTATTATACAAATGAAATATTGAACATATGTTAGCAGCACTACAATGATATTTTTCCATGTATCAAAGCTTCAATATTGTTATCTTAGGTTGTTGACAACATTGCGGACTTTGATTGAAGGTGATAGCATTTGTATTTATCCAACCATTACAAAGGAGCTGAATGTGACACAAGGTCAATTTGAAGTTGAATTCAGCTTTCCTTCTCCTAGACTAGTTGTCATATCAAAATTAAAGAGTAGTAGCATCACAGTGCTGGTAACATATATAAAAGGTTTTATTTCTATAGTAATATATATGTGGGATTGGTAAATGGTCATACATTACTTTTTGGAAATCCCTCGTATGTATCTCCAATCCAATCAATGATCCAACCCAGTCTATCTGAGAAGAGGGAGTCCTTGTGGCATAGTGGTTAACAGGCTGGACTGCAACATCATAGTAAGCAAGTTCAAACTCCCGTCATGTACCTACATTCACTTTTGGACTAATATCCTTGCGAAAGGGATGAACCTCCTAATTCCCCCAGGCTATGTGTTAAATAGTAACACAACTGTTCTTCTACAAGGATGGATTTGGCATTAAATAACCCAAGAAGGTTGACATGCTGTTAAAAAATGTATATTTATTAACTTGAAAAAGTATTGGACACATGAAATTTTTAAAGGTTTTTTTTTTTCTTTTTAAAGAAAATAGTAATTTCTATTATTGCTACGAACTTGAAAACTTCACCTGAAAATAGTAAATACTTAAAACATACTATATTTAAAGTAAAAAGAGGAAATATTTGATTACACCTAAATTTATTTACTGATTCAACATCTAAGTAGCATGCACAAGTTTTGGACACAATTCAATAAATAGCATTCAGTATTTAATAGCATGTCTTTTATTTGCTATGACAGCTGTCAGACATTTAGAATAATTTGAAGTTTCTTTTTTTTTGCAGAAAATAACTTTAGTTTGGTTTATTTGTTTAATGGCATATCTGTTGGATGTTCAGGTCTCTGCTATCTCCTTTGGACAATGGAAATGATCTCTTTCATTCTCGGGTGTTGTTTTTTTTTCAATGGCCCCCATATCCTTTATTTCATTGTGAGGAACAAACTCAGATACATCTTTAGCAGGAAAGAACAAATAACAAGCCACTTTTGTGTACACATCTAACTTTTTTACTTAGCTATGATGTCTTTGCTTTGTTACATATAACCTGACTACGTTTAAAAATAAGTCGAAAGATATGAATGCACCGGTTTTCATGTGTGTGTACATCTCAGCTCCCCAAGACCAGCTGTTCTCATATCCCAAATATACAGGATATAAGAGCAGCTGTTTCCAAGGTTTCTATTTATACTTATAACGAAATTTTGGCCAGACAGTAGGATTTAGAATATATCAACAGTATCTTCTGCAGAAAGATAAGCTCCCACCCCTACCCCAGTCCTGAAAAAAATGGCTGCCCTGGGTATTATGCAAAAGTGTATTTGGTGGTGAGGCGCCAGTTCTGATGAGCAAACAGCAAAAGGCATTCTCTATGAGAACTCTGATAAATTGATTGTTAATGTTTAGAGATTTTGATAAGTCATAACTAAAATTCATAGTTCATAATCATTTGATAGTTTTCCTGTAAGAGAAAACAGAAAGTTCACTCTACCTTATACTTAAACTTTGTATACTTTATAAATACTTGAAATAATCAATTAAGCTTTGTCTAAACAATATTAAATGATATATAACAATGGCATAAAATAAACACAAGTATAACAAAAGATAAATAATAACATTTAAATAAAACTCTAAATGATAGTTATATTTTTGGAAAATATCAATTTATCTTTTCTTTGTTGCACTTTTTATCAATCCTAACTTTCATAAAAACCTGTATATTTCCACTTTTCTAAAAATAATACAAGTCTTCAATGATTTCAGTAAAAAATATAACAAAAAAACAACTTTATTAATGAAATATGATAGACAACAGAAATATCTAAAACTAGAGAAATTATTGTCTAAACATTTAAAATGTAATAATTTAAAACGACATTGGTCTCTATATAAAATCAGATAAAATAGAGTTTATGTGTTTTAATCAAGATGGTCCCATCTCTTGATTAAATGTTAAACCTCTGAAATTAGTAGACCAGTTTATATACCTTAAGAGAAAGCAATGTCAACATATAAATAGGTAAAGCATGGACTGTTATTGATAATTTGATGACTATATGGAAATCTATCTCTCTAATAAAATAAGATAGGAATTCTTCCAAGTTGTAACTGTATCAGTACTATTGTATGGCTGCACCACTTGGAGAAAAAGCTAGATAGTACACAATAATACAACTTGCTGTTTTTAACAAATCATGAAGACAGCACTTGTACAGCCACTTACTTCCCATCACACAAACCATCTAAATAAGATGAACAAAATATGCTGGGCAAAGCTGATGAACTAAGGATGATCTCATAAGCAACATTCTTCCATGGACTCCAACTCATGGATATACCAGTGTTGGCTAACTAGCAAAAACTTACATTTACCAGCTTTGCGCAAACACTGGATGCGGTCAAGAGGACCTATCGATTGGGGTGGATGGCAAGAGTCAAAGAAATCTGTGCTGTTGGCATGTCTTGATGATTATGATGCTCGTAAACAATTTAGAAAAGTCCCCAATCAGATGGTGGTGTGTGGTAGACAACAAAATTAATAGAAATTTTTTGTTAAGTCATTCTGGATTATGACCTTCATTTTTCTAATCTACAGAAAATGCAAAAAAGATCTATTCTGGAAGCAGACATTTCAAAACAGAATTTTAAAAAAGAGAAGAGAAGGAGGAAAGCACTTGTGACCTCTATTATTTATAAATATATCCTTGAGTCAGTCAAACTGTTGACTGGCCTCTGACATTTCTGAGATATTTCCAAAACCAATATTTGGATTTTGAAATCAGCTGTGCCTGGAATGAATATACTCAAACACACCAAAACAAATGATGACAACTAACGTCTCATCTATTTCAGCTTCCTATATGCAATCAATGCGCTTCGTTTTAAAATCAGACTTACGGTACCAATATCATAGTAGAAAAACCCATTTACAGAAAACTTATTTCTATCAGGTGAGGACACAGGATTTCTATCATTGTACGACCGTATACATAACTGAGATATGAGAGAAGCTTAATTTTTGAAAACATTCCAGATTTTGAATAATGTTTCTACAGTTGCTTGCTGATTTATAGGGAAGGTGTTACAAGATGAGAGTACCTTTGGTTTGAATTCAGAGTTTTCCTTCTCCTAGATAGATTGCCATACAAAGATTAAAGAGCCCAGTCTGCCCTACTGTTTACCCATACCTGGTTTGGTTTGATTTCTTTGTTCAATGGCATATCAACCTTTGTGGGTTATTTAATGTCAAAGATATCCTTGTAGAAGAACAGCAGTGATACTATTTAACCAATAGCTAGGAAAATAATGGAATTCATGCCTTTTCCAAGGGAATCAGTCCAGAAGTGAACATAATAGTGTGACTGAAGTTTGAATTCGGTAACTCTGAGACCAGAGTCCAGCAATTTAGTCTTTATGCCACGGGTACTTCCCCTCCTATACTTGGAGAGAGAATAGTTGAATTCATAACTTTCTCAAAGGTGAAATGCAAACAGCCTCACTAAGGATTTGATTGGTTGGTTGTTTGAGTTTTATGGCATATCAATCTTTGTAGGTTATTTAATGCCAAATCCATTTTTATACAAATAATCAGTTCTATTTCAAACAACCCAGCTTAGCATGGGTGTAGTTTCAATGTCAAAAATAGTTCTCATAAATACAGTTTCAATGTCAAAAACGGTTCTATTTCAGACAATTCAGTTTAGCATAAGTACGCTGTTTAAATATCAAAACAGTTCTATTTCAAGTAATTTAGTTTAGCATAAGTACATAGTTTAGTTCTACTTAACTCATATATAGGGCCCTATCAGGGGATACCACTCCAGGCCAGAGTGGACCTGGGAGTAATGGCAATGAAATAACAAATTGCAATTTAGATTTTCAGGTATTTTTCAGCCTGAAACCCCAAGTGAGGAGTCCATGACCATGGGGAGCTCAGGGTCCAATGGGTTGGTAAAATCTAAATTTAGTCCAAGAGAACTAAGTGCAAGTGTGACTCAAATTTCATTAAACTACTTTATTTTATCTATTTGTTTCTAAAGATCTGTGTAATTAAATATATGTCATTCTAAGTGGAAAAGATTTTTCTATAATTATCTAATTTGAGTCGATGAAAATGTTATTTTTGGTGGTGTTTTGAATTTCGTATATTGCATAAAATATTAAGCTTTTCTTTCTTCTTTGATGTTTAACCCTTTAGTGCACAAGAACAAAATAGACTCTTGTTTTGTACTTAAGACACAGAAATTGAGTTAATTTGTTTTTGATAGTAAGGTATTTTCTGAAATTCTCCACATTTCATATGACATAGGATGTACATTTAATTTTTGACCAGCCAATAGAAAGAGATCATGAGAACTGAATTGCATAGATTAAGTTGCTACATTATCAGCTTGTCGGGTGCATTGATAAATTTAGAATTTAATCAGCACAAAGAGAGTTAAAGTTGGAACTTTTCACCAAGAATTAAAATTTCAAAAGTGTACAAATTCTTTATTTACAAAAGTCAATTTTTAAGCAGATTAAAGCTAGTTTGAATTCAGAGTTTTCCTTCTGAAAGAGTGGTTGCTTAAGAGAGGCTAGAAACCAGTCTACCCCACTATTTACCCATAACTAAGGGAGAACAGATGGATTCCTGTGGGAAGTAAAATGCAAACAGGTTCATCCAGAATTTGAACACGAGTTGTCAGTTCCATTTTCTAGGATGATAACCATTATATTAAGCATGCCTTCAAATTTCAGACCATTGAAAGGTGACAAGCCAGAAGAAAGCTCACCTACTTCAAATCAACCATCATCTTGTAAAACTCTTCATACCGAATCATACAACAGATTTTTATATACACCATATAAAACATCATTTAATACTAAAGGCTATTTTCTTCAGCGAAGATAAGTTGATTTACATTGATACAAACAAGATTTTCCTTTTGGTCATCTTTTACAGAGTTGCAAACAAAGCAGAGAACATATTCTTGACCACATCACCAAGGATCAAGGTGTTTACTTTAAAGATGATGTCCTGGTTATAACTCTAAACTGCACCTGATGGTGAGACTCCTGTTCTGGAGATCTGGGGAGAGTGAAATACCACTTCATTGTCATTACTCCCAGGTCAGAATGGACCTGGAATGATAATACCTGTTAGGGTCCAATCTATGGATCAAATAGATATGTTTAAAAATAATCTTAACCCCCTCTTAAACAACATCACAAATGTAAACATGAATGCGATTCCCTAAACTCTAAGAATAAAATAACCCTAGATGAGTTGACACACCATTAAAATCAATCATTTAAAGATGATATTAGCAAAAAACAAAGTTTGGCAAGCAATTATGTTCACAAAAATTTCCCATGATACATTATTTTCTTTTCAGTCCCAGAAGTCAGGAAAGAGAAGACAACAAAGTAAATTAAATGACAAAGAGATTTTTGAATGGACCAAGTATTTTCGTGAATCTGTAACAGAGCAAAACTAAGGGTCAGATGTTACCTAAGATAAGTATATATATATATATATATATATATATACATATATTTACTATTATCCATAGGATTTCTGCATCCTACCACTCTGATAGTCTCTGTCAATCAGAGAAAGACATCACTAAGAACACAACTAATCCATCAAGCATGAACATCAGTGCTATGAGTGGAATTATTACTGGTACAAAACCAACAACACAGGAGCTGGGGAAGCACTTACTCTAATGTATTTGTGTGATTGAAATCCTAGGTTGAGCTTCAAGACCTTTGAGAAGATGTCGCTCAAGAAAGAAAAAAAAGGTAAGTTACCTCTGGTTATCAAAGGATGAAATTTCACAGAAAATATATTTGAATTATTGGAGACAGGCTTAGTGTAATGGTCATCATTGCAGAAAATGAAATTGTTGAGCCAAGTTCAAATCCTGGATAAAGCTGGTGATTAAAAAAATGTTTATATTTCTATGGGAGCATTTTTATTAGAAAAGAACTGATATTTACAGAGGCCACCTGTAGTGGGCCAGTAAAAGGTCCAGAAGAAAGACCCGAACTCGGTATTCCGTGAAACAAGTATATTGAACGAAAAATACAGCTAAGGTAAAAGAGTGTTGAACGTCAGTCTGACTGCCAAGGTGTTAGGCTGGAGTTAACTTAACACCGAGATGAATATTTTCCTGGTATTCATAGTAATAGGAAGAGTTCTTTATAGTCTGTAAGGTAGGTACCACCCAAGGAAGATTCCAATAATGTGCTGACAGAGATGGTGAACAAGTGGAGACTTTAAAATCTTAATGTCATAAAGGAATTCTCATAGAAATGTTAACATTTTTTTAAACACCCTGGATTTGACCTTTGTGTCGCATCATGTCCATAGTAAAGGGGTTGGGTAAATACATAATGTCTCAGTTAACCTCAATATTCAGTATACAGTGGAAAATTCCTCAATCTTTGTGACGTAATGGTTAAAGTGAACGACTGTGGCCTTGAAGTAAGTGAGATCAAACTCCAGTCATGCTATTAGGTTCACTTTTGGACTAATACCCTTGGGAAATGTATGAAACCACTTACTTCCCACCTCAGCTATGTAAATAGTATTACTACTGTTCTTCTACAAGGATAGCTTTGACATTAAATAATCCATGAAGGTTGATATGCCATTAAACAAAGAAACCAGACTATCAATATTTGGACAGACAAGCACAAACAGATTGTCTGTAAGTTGAAGAGAGTGTTGATGCAGATGAAGATCTGAACAAGTTAACCAGATACAATGGGTTTAGATTTTATTTAGATGAATTTGAATGTACTTGAAAAAATTGACCTTGTGTCACATCCTGCTCATGGTGGAGGGGTTGAGTACATACATTGCACAATCTATGAAAATTATGGATGTATGCATTTTTCATTTTTTTTCAAATGTCAGAACAGATTTTAAACATTGGTGTTATTTAGAGATCTTTTTTTCAAACAAAAACAAAATTCTCTATTGTATTCAGGCTACATATAAAATTGATTGATTTTATTAGCATGCCAACCCACTGAGGGTTATTTTATGCCTAAAGGTAAGAAAATAACATTTATTATACATTTATATTTACATTTTTTATGCAGTTGTTTAAGGGTCTTGTGTTTTTTTTTGCACATAGTTCCTATCTAATATTAATAATGATACTAAAGCATTCAAACCAGTATCAATGGAATGCACGTTTAAATACAATGTTAACTGCACACAATAAATGCTCTCATTTAAAATATTCATTGATCACATAAATCATCTCACAGTCTATGGCAATGTCGCACCAACAGCCATGAACATGACCAATGAAGGTTGAAAGTATATGTACTCAGGTCATAACATCAAAGATTTTGGACAATTATCAAACAGCCTTCATCCTCATTTGCAACATCTCACTCATGAATAAGAAAAGGCTAATAAAAAATTTCAAATCCAAATCCCTGTCTGTCATTTTTAATAGAATGTCTACTAATAATCTATATACATTTATATGATTTCAGTTTATTATTTCTATTTCATTATAATCATTTGGTTGCACAATTAAATGGTTTCAAGAAATTAATAATAATCCTTAGTAGACAATTACAGTCTGAAGTAAGAATGCTTATTACAAATAATTTGGAGGTGCCCTTGGTGTAATGGTTATCGTCGTAGGAAATGGACACGACGATACGAGTCCAAATCCTGGATGAGACTAATTGCATTTCACATAGCACTAATGCCCTTGGGAAAGGTATGAATCCAATTATTCTCCCTCCAGCTATGGGTAAATAGTAGGGCAGACTAGGTTCTTCAGCCTTGGTGAGGCAACTAGTCTACGAGAAGGGAAACTCTGAATTCAAACCTGTTAAACTCCGCTTAAAAAATGACCTTGTGTCATATCCTGCCCGAGCAGAGGGGTTGGTAAATATGATATGATTACAAATAATTTGCACACAGTTATATGGTATCAAGTATTCCAATATAGTAATAATAATAATAATAATAATAATGATTCTTAAACAGATCTATTTAACTCATAGATGAGACCCTAACAGGTACTACCACTCTGGATCAGACTTGATTTGGAAGTGAAGGCAATGAAAGGGTACTCTGCAGTTCCCAGAGTTCTAGAGTGAGAGCCTCAACACGAGATGCAGGAAACTTTTTTAGGAGTATTATCTTTCTATAGGGGATGCACTAACAGGGCAGAGATGAAGGAATGAGTGGTATAATAGTCATCAGTGTAAAAATGGAATCCGTAAGTTAATTTCAAATTCTGGCCAAGGCTGTTTGCACAAATATCTATAGGAAAGGCATGAATCCACTTTTTCCTTGAGCTATGAGTAAAATAAAAGGGCTGATTAAGGTCTCTAGCCATGATGGTTGGCAACAAGTCTATGAGAACAATAAATTTCAAACCCTCAAGAAATAAAGCACTTAAAATATCTCTTCTTCCAAGAACTCTTGTAATTTAGTTTACAGATAAAGGAAGCTGGAAAAGAAAAGCACACATATATATATATTTATATATATATATATATATATATATATATATATATACACTCTCAAGCCCTAAAATGATAGCACTTTTCATGCTTTACAAAAAGATATAAACTTTTAAAATTAACCAAACACTTCCCATTTCAAATAAGGAAAAGGTTTTATTTTCAAGGAATTGAAACAAAATTATCTCAATTTCTAATCAGCCCTGTCAATTGAGCTTAGAATAATGCAAACTGTATTCCTTTGCAGAGGATTAAGACCTGCCTATCCCCTGTCCTGAGTATGAGACTAAAATGCTTTTGATTGTGAGGCTCCAGTTCTGGAGTTCTGGGGAGTTTGGTTTAGGTTCTTTATTTAATGGCATATCAACCTTCACAGGTTATTTTTGCTAAAGCCATCGAAAGGTAGTGGTACTATTTAACCCAGAACTGTAGGATAAAGAGAAGTGTGGAGTAACTTCTTCATTCCCATTAGTCACAGGTCCATTGTGGCCTATAGTGATTGCACCTGTTAGGTTTCCATTTATGAGTCAAATAGATAAATTTGAAAATTATTTTTATTAGATATGAATACTTGAAACCATATAACTGTGTATAAATTATTTCCCTTGATTGACCAAGCTGTCTAATATTTTTTCACATCGCTGGCTACAATTTCCATTTTGTTCTTCTTCATCTCACCCTCCTCCTCAACATTGACCTGAATTTCTTTATAATTTCATCTTCCCATCATTGTGGAAATTCACTGAATGGTCATTGCCAATCTCTTAGATACCACTCAACAACTGCTTGGATCCACCTGGGGTCTTTGATTCTTACAGCATGACTGGCCTAGCAGAACTTCTACTTTCGGTAATCCATGTTCACATTTAAATTATTAGTATGAAGAATTGTTACTTGAATCAATATATATTTACAATAGATTATTAGCACCGGTAAGAGGAAACCATATAACTACTTGAAAACATTTTGGGATTAAATAACTCAGTAAGGGTTGACATGCCATAAAACCAACCAACCATTAATTTCTAAGATATTTTTTACAAACTACCTTCATAACAAAATAGCTGCATTTTACTATTCAAAGGATAAAAAAAAAGAAAAAAGAAATCTAATTTTACTCTTTCCTTATGCTGGTGATAATAAAAATTGCTCCTTGCATGACTCTGTGCCAGACTCTATAGTACAAATAATCAAATTGTCAGTATACCTAGTGGATTAATAAAAATTTGGAACACAAATTACAAACATAACAGACAGACAATATAAGATGAACTTAGTGACCAAAGTACTCAAAAAACATCTTCCATTTCTTTTGTTTCCCTATAAACAAGTGCAACTAAATGCAGAGAAATAGAGCACTTGAAATGTCTTGTTTCCAAACAAACACATAAGTGGAAAAACTTGAACTATGGCAGAGGGGGAAAATCATAATAACTAAAACATTTTCTTATTTAAGTCTTGATTTATTTGTTAATTTATTTAATTTTTTTTTTTCTTACTTGTTATTTTAAAACCAACTTCATCTGTAATTGAATGAAATTACACAATACTAGCTGGAAACCCACCCAACAAGAAGAAATTTCAGCAAGTAACTATGCATTTGTGAGGACTTATGAATAAATAATAATCATTAAGAGGTTAACATTTGAAGCCTCCTGGTGGCCATTGTTCTTACTATAAATGTGAACAATTATTTTAGTGATTGGAAAAAAGTAATGGATAAATAATTTTGGTTTCAGGTTAGAACATTTTAAAATTAGATGTCTACTTTATACAGTTAAACAAAATGGTAATTGTTCGTTGGTTGGTTTTAAGATATGTCAATTCTTGCAGGGTTATTTAATACTGAGATTAGTTTGTTTTTGTTTTTTTTTGAGTAATTATATGGTTTCAGTGAACTAATGATAATAATTTGTAAACAAGTATAACTACAAGTAGCTATTCTAACAAGGCTCCAGCATAACTAGAGCCTCATCATCAGATTGTTTAATGTCATATCCAGGACACTTGTTGGGGGGGGGGGTCTTACCCCTCTGCAGAGATGTATTTGGCATATTCTACAGCACCAACCGACTGGGCTATAAATTACTTAGATCATGGAGGTGCCCGTGGTTTAATGGTTATTGTCGTAGGAAATGGACACGGCGACACAAGTTCAAATCCTGGACAAGACTGATTGCATATCACATAGCACTAATACCCTTGGGAAAGGTATGAATCCAATCATTTTCTCCCTCCAGCTATGGGTAAATAGTAGGACAGACTAGGTTCTTCAGCCTTGGTGAGGCAACTAGTTTAGAAGAAGGAAAACTCTGAATTCAAACCTGTTAAACTCCGCTTAAAACTTGACCTTGTGTCATATCCTGCCCGAGCGGAGGGGTTGGTAAATATGATTACTTAGATCCTGCCAGAGAGTTAAAAAAGCCATAGAACATGAAAGTGATGGTGATACCAATTGTAGCTGGAGCCCTTGGAACAATTCCCACAGGCCTGGAAAAAAGAATGAGGAAACTGGAAGTCAGAGGAAGAATCAAGATCATTTAGACCACAGCACTATTAGAATAAGCTGGAATACTCAGAAGAGTCCTAAAGACTTGAAAAGACTTGCTGTCACTCAGACTTCTGTGAAAAACCACTAACAGGCATGGAACTTACATAGAATGATAATGAAAATAATAATATTCACTCATTTGCAGAGAGTTATTTGGTTTCAAGTATTCCTATTTAATACTAATAATTTACACCTAATTATATGGTTTCAAGTAACTAATAATAATCCTTTTAAAATAAATTTAAATTCAAGTAACTAATCTTAATACAAATAATTTGCATACAGTTAAATGGTTGCAAGTCTTGCTGTCTAACAAATTAATAATTATATTGATAATGAATATTTGTTTACACACAGTCATATAATTTCAGGTATTTCTATCTATCATAATAATTTTGAATAAATAATTTTTAAACAGATTTATTTTATTCATTACATCCATATGTAGGACCCTAACAGGTACTTCCACTCTCAGAGTGAACCTGGGAGTAATGGCAATGAAGGGGTATTCTATACTCTCCAAAGCTCTAGAACTGAAGCCTCACTATCAGATGTAGTTTAGTGCGATACTTGGGACACCTTTCGGGGTGGGTCTTACCCTCTTCACAGGGCTGTTTGAAATCAGAATTTACTAGATTTGCAGGGGAAACATTAAATCTGAAGCATGTTTCTGTTTTACCAGATTATGCTGAATGATGTTATTTATATGGCTAAAAAAATTCAAAATGTACAAAGTTATCTTGCCAAATTAAAAAATAATAAAAAAAATTAAAATTCCTGTGAAAATGACAAAATTCAATGAAAATAGTAGGTATTTCTTTTGGTTTGGTTTCTTTGTTTAATGGCATATTAACCTTTGTTGGTTATTTAATGCCAAAGCCATCTTTGGAGAACAGCAGAAGTACTATCTAACCCATAGCTAGGGGGCGGATAAGAGGGTTCATGCCTTTTCCAAGTTTGAAAGTGAATGTAATAGTGCAATTAGAGTTCAAACTTGCTAACTATAATGTAACAGTCACATATAAAGCCCCTTCGTCATGCGGACTTCTCCATAAGGAAAGGAAAAATGTTTAATTTGCATTAAGTTAGAGCAGAAAGTTACTTCTGAAATATTTTCAATGCATTCAGCTGCTCCCAAATACCAACCCACTCAACAATTTATTCATGTTATTAACATAGATACATAATTAAAAGAAATCTTAGCCCATTTGCTTGGGGTTGTAGAATACACAGACTACATTTCTGCAGAGGGGTAAGACTCCCCCAATGAGTGTGCTGGATTTGACACTAAACAATCTAATGGTGAGGCTCTAGTCTTAGAGCTTTGGGGATTACAAAGTACCTCTTCATTGCCATCCCAGGTTCACTCTAGCATGAAGTGATAGCACCTAATAGGGTCCTATCTAGGGGTTAAATAAAATTGTTTGACATTTAAACTGGGTGCAAAATGATGTGAAATCATTACCTTTACAAAACAATACTTGAAACCATTTAACTGTGTGAGAAAAAAATGAGCTTGGCTTGTTTAAAAATGTTATCAACAAAATGTATTCACAAATCATATATTTAATATATATAAACTGGATTAGTCATTAAATAACCTACAATGGTTGATATGCCATAAAATCCAACCAAACCCAATCTCATTTTTTAATGTATATGTATAAAGAAGATTTAGCATTAAATAACCTACAATGGTTGATATGCCATAAAACCCAACTAAACCAAAAGAAACTGGTATAAATGGTTGGTCGGATTTTACAGCATGTCAACCTGTTTTTGTTTTATTCATTCTTTCCCAGGTATGATAGTGTAGTTATTTGTATATAATTTTAGGTGATACTTCTGTTGGTAATTGAATATTGGGTATACTTGTATGGGCTCTTTATTTGCTCTCAGGTGAATTTAGTATTTCTTTTGAGAGTTTGTACATTCAAGTATGGGTGTATCTACTTGTGGGAGAGGTTTTGGTTAGTAGACATGTTTGGTTGGAGGCCATCCTTTTGCAGGAAATTGATTATGATATTAAGATCTAATTTTTCCAATAGTTCTCTCATTGTATCTGTCTGAATTTTTAAGATGAGACTGGATGAGTATTGTTTTGGTTGTGATTTTTTGGACTGTTGTCCTCATCTTTATTGTTGTTAGGTGAAACTCGATGTTTCTTTCATAGTCTTTATGTTGTAGAATTTTCTTCAAGTATGGGTGACATTTTAGCATTCCATCAAAAGATGTTTCACGGTATAACACAGACAAATTGGTTGCATAGGAAATGTTTGGCCTTCTAAAACCATCAAGCTTGGCTTTCAACAGACTTGTCAAAAGATCCTTTAAAATTCTGAACCTCTGCATGAGAACCTGATATCCCAACACTTTATTGAAAAAGCAATCTAAAAAAGTCATTAAAAAGGTTAAAAGTATGCATCAAATTTGGACTAAATTATTTACTAAGGGTTGAAAGTTTAGATTTTGTTGCAAACCTACAAAATATTTATTGAATGTGGCTTTATCAATATTCATTTGCTAAGCTCAACTTAGTTTGGCAAAAGGCCAGATGTATGAGCTAAACTCATAAGTAATGGTCTGCCAGCCAAGCTTGATAGCCATTACATGACATGAGACATCCACCTAAGTAGTTTTAGAAAACCTTTGGCCTTCTAAACAATCAAGCTCAGCTTTCAACAGACTAGTCAAAAGACCTTTAAAATTTTGAATCTCCATATTAGAACCTAATATCCCAATACTTTATAGAAAAATAGGTGTAATTTGGCTCTTGAAATTTTAAAAACCAGAAGAACCAGTTCTGCCTTCTTGTAAGGAAATACTGGTTTTGCCATTGTTATTTATCAATAAAAAGGTGGTAGGACTCTCTTTCTGGAGGTAACATTTGACTGGAGACTTGAGTTAAATTTATTACAGTTACCTTTTCAAGCAATTGTGACTATGATGAAAAGTGGGTCAACGGTTTTAGCTAATAACTTCTAAGAGTTTCTTAGAGGAACCTATGGACATTACCACTTAAGTCATATAATCAGTACAGGTATTTAAACAACAATGTGTTAAGTTTAAAGTGAGGAGGAAGGTTGCAATTTGGTTCTTGAGTTTTAAGAAACCAAAAGAACCAGTTCCACCATTATGTAAGGAAAATGGAAGTACCAATTCTGCCATTATCATTTCTCAATAAAAAGTTGGGAGGAATCTCTTTTTCGCTCTCTGTCTCTAGGAACTAACATCTGAACGGAGTTTTGTGTTACCTTTCATGGCAATTGTGACATTTTTGGCAATGAAGATGAGATGTGACTATTATGAAAAGTGAATCAGCACTTCCAATAAATAATGAAGCCTCTTCAAGAAGTTTCTCAGAGGAATCTATGGACATTCTCACATAAGTCATATAACACTTAAGTTTAAAGTGGGGAAATGAATGCTGTGATTTGGTTCTTGAGTTTTGAGAAACCCAAAGAGCCAGTTCTACCATCAAGTAAGAAAAATGGAAGTACCAATTCTGCCATTGTTATTTGTCAATAAAAAGGACTCTCTCTTTTGGGAGCAAACATCTGACGGGAGTCTTGTCTCAAATCTATTAGAGTTACTTTCCAAAGAAATTACCAACAAAAATAATCTCAAAGAAGCCATTAAAAAGGTTAGTCAATTTTTTTATTTCTTTCAAATCGTAAATAATAAATTTATTAACTTATTAATGTTATTAACTAAAGGTTTAAACTTAAGATTTCATCATAACCCTATTAGATATTTATTGACTATTAATATTTAATAAGCATAACCAAGCTTGGCACAGGGCCAGAAGTATGGACAGAGCTCATTAGTAATGGTCTGCTAGTCAAGCTTGATAGCCTTTCTAGAGATGAGGCACCCATTCAACCTTATAAGTAGACAATAAATTTCAATGCACTCTTGAAACATAAAAAAGATTCCTCCCATCCCTGTGCTAACATTTAATAATGGGCCACTTTGTTACCAGGTCACTGTTTATATTATTTGCTTTTCTTAAATGTAAATCAAAGGTGAATTTCTTTTAACGAATACTATCTGGTAATCATGAAGGGTTTTATGTTTCAGCAGCAACAAATATTCCTGATAGAGACACTCCCGGTGTTGAAGTTCAAGAGAAATTCCTAGAAAAATGTGCAAATCAATAAAATCCTCAATGGCAAGACAAGAAAGATGATATCAGCTGTGTTCTTGAGATGAAAAATCATTGAGTACAGAAAATGTTTTTGGTTTGGGTCGAACTTTCTCACTGAGTATATTAATCCCAATACTTCAATTGGGAATCTTTAATCTTCAGTGAAAAGATATTGATAGTTCCATAAGTTTAGGTGAGGGGAAAGAAATCAAGGACCAACAATGGAAACAGGACACTTCACAGAAAAGATAATGCTGAATCAGCCCAAGGATTTTTTGCCTTATAGAGAGTAATACGGGAGACAAGAAGACAATGAGGAACCATCAATGGTCTCTCTTTCCATACCATTTGGCTTTAGGTTTCATCAGGCAAGAACTATATTGGCATTATCCATGTCATGTTTCCTCAGCCCTCAAGATAAAGAATATCAAGCTAAGGTGTTGCTGTAACAAGAAACTATTGGAGATTATATTAAGTACAGCAATTAAACATATACTAAGTTGCACTTGAACACATAGATTTCTCCACCATAAAATGTCTGTGTGTTGCAAGTGTTGTTGAAAAAGAACAACACTTACTTTTAAGTGATCTTTGTGCAACAAGAGTTGCCTCCCCCTGTCTGTCAACTGGAAAAGTCAATGCATATAAAAAAACAATGTTAATTTTATCCAAGTGATCCCTGACAAGCACAAGTGAACATCTGGTTAGTATATGATCTTATGGTAAAATAGCAGATTTTTTTTTAATGCTGTGAATTCTGTGCCCTTTGAAGATATATACAAGTCTAAGATGCATTTATTTACTCATTTCCTCCACCACAGGCAGGATGTGGCACAAGGTCAACTTTCAAGTAGAGTAAAGACTAGATTTGATGCTTAGAACATCAATAGATCTAATGAAAGAAAATAGTTTCACACTAAAAAAAAGAAAGAAGCAGACAATACCCCACAGAAACAATTACAGATACAGACTACGCTTTGTGCAAATACACCAGCTCAAGCCGAACTTGTGTGACATAGCCTGGAGCAAACAGTAAGAGGCATTGGTCTCAATGTGAACCCTGATAAAACAGAGTTCATGTATTTTAATGAATATGGAAAAATCTCTTCATTTAATGCAAAGCCATTGAAATCAATGAACCCATTCATATACCTTGGTAGCAATGTCTTATTTACTGAAAGTCATATCAACATATGCATAGGTAAAGCATGAACTGTTATTGACAGGTTACTAACCATTTGGAAATCTGATCTCTGATAAAATAAAACATGTATTCTTCTAAGCTATAGCCTTGTTAATACTACTGTATGGCTGCATTATTGAAATTATCACTCGTGTCAGTATTGATAGAACTACTGTTGATAGTAATTGTCGGGTCTGAGTTATCTGTCCTGAACCCCACATTGAAAAAGGGTTAGGTTATCTACTCCTAGTTTTCTGTTACTCTCTGTAAATAAGAAGAACACCTCGCATATTTTAAAAGGTCGTCCTCATGTTTTTGTCTTGTTAATTGAGTTCAAGTATCCTGCTTGCAATATATGAAGATGAATAGCTGCACTTAAAAGGTATGTCTTATTTTTATGTCAAATTAGATTTGTAAATTCCCAACATGCACCACTAGGACTATAATGAAATGCCTAACGAAAAAATTAAATAGGAACTACACAATGATACAACATGTTCTTTTTGAACAAATCCTGGAAACAGCACACAACAAAACAGCAGCTGTACAGTCATTTATCTTTCTCATCTTGCAAACCAGATGAACAAGACATTCTGAGGAAATAAGAAGGAACTCATTAGTGATGTTCATCTATGAACTTCTAAACATGGACACATCCATGTTGGTTGACCAGCAAAAACTTACATCCATCAGCTTTGTGTAGACACTGAATACTATTAAAAGGATAGGGACAGATGACGAGAGAGAGAGAGAGAATTAAGGGAATCTGTGTTGTTAGCGAGCCATGATGATGGTAATGATAGTTTTCATGGCCCAGAATTATTAGATGACAATTATATACTCATCATGATGTCGTGCTGCTAGCACGGATATCCCTAACCCTCTCTCGCCACTTCTCCCTATCATTCATCACCTCTGGCAGGTCTTCAGGGCTAAATCCTGTATCCTCACATAGCTGCTGTATGTATGGTCGAGCTGGTCGTCCTGCTTTTGCGGGGGTCCATAGGAGTACATTCTGTTCATCAAAGATTACTAACATTGTGAAAAAAAAATGAAGTAAGATCCTTTTTGCAGAAAATTTGACCAAGTGTTTTAAGAAAGAAAAACATTTTTTTTATTTTGGTTAATCAACTAGTAAGAAAAAAATGGAGGCGGGGATGAACAAAATATTCTTGACTTCATATAAAAGACATTCAATTATCAACATTTTAATTGTCCTATTTACCAACCCCTCCGCTCGGGCAGGATATGACACAAGGTCAATTTTTAAGTGGAGTTTAACAGGTTTGAATTCAGAGTTTTCCTTCTCCTAGACTAGTTGCCTCAACAAGGCTGAAGAACCTAGTCTGTCCTACTATTTACCCATAGCTGGAGGGAGAATAATTGGATTCATACCTTTCCCAAGGGTATTAGTGCTATGTGAAATGCAATCAGTCTGGTCCAGGATTTGAACTCGTGTCACCGTGTTCATTTCTTACGACGATAACAATTACACCACAGGCACCTTGATTGTAACCATCCATCATCATCACCAAGGCATGCTAACAACACAAATTCTCTTGACTCTCTCTCACCATCCATCCCTACTATCCATTACTCGTGATAAGTCTTCACAAAACTGATGAATGAAAGTGTTTGCAAGTCAACTAACACAGGTGTGTCCATGTTTAGGAACCTATAGGAAAAATGTTTCCAATGAATTCATTCTTACTTCCCCAGCAGTGCCTGTCTTGTTCATCTTATGTGGATAGTTTGTGAGACAGGAGATAAGTGGCCATATTGTAGGTTATTTAAAGCCAAATACTCTTTTTACATATATATCAAATATATAGGATTTGATTTGGTTGAACTTACTGGCATATCAACCATTGTAGGTTATTTAATGCTAAATCCTCTTTATACATATATATTGAATATATAAGAATTGTAAAGTTTTTAAACAATCTTGGGCTCATGTTTTTGTACACAGTTCAATGTTTTCAAGTGCAATAGTAACAATTCAACATCAGTCATTTTTTGCAGAGATTTAAATAGTTATACATGATATGTAAGGGATTAATTTGTCAATAACTTTACTTTTAAATGAGTTAGAACCCATGTGTTTGTACACTAGTATTGCTATTGTTTCTACACAGTCAAATGGTTTCAGTTATTGCTAACACTAATTATTCTATTCAACATTACTCATTCATTTGCACACAGTTAAATGGTTCCAAGTATTTGTTTACACTCAGTTAAATGATCAAACAATTCTATTTCAAACTAATCAATTTAGCATAAGTAAAAGTTAAGAATGTTCCAAGTATTGTTATGTATCACTAACAATTCAATTAAACATCAGTCATTTGTTTACACACTGTTAAATGATCAAACAGTTCTATTGCTAACAATTCAATTTAACATCAGTCATTTGTTTGCACCCAGTTAAAGTGTCAAACAGCTCTTTTGACTCATAGATAGGACTCTATCAGGTGCTACCTCTCCAGGCCAGAGTGGAGCTGGGAGCTATGGCAATGAAGAGGTACTTTGCAATCCCTAAAGCTCTAAGGCTGGAGCCTCAGCATCAGATTGTTTAATGTCATATCCAGGACACTCAATGGGGGAGTCTTACTCCACTGTAGAGATGCAGTCGATGTATTCTACAGTTCCAGCTGACTGTACTCTTTGAATTTGGAATTTTCTTTTTCCAAGACTGATTGCCAAACTATTTACCCATACCTGGAATGGATGAATTCATTCCTTTAATAATTGCATTAGCATGAAATTAAATACTAACAGTCTAGTCCAGGATTTGAACTCAAGTCAATTTCATTTCCTCCAACTGTTACACGAGACGCACATCAATCATATGACAGTAGTAGGTAATGCATATATTGATATAAAGTATTTATTCAATTTTAAGCTGACTGGAAGATATCAGTTTGATTCCTAATGCATGAGCATGGTTTTACTCAGTGTGCATATGCCGAAAAATATGATTTTTGGAAAAAAATAAACCCTCAACAAAACATTTTTCCAAGGCATTGTTACTATTTACCCTGGATTCATGCTTTTTCTCCAAGGGCATTAGTATCCAATGAAATGCAAAGATCTTAGTCCAGGATTTAAACCCAGGTCTCTGTGGCCATTTCCTATGATGATAACCATTACACTAAAAGTACCTCCACGTCTAAGATGAATAACAATTACATGTATTGCAGATTTTACAAACATGGGACATATTGTCAGAGTTTGGAAAAAAATATGAATCTTATAACATTAGGATGAGCCAAAAGTTGTGCGATATTTTAGTAACTTTTGCAGAGGTCATAAAAACATGATGAATCACAATGGAGTGGAAGATGCTGAGCTTGAGTGCTACTTACCAGGTTTACTTCTCAGGCTTGGAAGATAGCCTCAGAATCCATGGTTTGAAACTTAACTATTTGGTTACTGTATAGTGATCAAGTATACCTTCACCTTTCACACAACAAATGAGATGCTCACAGTCTAATCATTATCATCGTAGGAAACAGACACAGTCACCCAAGTTCAAATTCTGGATGAGAATGTTTGGATTCACATTGGTACGAATCCAACTATTCTCCCCGTCCAGCTATAGGGGAAAAGAAAAAAAATTACCTTGTGTGATATCCTGTTTATGCAGAAAATACAAACAAATATTTTTGGTTGCTTCCGCAGTGTTATTGCCCAGTTTGAACTTACGAAGTTTCCAAATTAGACTATGTTATAAGTTCATTGTAGTGTCACTCCAATTGGTAAGCTTAAAAACCAAGTTCAACCATGTCGGACCCAAAGAAAGAAATTCTAAGTTTGTTGCTTCAATCCTTCATTTCTGTACCATTGCTCCAATTGGTAATCATAAAAACCAAGTCCAACTGTAAATTTCTCCTCACTCCCCTCGTCAGCCTGTTCTGTAAAACAGCTGTCCACAAAGCTCAGAATTCCACTTGCAACTGACATATTCCTCTTTTTATTGAAGTTCTGATTAGCTGAAATTTGAATATGTTACAAATTTTCTCTCACCAGGTGTCTTATAAATCTTAACTCCAAAAATAACCATATTTCTCACTCTGTCAGCATCCTGTACGCAAGACATGTTTGCGCTCAGAGGTAAGTTATTTCACTTGTTACATTCATCTGTGCAGTTTTCAAATCACATATTAAATGAAGTAATGCACAATGTATCAATGCACCAACTACCATGATACTACCAAACACAGTGGATACCTTCCACAGCTTGAACTGCTTCAGTCATGTGATATAAGCACTGCAAACTAGCATGTACCAAAATATTGCAAAACCTTTGACTCACCCTACTATCAATAGAAACTAACCACTATGATATAATTTTCTATAGAATGCAAAGCAAAAATTGATAGAGAATAAGAGAAAAGCAGAAAAATCACAACAAAAACAGAAGCAATTCATCAGATTATTCCAGCCTACAAAAAGTACACTTAATAAATGTTATTATTATTGTTGATATAAACAAATAGACAATAACAATTCAATAGCATTAATGAGAAATTAAATATTTTCCACACACTCAACATTAACAGTGTATTGAATGAAAGCAATAATTTTGTATACTGACTTTATGTCTATCACTCACGGTGAAGTTTCTCTTAGATGACGAATAAGCTAAAAATAAATCAACAAGACTTACTGTCATACATTTAAAACATTAGTTCTAGACTCTATTAAGTAATAGATTGGCTGAATCTTTTATTTGGCATGAAGTGTAGGTTATTCAAAGAAAATTAAACCATTGTGCTCTGAGTAATGTCTCGCAGAGGTCAATCCAGTTTGATGGATATGTTGTCACCTATAAGGTCAGTTGAGAGCTAAACTTTTATTGGGGGATTTTAACATCATGTAACAATGAATTTCAAAGAGATTTTAACTTTCTGGTTAGTTAGCATTAAATAGCTGAGATTCACAGACCAGAAAAGATTGTATAGTTGTAATTTCCATCAATGTTTCAAAGGCCCACTCCCAATTTTGCACAGCCAGCAATGGTTTAAGATGTCCAGAGTTAAATAGAAGGTAGAGTGTTTATCACTAAAAGATGACATACATTTTTTTTATTCTAAAATAGAGAAATTATATATTATAAATTGAATTACCATGACAAGTAGGGGAGATCACTGTATACACAGCTGATGAGACATAATAAGGTAGAAACAGCTGTTCAGTCATTCTGTATGTTGTGCACAGTGCTTGCTGGATTTTCTGGTCATGGTAATTTAATTCACAAGAAGATGATTTTCTGTTTATATTTTTCAGAAAGAGGACCATCTTAAGAAAATGAATTGGCAACGAGGGTAAGAACATGAAGAGATGACTATCCCTTCAACACACAAAAACAAAACACTATTAAATTCATTTTGTTCTGTTTATATACTTAATGCAGAAAATCGAAAAGATATTAGCATTGAAATTTTTGAATTTTATCAAAAATTTCATCTTCAATAAACTTTCGAAGTTCATTTCATGTACACATCTATATATCATCTAAGACTCCACTGTATATATAGAGGGAGTCCCTATGGTGTAGTGGTTCACATGCTGGACTGCAGAATGGTGGTAAGTGAGCTCAAACTTCATTCAAACTATTTAATTTACTTTTGGACTAATAAGCTTGGGAAAGGCATGAACTCCCTTCTTTCACAGGTATGGGTTAAATAGAACAATTACTGTTCTATAAGAATTGCTTTGGCATTAGATTACTCATATACATTGATATATATTAAACAAAAGAAGGCTGATGTATATATCAAGCAAAAGAAACCAAACTATTATATATATATATTGTGGTGCATAAAAGGAAATAAGAATTCTGCCAAGCTATAGCCATGTCAGTACTGCTGTATGGTTGCATCACTTGAACTCTAATGAATTTCTTGGATTAAAAAGCAAGATTTGAACTATACAAAGGTGCTGAGTGCTGTTTTGAACAAAGCCTGGAAGCAGCAACCTTACAAACTAGCAGTTGAGTGACCACTTAACTCTCATCACACAAGTAATATAAGCACTGCTAAAAAGGTAAGGATGAACTCATAAGTGATGTTCTCCAATGGACTTCTACACATGGTCACACTAGTGTTGGCCAACTGAGCAGCAAAAATTACATTCATCAATCTGGTGATAAAAAAAATAAAATTGGTAAATATGCTTCTCATTTTCATATTTTATATCAATTTACTTACTGTATTTTCAGTGTATAAGATGACTCCCAAAATTTCGAGTTAAAATGTAGGTTTTTGGCTATACTTGCCGTATAAGGCTACTCTAGTCCAAGGCAGCCACTCACTCTTATACAAGGTTAGGTACAAACTGAATGTATGGTGGTCTTTCAGCTTAAAACTTGCTTCATATGGCCTTCTTTTTGCTGGTGGAACCATGATAGGGTCTCGTGATAGATGAATTCTAATACTGATACAGTGTAACAAAGTGAGAGCTCTAAGCTCCTATACTCATAGTTAGCAGCTGTTTGTTTGCACTGTTTAAGTTTTACAAATGGTGATGTTGTAGTGACTGGCAACAGATATGATGATAGCCATGTTAGGCTATGTCTACATGTAAACAAGCCCATGCAACTTCCTTTTTTGCCAATCGTTAATTCATATACCACCAATGTATCTTTTCAGTGTGTGTGTATATATATATATATATATATATATATATATATATATATATATATATATATATATATATATAACTATGGCACATAACATTCTTTAAAACATATCATTCTAATTGTTATGTATGGCCCAGTTGGCTGGGGCTGTAAAATACACCAACTGCATCTCTGCAGAGGGGTAAGACCTCCTCCCAATGAGTGTCTTGGATATAACATTAAAACATCTGAGGGCAAGGCTCCAGCCTAGGAGATTTGGGGATTGTGGAGTACCTCTTCATTGCCATTGCTCACAAGTCCACTCTGACCTGGGGTGGTAGCACCTGATAGGGTCCTATCTATGAGTCAAATAGAACAAACTATGTGTTCTAACAAACGACTGATGTTAAATTTTGACTGTTATGAATTAATACTTGAAACCATTTAACTGTATGCAAAAAAGAGTTCAGGCTCATTTAAGAATGTATATCATATTAAGAATGTATATCATATCTAGTACACTCGTTAGGAGAATCTTACCCAACTGTAGAGATACAGCTGGGATACATGGGTCATATAATGTCAAATTTTGCTTATATATATATATAACATCCAATTGAGCTGACAACACAGATTTCCCTGACTCTCTTTCACCAACCACCTCTATCCTCTATTGCTTCTAGTTGGTCTTCTAGACTGTATGCTGTGTCTATACAAACTGATGTAAGTCTTTGCTGGTTGGCTAATACTAGCATGTCCCTGTGCAGGAATCCATAAGAAAACATTGTTTATAAATTTGTCCTTGCTCCTCCAGTTGTGCTCCATGTGTCTTGTTCATCCTACTTGCATAGTTTGAGCAATAGGAGGTAAGTGGTCATGCAAGTGCTGTTTTGTGAGGTGTCGCTTCCAGGATTTGTTGAAGACAGCATGCAGCATTTTTTTGTAGTTCCTATCTAGAATTTTTTCTTCCTGCTTTGTTAGTATCCACATAGTGCATCCATATAGTAGTATGGACACAGCTATGGCTTGGAAGAAATTCAGTTTTATTTTTTCAGAGATAAGATTTCCATATGATCAATAACTTGTCAACAATATTCCACACCATCACAAGGCATATACTGACATCACTTTCAGCAAATGAGATGTTGCTGTCGAGATATGTAAACTGGTAAGCCTCTAAAATTAGTATAATTTTAAAGGCTTACCATTTAGAATGGAGATGGTGCCTTCTTGCTGATATATATATATGATTTGTAAGTGATAAATAATCATATATATATATATATATATATATATATATATATATATATGATTTGTAAGCAATAAATATTTATGTTTATAAATTGTTAGAGAGTGAGACAAAGGTTAGTAGACAAATTTTGGTTCACAGGTATATACTTTGTAGATGATCTTGTTTTATATATATATCACATGCTTTTACATCTATCAGATAGATTGAGGTTCACACTAATGTAGTCAGTTTCAATATTCATAATTTCTGCTCCATAGTTTTTGGTTGATCCTTAGGAGTTGCATTGCTTTTCTTTGTATAGCCTTGTTTTATGATAGTTTTTTTGGTGGGTGATCTTATTCTTGATGTTGAAAAGGTCTCTGGATTGAAATGATGAGTGGTTTGATATTTTCGATGGCTTTTGATTATTTAAAAGTACAGCTTGTGAGCAAATTTTTTTTGAAAATCCTTTTTTTCATTTTAAATTTATTTATATGCTCTTAAAGGGAGCAGAGTAAAATATAAAGGGGAAAAAACCTAAAAAGAATAAAAGGAATAAAAAAAACCTTCCTTTTTGGATTTACTTACCTAATCGGAAAACTAAAAAGATGTGTATGGTTTCTTTTATTAGTGATTTATATACACTGAACTATGGAAAAAACGAAACCAACAAAAAACCCCTAACAATTGAATTAACTTTCATCAAACACTTTTAAGTAAGGAGGTTGTAAACATGTTCAAATTCACCTCATTATAAAACTGTCTCGTTTTCTTGTTTGTTGGCTCATCTTAACAGAGTTGCTATTGGATAAAATTGGTCTGGGATTTTGACCAATTTTATCCATAAATCAGGCTATTGATCTTCTCCAGTCTCTCACCTGATGAATAAACAACATGAATTACAAAATATAGGGTGTTTCAGAAAGATTGATATCATTTTGTAATCTAATGATTCAACCAAATCTCATTCAAATGACCTCAGATTTTAACAACATGTGTAGAAACAACTCAAAATCTTATGTTAAATACTTAAATGCCCCTTTTTTTCTCCAGTGAATGGCATTTCTATACTTGAACAAAAAAAGCACAATACATTAAACATAGAATTTTGAGTTGTTTCTACACATGCTGTTAAAATCTGAGATCATTCAAACAAGAATTGGTCACTTTAATAGGTAATAAAATGATGTCAATTTTTCTAAAACAGAAAAAATTATTATTCTCTAAGTTAGAGTATTGTAGTTATTTACTAAACCTAGCTTAGTTAAGGTACAAGGTTATAAGTATGGGATGTAGACTAGAAAATGTACCAGGAGCAATATATGATAGAGACAAATAGGTTATAAGTATGGGATGTAGACTAGAAGATGTACCAGGAGCAATATATGATAGAGACAAATAGCAAGAGAAAGTCAGGGAAATCTGTGCTAGCTGTATGACTTGATGATGATAATTTCAGATTTTAACAGCATGTGGAGAAATAACTCAAAATTCTTTTAATATTTTTTTTCTTTTAAACATTAAACAAAGAATTTTGAGTTGTTTCTACTCATGTTGTTAAAATTTGAGATCATTTGAACAATAATTATTCAAGTAATTAGATTACAAATGAATATAAAGTTTTCTGAAACACCTTGTACATCTTAAATGAAACCGATTTTTTGTAACATTGTCTGAATCAACAAAATCACAGGTATCATAATAATGGTTTGATAAAAATCATGAGATTATGACAACAAAGATGACAACTAATGATAATAATGACAGTGGAAACAATAATAAGGAAATACTGTGAAGATGATGATAGTTATAATAAATTACAATCTATATATTACTAATATTAGGTCAGCTCATGTGGCATAATAGCTAGAAAGTTAAATTAGCAGGCCATTGGTAGAAAGTTTAATTCTCACTGGGTGCCCCATACTCAGAGCTGGACTTACCTATAAGGTAAATAAGCTATAGTTTGGGGCCATATACCTCTGGGGTTTCATTTTTTTAAATATATTTTTATTTTTTCATTAGTTTTCAACACTAATTCATCAAAAATTATATATAATTATTTTTCTTGTTATTAACATTAATATAAACATTTTTTAAAGAAGCTCCTCAAATGTTGTATAATTTAGAGTCTCAGCCAGTGAAAGTCTGGCTCTGTCCATACTGCTATCCTTGTGCCACCTCTAAGATAAGCTTAGTTTGGTTTTATGCCATATCAACCATTGTAGGTTATTTAATGCCAAATCCTCTTTATACATATATATTAAATATATAGGATTTGGTTTGGTTGAGTTTTATGGCATATCAACCATTGTAGGTTATTTAATGCTAAATCCTCTTTATACATATATATTAGATATATAGGATTTGGTTTGGTTGGATTTGATGGCATATCAACCATTGTAGGTTATCTCATGCTAAATCCTCTTTATACAAAGATATTAAATATATATGACCTGAAAATATTTTGTTGATAACATTCTTAAATGTGCCTAAGCTTTTTTTTTCTACACAGTTACATGGTTTCAAGTATTGCTATATAACAGTCACAATTTGACATCAGTCATTTGTTCGCACATATAGTTTGTTCAATTTGACCCATAGATAGAACCCTATCAGGTGCTACCACTCTAGGTCAGAGTGGACTTGGGATAGCAATGAAAAGGTACTCAACATTCTCCAAATCTCCAAGGCTGGAACCCTGCTATCAAATGTTTAATGTCATTTCTAAAGTTGCAGTCGGTGTTTTCTACAGCCCCAGTCAACTGAGCTATAAAATAAGCTTAGTAAATAACTATATATTACAAACATTCCCAGTGTATGTGTATGTGTTTGTTTTAAGTATAACACAACAAGAATAGCAAATCATAGCAAGATTTACATAAGAGCAATACACTAAAAATACTAGGCACCTAGATTAGATGACTATTGTTAACAAGTTCAGTTCTCAAAGGGTGTCCAATACTTAGGGCCTTGTACCTTAACTAAGCTAGGTTTAGTAAATAACTACAATACTCTAACTTAGAGAATAAAGAAATTTACAATCCCATTTACAACTAAATATGGGTTTTTTTTGTTCAAGCTAAACATCATCTTTTAATTATCCAAACACTTCATATAATAGGGGTAACTATCAAATGCAAATTATTAGACCCCTTCACTCGTTAAGCAGAAGCATCAATATCAATCTTAATAATGAGAATCTAGTTAGTTCACATGTCGTCTAGTTCAGACTTTAATCATAAAAAATATATAAAGGTGATTATTAACATTATTATACTATCTATTTATTTTTTTTAATCAGAGTCATGGTAAGATTATTGTACAAATAATTTTGAGGCGACGCTCTTGTTCTTAGATTTGTCCAAGGCATTTGATTCCATACACAGAGAGAAGATGGAACAAATACTTCTCACATATGGTCTCCCCATAGAAACTCACAGACATAATGATGCTCTATAGTAACATGAAAGCGAAGGTTTATTCACCGGATGAAGACGCAGACTTCTTTGACATTGTTGCTGGTATTCTGCAAGGGGATACATTCCCATATCTGTCCATAATCTGCCTAGACTATGTACTTCAAACATCGATAGATCTAATGAAAGAAAATGGCTTTACACTAAAAAAGCAAGAAGCAGACAATACCTGCAGAAACTATAATGGATGCAAACTATGCAGATTACATAGAGCTTCTTACAAATACACCTACCCAAGACGAATCCCTGCTGAATAGTCTGGAGCAGGCAGCAGGAGGCATTGACCTTCAGGTAAATGCAAACAAAACAGAATACATGTATTTTAATCAGGAAGGAGCACTCTAAATGGTGGTCCTCTGAAGTTCACATACCTTGGAAGCAGCATCTCATCTACTGAAAATGACATCAATATGGAACTAGGAAAGGCATGGACTGCTATTGATAGGTTATCGATCATATGGAAGTCTAATCTATCCAATAAAATAAAATGCAACTTCTTCCAAGCAGTAGTTGTGTCAATTCTGCAGTATAGATGCACCGTATGGACGCTGACTAAGTGTATAGAGAAAAAGTTAAAGGGGAACTGCACAAGAATGCTATGAGCTATATTGAACAAATCCTGGAAGTAACATCCCCCAAAACAACAGCTGTACAGCCACCTAACTCTCATCTCTAAAAACATCTAAATAAGATGAACAAAATACGCGGGACACTGCTGGAAAGGCAAGAATAAACTGATAAATGATGTTCTCCTATGGACCCCTAAACATCCATGTGCTAGTGTTGGCCGAACAAGAAGAACATACCTACAACAGCTCTGTTCAGACATGGGATATAGTCTACAAGATGTGCCAGGAGCAATATATGATAGAGACAAATAGCAAGAGAAAGTCAGGGAAATCTGTGCTAGCTGTATGACTTGATGATGATGATGATGACTGAGGTTGATAATTATTTAATTATTGATTGATTTTAATTTAGAGTCATTTTATGCCTAAAAGATAGGGATTCATTATAGATTTATATTTACCTTTTTTGTACCTTTTTTCTGGTTGGTTAGGATTTATAGCATATCAACCCTTAATGGTTATTTAATAACAAATCCTTTATATATATGTGTGTGTGGGGGGGGGTTGATATGAGTCAGAGCTCATTTGTTTGCACACAATTAAATGGTTTCAAGTATAGCTATTTATTGCTAGTAATGCAGGAGCTTTGGGGAAAGCGGAGTACCCCTTCATTGCCATTAATCCCAGGTCCACTCTGGCCTGGATTGGTAGCACCTGATAGGGTCTTGTCTATGGGTCAAATAGAATTGTTTGACACTTAAACTGTATGTAAACAAATGACTGATGTTTAATTGAATTATAAGTGATAACTAGCAATACTTGGAATCTGTTAACTGTGTGCAAATAAATGAGTTGAGTTGAATAGAAATACTTGAAATTCTTTAACTGTGTGCTTAAATTGAATTATTGGTATTACGAAGTAATACTTGGAACCATTAACTGTGTGCAACTGACTGAATGATGTTGAAATAGAATAATTAGTATCAAATATATGTTACATTGAGTTGCTTGAAATAGAAGAGTTTGATCATGTGTGTAAACAAACAACTGATATTTAATTGAATTGTTAGTGATACATAGCAATACCTGAAACCATTTAACTTTCTTGACTCATGCTAAATTGAATTGTTAGAAATAGAACTATTTGATCATTTAACTGCATGTATCTACAAAATGTATTTACAAATCATATATATATATATATATATATATATATATATATATATATATATATATATATATATATAAAACAGGATTCAGCATTAATTAACCAACAATGGTTGATATGCAATAAAACCAAACCAAAAAATAATTTACAATTATATGATATAAAGTATTCCTATTGAATATGACTAATTTTTCAACAGATCCATTTGACTTGTAGATTGAATGTACAGGTATTACCACTCTGGGTTTGAGTGGACCTGGGAGTAATGGCAATGAAGGGGTACACTATAGATCTCCAAAACTGGAGCCTCACCATCAGATGCGGTTTAGTGTCATTTGATTATTATCTGAATAATGATGATAGCATCAACGATGTTGATTATAATTCTGATTATAAAAAAATTATTTTATTTCAAAAGAGACCTCTCAAATTGTGGCCAAACCGATAAGGTTAATGATGGCAATGTTAATGTTGCTGATAAGTAATAAGCATCATATTTATATAATGATCAGAAGAAGACATAAGCAAAATTGTGATGTTAATAATAATAATAATAATAATAATCAAGATGATAATCATAGTAATGATGACAACAATGTCCTGGCAAAAGTGGTGGTGTTGAGACGAGGCAATTTCCAGACGCAGTATTGTGTAAGCAGCAGAATTTCTGGGCAACAGGCCAAAAAGCCTGAATAAGCTGAGTTGAGTTGGGCCAGGGCAGGGTCTGGGCGGAGCCTCAGCCCACATTCCCTCATTATTCCCCCAATCCCTTCCAATTTTACATCTCTACACACACACATACACACAAATGCACAGAGCCACACAGAGTGCAGAGAAATGTATAGATACACAGAGAGAGAGAGAGAGAGAGAGAGAGAGAGAGAGAGAGAGAGAAAACAAGGGAGAAAAAAGTGTTTTCTGCCTGTGTGGAACTGAATTTCATTGATTGGAGGAAGCTATTGATTTCAAAGTAGAGTCCAAGTCAAACAAGGCAGCAACACCATAACTGGCCCGTGGCCAGAAGAGTTTTGCAACTTCAAGTAAATAAAACTTTTTTTTTCTTTCATTATGATTTATAAATGTTGTGATGAATTTTGCTTGGTATAACCTACATGTACTTCTCTCAACATGTTGTCTACTTGTAAGCAAAATATACTTGGCCAATAAAAAATGAGTAACCATTTATAGAAAAATTTTGACATTCTTACCGATACTCTTTGGATGGATTGATTGATTGACTTTAACGGCATGTCATCCTCTCAAAGGTTTATGCCAAGACGTTAGGGTATTATGTTCATATTCACATTTTTTCTATCATGGTTTCTTAAGTTTTTTACATGCAGTTATATGATATCAAGTATTCCTATCTAATACAAATAATTTGCCCAGAGTTGTATGATTTCATGTATTTCTACCTAATGTTAATATATGGTTTCAAGTAATAATTTCTATTTAATAAGAATAATCATTTGTTTACATACAATTACGTGGTTTCAAGTAACAAATATTAATAATCCTTAGTAAACAATCATAGTTTCATGTAACTCTTCTATTTATTTGACCTACATATGAATTTACAGGTACTACTGCTTCAAGTCAGAGTGGACCAGGAAGTAATATCAATGAAGGAGTACTCCACACTCCCTAGAGCTCCAAAACTAGAGCCTCATTATCAGATGCAGTTAAGTGTCATACTAAGGATACGTCTTTATTTTTTTTTGGAGGGGGTGCGGATCCTGACCCTTCTGTTGGGGATACTGTCAGCCTATTCTAAGCCATACTGACAGGGAGGATATTCTTTGGAATGATCTTCAATAAATTATATGTCTTGGAGACAATTCCTAATTACGAGAGAAAAATTAAATCAGATCAGGACTGAAAGTAAGTAAATTAGACAATGTGTGGTAAGTAAAATTGAGGAGAGAAAGAGAGAAATCATCATCATCATCATATTGTGCTGGCAGCACGGATATCCCTGACCCTCTCTCGCCACTCCTCCCTATCGTTCATCGCCCTAGGTAGGTCTTCAGGACAACAACCTGTATCCTCACATAGCTGCTGAATGTACGTTCGTGCTGGTCGTCCTGCTTTTGCGCGGCCGTGTGTGGGGATCCATAAGAGTACATCTCTTATGAGTTCATCTCTGCTTCTCCAGCAATGTCCTGCATGTCTGGTTCGCCTAACTTGAATAGTTTTCGTGATAGGGGGCAGGTGGCCGTACAGTTGGTGTCTTGTGGGGTGTTGCTGCCAGGACTTGTTCAGGATTGCACGCAGCATTCTTGTGTAATTGCCATCTAGTTTCTTCTCCAGCCGTTTTGTTAGAGTCCATTTAGTGCATCCATATAGCAGTATCGATGTGACCGCTGCCTGGAAGAAACTGCGTTTCATTTTATCGGTTAGGTCTGATTTCCATATAGTCGATAGCCTATTGATAGCTGTCCATGCTTTCGTTAACCTCGTTTCGATAAAAAAAAAAGAGAGAAATAGTTATTGACTATTTTCCTTGGTTTTTAAAGATAGCAAGATAGGAATTCTGGATCAAAATTATTCCAAGAATTTAAATAGACAAGTTTAACAACAAACTGTTTTCTAATAAAGATTTCTTGGTTTTATTATGTAAAAAAAAAAAAAAAAAAAGATCCTATTTAAAATTTAATTTTACTAAAAGAAAGAACATTTTTTGTCATTTTGGTTTATTATTTTCATTTCTTTGTTTTAAAGATTATACTGCCCTATCATCTGGTGCTATGGAATATGCTGACTGTACCTCGGTTGAGGAGTAAGACCCCACGCCAACGAGGCCACCTTTTGGCTATGAGTGGTGACCCATGATGCTTTAGGACAGGATCCTAATAGTTGAGCAGTCCTTGATGTGGAAATTGAGTGGTCAAGTGACTTACAACACATCCCTTTGGCCAAATCGAGCTAGACATGTGGCCAAACAGGCCTGATTCAATCTATCAGCAGGTTGCATCAAGCCCTAGCACCAACATACTTAATCCCAACAGTATTCTTCAATCTGTACTAGTGGCAAACTCCAAAACCCTTTTATCTTATGAGTGTTAGAAGACAGGGGCTGAGGGTCAATTGCATTGAGGGAATATGACTTTGACGACTGCAAAATTACAGTAATAAGTAACGCTTACTGACAACATTAAATGGGCAGGGGCTTGAAACTGTACTTCTAGCTTGAGTATACTGGTGGTATATTCCCATCTTAACCAAGGCAAATAGGATTTCCCCTTGGTAAATTCCCAACACAAGTTGGATTCCATATTTGAGCACAAGACCAGTGAAAAATAAACATTACCTATGGCTTCTTCAAATAAAAAAACATAAAGAAATCTCTCTAAGTCTGATTTGGAGAATGAGGTGGCAGACTTCTCAAGATTCATTGTCATTGAATCTTTGGAAGAGATCAGCTAAGCTAAATTCTCCCTTTTTTAATTGAAAAGGTGATCTCAACAAGAGCTACCCCAAGAAATGTGAAAAAAATAAGGAATTGCAATTTGTTTGTAGAAGTGATCAGTTGGAGGCATGCTGAAAACATCTTCAAAATGACGACTTTCCATATAACAAAATGTAAGGTATATCCACATGAGAATTTAAACACCTTGAAAGGAGTTATTAGAAGTAGGGAGTTGTTCTTGGCTACAGTGGAGAAGATAACAGCAGCCCAGTGAAAATGAGGAGTCACTGATTACAAAAGAATTATTATTAAAAAAAAAAGCAGAGAGAAAATTCAGACTAATACCTTCTTTATGACATTAATTAACCCAAAATTTCCAAGAAAGCAAAAATCAGGTATTGCCTAAAGAGGGTGGAACAATACATCCCAGTACACAGGAAGTGCTTTAAATATCAGAAATATAGCCACCACAGGTGCAATAAAAATCCCCCAGACCACATGGAAGAAGATTGCTCAAATTAAACCATCAACAAAACTACCCTACTTCCTCAAGAACTTGTGACATCTATAAATGAGAGGGGGAAATACTAGAGGTGAAGTACAAAAAGAATGTGACTTTTTTGGAAGCTAGAAGGATAGTAGTGTCTTATATGAGAGAAAACACTTATCCCTCTGTTGCACGGAGGGTAGACCCAATCAAACAAAGTAATCAGGTGAACAAATAAAGAGCTTTCGTGGAGAAGCTGATCCAACTGGAACCTAATGATTGGCTAAAGTTTCAGGAGCAGCTGAAAAGCCTACACTTGGCTGAAAGTCATCAAATAGAAGCACAAACTCATCTAAAAGAATTCACGACAAATAAATAAAAATCCAATGAGATAAACAAAGGAAAAACAAATAACAAAACTATTTCTCCTAAAAATAGAAATACTACAAAACAAAGGTCACATAGATCTCTAATTGGACCATCAAAAACATACAAAAAAAACTTGTCTCCCCAAAATCCAGAACCAATTAAACAAAAACCAGAAGCTCCCATTGACCAATCTGGAAAAATACATATGAACAAAAAGGCAAACTTTGAAAGACCAGGAAGTGCAAACTGCTCTCAGTCAAATTTGGTAGAGACCCCTTAACATCAAGAACAAAATTATCTAAAAAAAAAAATAATAAACAATCAAATCCCTAAATAGATCCTATAGTAAAGAAAGTGTGGGTATTGAAACTAACAACATATTTTCCAACTTTAATCAAGATGATATAAAGTCTATTTGATTAAAAATAAATGCAACACTCGAAACCATTTAACTGTGTACAAACAATATATATTCAATATATAAATATTTTCAAGAATAGGATTTGGCATTAACAAACCTACAAAGGTTGATATGCCATGAATACTAACCATTTAACTATGTCAAAATAAAACTATTAGTGTTAGATAGAATACTTGAAACCATATAACTGTGTGCAAACAAATGAGTTCTGGCTTGTTTAAAATGCTACCTACAAACTATTGCTTATGAATCATATATAAAAGAGGATTTGGCATTAGATAAACTACAAGGGTTGATATGCCATAAAACCCAACCAAACTAAAGCTTAAACAATTAAAATGCTTGCCTTCATTAGCTATACACTAAGGTTTTGTTTTGGTTTAGTTTAGTTTCATGGCATATCAACCATTGTAGGTTATTTAATGCCAAATCCTCTTTATACAAATATATTAAATATATAGGATTTGGTTGGGTTGGGTTTTATGGCATATCAACCACTGTAGGTTATTTAATGATAAATCCTCTTTATACATATATATTAAATATATAGGATTTGATTTGATTTGGAGGCATATTAACCATTGTAGGTTATTTAATGCCAAATCCTCTTTATACATATATATTAAATATATAGGATTTGATTTGATTTGGGAGCATATTAACCATTATAGGTTATTTAATACCAAATATGGTTTATACAAATATATTGAATATATATGATTTGTAAACATAAGTCAACAAAGTTAAATGGTTCCAAGTATTGCTATGTATCACTAACAATTTAAACATCAGTGGTCTGTTTACACATTTTAATGACCAAACAGTTCTATTTCTAGCAATTCAATTTAGCATGGGTCATTTGTTTGCACTCAGTTTAAATGTCAAACAATTCTGTTTGACCCATAGATATGACCCTATCAAATGTTACCATTTTTGGTCAGAGTGGACCTGGAAGTGATGGCAATAAAGGGATATTCTGCATTTCCGAAAGTTCCAGCATTACTGGAGTCTCCTCATCAGATGGTTTGATGTCATATGCAGGATGCTCGTTGGGTGGAGGTGGGGGTCTTACCTCTCTGCAGAAATACAGTCTGGGTATTATTCCGCCCTAGCTGACTGGCCTGGTCTCTCAGGTTTGAAAAGTAAATAAAAAAAAGATAACATAGATTGTATTCATAATTTACTTTTACTATAATAGAATATTTACCATTTTGTTTTCATTGCCTCTGGTAATGATGCAATTTCCAGATGAATAAAATTTTACAGTTGTCTGCAGCCTATGTCTTGAGCCATCAGGTGTACCCTGAGGAAGTAATCATAAGGGGATAGATCTAGCGAGTGAGCTGACAATTGGGTTAGGCAGAATGATCTCTAGAGTTTAAAATGTAAAAAAAAAAAAAAAAAAAGCAACATAGATTCTATTTTATTTTACTATAAGAAAGAACAATATTTGCCAATGTGTTTAGTTATAATCCTTGAAACAAAGTGACAATAATATCATCAAAATGCTTGTCCTGACACGCTATACATTCCTGAAACTCTTCAATGCCTACTTTGATAGTGCTTTTGACACTGCTGGACTTTATTGATTAATAAAATCTTTTAGTTGTTTGCAGCCTATGTTTAAAAACTTGAGTTAACAGGTGTCCGCAGAAGAAGTAGTCACAAGGATATAGATCTGGTGAGTGAGCCAGCCACATGATATCAGTGCATTGTAAGATTAGGTGCATGGAAAGTTTCAATCACAAACACATGATGTTTACCATTTCATGCCATGATGGCAACTGAGACGGCATGATTGCTACTACTGCTGATAAAAGACATACCTCCAACCCAAACACTGCTAACTGCACTGTGGTGGTAATTTTAAAGCTGAGAAGTCATTTTGACAGAACCAGTATAAGAATACTTGTTTAGATTTCTCTCATGAATGTCAAAAGTTGATTACCTATCTTTATTCCCTTAACAATCAGAAAATCCAAAATGTTTTATATTCTGAAATTCAAGTTGAAATTCCAAAACTCATTTGTTAGATTTCTTAAGGGCACTGGCAGTGATGTTATAAGAATATCGAGAGTGCGATGGGTAAATTGTCATCTAAATTATGCAAGAATGAAAATATCACTGATATCTCACTTTATCAGATATATTTACCAAAATTACATGAAAAATATCTTGAAATACTATAGACTAAATTAAAAAAAAAAAATGAAATAAAAAATTGCCATTGGCTTCAATATGGCCTCCAGATGACTTTGAAATCTCCTGCAAGCCTTGCTGATGGTCTTCTTGTTTAAATTGTTAAATATTGCCAGCATTTTTGCCTTCAGCTCATCTTTAGTACTGCACTGAGTTTTTTTTTTTTTGGTTTCTCATTCAACCATGTCACATACATAATAATCAAGGGCATTGCAATCTGAGGAGTAACGAGTGATGTGATTGGAGAAATTTTCATGCAGAGACCTGTTGCCAGACATAAAGGTTTTCCAATGTCCACCCTTTACATTCAAGGTAGCACTACCTCCTCCAGGAACTTGATGTAGGCTTCCATGTTGAGACTGAGACTATGTGGGAAGATGAATGGAAGCATAATATCACCATCATTAGTGACCATCCAAAACACTATGAAGTGAACTAGGAATTTGGTTTTCATCAATATGAATCAATCCTCAGATTGACACGTAAAACATTCTGAAATCTTTGTAATGGAGCTTTCGGCATGAATGCCAAGCAGTACAGCAACCATTTCATAAGGACTGGAGGAGTAAATTGTGATATGGTGCTGCTTTCTTCACAGGCAGTGCCCAACTGACTCTAGTTTGCAGTGCAGTAGACAAAACCTGAAACAAATTAAATGCATGTATGAAATTAGTAATTCAAAATAGCAACAATTTACCCATCGCACCCTGAATCAGTAGACATTTTTAGATGTGATTTATATCTTAAGCATTGGCCATTTTGAGTCAAATACTTGACAAAAACCTTTCCTAATTCTTTCCATGATACCCTTGGTTATTAATTATATATAATTAACACTTACATCCATAACAGCCAAAATCTACAATGCCCTACTACGAAACCGCATAGAACCCAAAATCGACAACATCCTTAGGAAAAACCAAAATGGCTTCCGAAGAAATAGATCCATGACCTCACAAATATTAACCATCCGTAGAATCCTTGAAGGTGTACGGGCAAAAAACCTACAAGCGACATTACTATTTGTCGACTTTACCCAGGCCTTTGATTCCATTCACAGAGGAAAGATAGAACAAATCCTACTAGCATACAGCCTACCTAAAGAAACCGTAGCAGCAATAACGATTCTCTATAGAAACACCAAAGTAAATGTATGATCATCAGATGGAGACACAGAATACTTCGACATTGTAGCAGGAGTACTACAAGGGGACACGCTAGCTCCATACCTCTTTATCATTTGTCTAGATTACGTACTTAGAACATCGATTGACAAAATCAGAGAGAACGGCTTCGAGGCGACAAAGAAAAGAAGCAGAAGGTACTATTTACCAACCCCTCCGCTCGGGCAGGATATGACACAGGGTCAATTTTTAAGCGGAGTTTGACAGGTTTCAATTCAGAGTTTTCCTTCTCCTAGACCAGTTGCCTAACCATGGCTGAAGAACCTAGTCTGTCCTACTATTTACCCATAGCTGGAGGGAGAATTATTGGATTCATACCTTTCCCAAGGGTATTAGTGCTATGTGAAATGCAATCAGTCTCGTCCAGGATTTGAACTCGTATCGCCGTGCTCATTTCCTACGGCGATAACGACTACACCACGGGCACCTCCGAAGGTACCCCGCAAAAACAATTACCGACGCCAACTACGCCGATGACATAGCGATACTGGCAAATACACCTGACCAAGCCGAAACACTACTGCATAGTTTGGAACAAGCAGCCGCAAGCATAGGCCTCTATGTCAATGCACACAAAACGGAATATATGTGCTATAATCAAATAGGTGACATCTCCACTCTAGACGGAACCCCGCTTAAACTAGTAGACAAATTCACTTACCTAGGAAGCAGCATCGCATCAACCGAAAAGGACATCGACACGAGGTTAACAAAGGCATGGACAGCTATCAATAGGCTATCGATTATATGGAAATCAGACCTAACCGATAAAATGAAACGCAGTTTCTTCCAGGCAGCGGTCGCATCAATACTGCTATATGGATGCACTACATGGACTTTAACAAAATGGCTGGAGAAGAAGCTAGATGGCAATTACACAAGAATGCTGCAAGCAATCTTGAACAAGTCCTGGCAGCAACACCCCACAAGACACCAACTGTACGGCCACCTGCCTCCTATCATGAAAACTATTCAAGTTAGACAAACCAGACATACAGGATACTGCTGGAGAAGCAGGGCCGAACTCATAAGTGATGTACTCTTATGGACCCCCACACATGGCCGAGCAAAAGCAGGACGACCAGCACGAACATGCATTCAGCAACTATGTGAGGATACAGGATGTAGTCCAGAAGACCTGCCAGAGGCGATGAACGATAGGGAAAAGTGGCGAGAGAGGGTCAGGGATATCCGTGCTACCAGCACGACATGATGATGATGATGAATACAAAGATTTAGTAAATTAGGATTAGAAACAGACATAAATATGTCAGATGTAGTTTCTCTTTTACAATACAACTTATTGCAACAAATATAGAAATTATCCTCATAGATATTAGGAATATTCAACTAACACAAAACTGGACTGAATTTAAAAACATAGATAAAAACAAAAAAGAAAAGACCAGTTGCCCACTAAGATCTTCAAGTTTGTAGCCTATATCATTTGCATATGATAATCCTACCAAACAAAACATAAATTGTAGTAAAAGACCGAATTATGATTTTGGAGATGAGTTTGATTCTTAAACTTTGCTCATTACACAATATTAGAACAAAAATTAACAATTAGTTCACTAAAGGCATGAAACAGAATTTAAGAAGCTAATTTTATATTTAAAAATAGTTATGGTGCAACAGAAAGTACATTTTCTCAGTTTGTGTTTTCAAGTAAAAATTAAATCATATTTTTGTAAGTTAACTACCACATTTTGCACTGTGGTGGTCATTACTGTGTAGAATAATGGTAAACAAGCTAATTTGTAGCCCAAAATGAGTAGGTGAGTCTATATTATCAAGTAACCCATAAGTCTAGCCTTGTTTCAGATTAAGTAGACATGAAATATTTTTTGAACATTTTAGATGGGAATGTATATATACATGTTTAAAAGACAAGAAATTTAGAAATAATATTTGATATATATATATATATATATATATATATATATATATGCATATATATAAATATATATAAATATATATATATATATAAATATATATAAATATATATATATATATATATAAATATATATATATATATATATATATATATATATAAATAAATAAATAAATATAAATAAATAAATAAATATATATATATATATATATATATATATAAAACACATTTCCTACACAGATTTGACATTTCATTAAAATGAATTCATTCACAATTACACAAATTATTATTAAAACATGTATCTTTGCTTGATCATATCTATCATCTTTATTTCTGTCTATTCCTTTCTATCTCAGACAGGTTATAGCTGTATCTATCTATCTATCTATCTATCTATCTGTCTATCTATCTCAGGCTAATCATGTATATACATCACATCTATCTTGGCCTGTTTATATGTCATCTCTATTTCTGTCTATTAATGAGTATCTGGTCATATCTATCCATTTCAGTCTGTTCATATCTATTTATCTCTCTCTCTCTCTCTCTCTCTCTCTATATATATATATATATATATATCAAACCCATTTTCTATACTGATTTAACATTTTAATAAAATGCATTCATTGTTAATTATTCAAATAATTGTAGGAATAGTAAACAAATAGCCACATGATCCTCCAGGAGCAAAGGAATTGTATAATTTCAAGATGGAGAAGCTTATTGCAAGACAGCATGAAAGTTGAATGGGTCAGTGCCAAATAATGGCAAAATCAGAATTTTCACTTTTAATTAAATAATAATATAATTCAATTACATGATTATATAATTCTTTCAGGGAATGAAAGAACGAAGAGTCATGTTTAGGTTAACCTGAACCCTCATAAAATTGAGAGGGAAAGTTAAAGGAAAATTTCTATTGCGAAACAGCACATCTGGCAAATAGAAGTTCGGTACCTTCATCCCATAGATTATCACAGCAGACCATCAAGAGGAGGAAGGGTGTCCTTGTGGTGTAATGGTTAAAGTGCTGGACTGCAGCATTGTAGTAAGCGGGGTTTGAACTCCAATTGCACTATTATGTTCACTTTCAAACAAATACTCTTGGCAAAGGTATTAACTCCCTTATCCTCCTAGCTATAAGTTAAATAGTACCGCTGCTGTTCTTCTGTAACATACCCATGATACGGATACGTGAAACATACATAGAATGTTCATAACATATATACATAGAACATAGGAATCCCAAAACACGAAAAACACTTACGACTTCTTAGTTCAGGTACGAAACTTTTTATTACCTTTGAGTTAAAGGTTTTTCGACATAAGGAGAGAGATACCATCTTTCTATACTGACTTTTCCATCTCCCTCAAACCATGTGCGACACCTGCCACAAGGCCTCAGCGAGCGAGCGAAAGTCAACCTTCTTCCTCTGAGGCAGAACTCAACTAACTGACTTTTCAAATCTTAGCCGACGCTTCCGGTGCGTGACGTCACTCACGTCCCTGGTCACATCCTCTATCTGGGATTCTTATTGTGACATCTCTGAATGACATGTCCGCTCCATGTGCGCGCGTGAACACCTGCGCTCATGTTTGCACCTAACTAACCTATGCACTGAGCCGAAAGGTTCTCAGCCTAACTAAACCCAAAGGCAAGATATATAAAAAGAAATCCCTCGGCCATTATATTACACTTCTAGAAGGATGGATTTGACATTAAATAACCCAAGAAGGTTGATATGCCATTAAAACAGAGAAAGAGAAATAGAAAAAGACCATCCAGAAGAAAGCTATTTCTCAAAACTCAATAAACACTAGAGAAAGTAAGCATAAACTGTTGGTTGGTTTTATGGCATGACAACCTTTTTTGGGTTATTTAAAGCCAGATTCTTTTTTTTAAGAAATTATATGGTTTCAAGTAACTAATAATAATTCATAAACAAGCATAGCTTCAAGTAACTATTTTTAATACTAATACTCTATACATGATATAGTTTCAAGTAACTATCTAATAATAATAATTACCTGTTTGCAAATATTTTATATGGCTGTAAATTTCTAAGTCATTTCATCAAAATTATTATATGAAAATAAGAGATAAGCATAAAAACTTTGTCTATGATTAATCTGATGTATTTTAAATTCTATAGTCATCATAATTTTGTTTAAAACAGTTAAATGGTTTTAAGTATTCCTATTCAATACTAATAATTTGTTGGACTAGTTCAATATTGCTCTGGAGCCTGCACTCGACAAAGCAGCAGCTGTATGGTCACCTACCACCCATCACAAAGACTATCCAAGTTAGACGAACCAGACATGCAGGACACTGCTGGAGAAGTAAGGATGAGCTCATAAGTGACATACTCCTGTGGAACCCCTCACATGGACGAGCAAAGACAGGATGACCAACTAGAAACTATATACAACAGCTCTGTACCAATATAAGATGTAGCCTTGAAGATCTACCGAGAGTGATGGACGATAGAGAAGGGTGGTGTGAAAGGGTCAGGGAGATTCATGATGATGATGACTAATAATTTGAACACAATTATACAGTTTCAAGAAATATTAACAAATACTAAGAATTTGGATATAATCATACAGTTTCAATCAAATATTGATGATTTTTAAAATTTTCTATTAGACCTGTAGATGGGACTGGGAGTAATGGCAATGAAGAGGTACTCTGCACTTCCCCAGTACTCCTGAACTAGTGCCCTGTCACTGTATTCAATTTAGTGTCCTATCCAGCAAACTCAAGGGAGGAGTTGGGGGTATCTTAGCCATCTGCAAGGGATATAATTAGAGTATTCAAAGCCCCACCAATGTTGTGATTAAATTTTGATATCATTTCATCAGAATCAATATATGAAGAGGTTAGTATTGAAAAATCTGCTATGATTAATCTGATGTCTTTCTAATTCTAGAATTGTCATAATTTTTCCTATACCAGATATTAGGTTGGTTGGGTTTTATGGCATATCAACCTTTGTATGTTATTTAATGCCAAATACTATTTATACACATATTAAATATATATGAGCAGTGAACAAATAGTTTGTATGTATTTACCAACCTATCTACACTGGCTGGATGTGACACAAGTTCAATTTTTAAGCAGAGTTTAACAAGTTTGAATTCAGAGTTTTCTTTCTCATAAATTGGTTGCCTAGTCAAAGCTAAAGCATCAGTCTACCCAGCTATTTTACCCATAGCTGGAAGGAGAATAATTGGATTCATACCTTTCCCAAGTTTATTAAGGCTATAGGAAATGCAGTTAACCTTCTATAAATAGTTTGTAGATAACATTAAATGGTTTCAAGTGTTACTATTTTAACATCAATAATTCTATTCAACATAAATCATTTGTAAGCATACAGTTAAATATTTACACAGTTCTATTTGACCCATGAATGGGACCCTAACAAGTACTACCACTCCAGGTCAGAGTGAACATGGAAGTAGTGGCAATGAAGGCATATTCCACATTCCTCAAAGCTTCAGGATTGGAGCCTCATCATCAGATGGTTTAGTGTCGTATCTAGGGCACTTGCTGGTGGGGTCTTACCCATCAACACAGATATATTTAGTATATTCTAGTATATTTTAGTCAACTGAGCTAATATGCTAGTATCACATAGACTTTATTGATAGGCGAAAAGAAAAAGCTAGATAGGAATTATACAAGGATGCTACATGTTATTTTGAAAAAATCCACGAAACAACATCCAACAAAACAGCAGTTGTACGGCCACTTACCTCCCATCTCATAAAAGACATGGAAATCTGTTCTCTTAGATAAAATAAAACAGGATTTCTTTCAAGCTGTGACTGTGCCAGAACTACTGTATGGATGCACCATCTGGATGCTAATGAAACACCAGAAGAAAAAGTTAGATGGAAACTACACAAGAATGCTATATACTGCTTTGAACAAATCCTGGAAGCAACACCCCACAAAACAACACTTACCTCCTATCTCACAAGCCATCCAAGTAAGATGAGCAAGACATACTGGCCAACACTGGATAAATAAGGACAAACTCATAAGCAATGTTCTCAGCTGGATTTCTAGACATGGACACACCAGCATTGGCTGACTAGCAAGACTTATATTCAAGAGCTTTGTGCAGACACTGGATGCCATCTAGATGACATATGAAGAGTGATAGCTGATAGGGATGGATGGCAAGAGAGAGTAAAAGGAATATGTGCTGTCAGTATGCTTTGATGATGATAACAGAGTAGAATTAGACCTGTGTAGTCAAGAGTTAACAGGTTTGTGTGAAATCCTGAAATACCTGCAATGGTTCCATTTTGTTATCGCAGAACGACATTGTATATAGTCAATGGCATTTACAACATCAGATGCTGTTTACATTCCTTACTTCCCCTTCCCAAACAAAATTTGTTACATCAGTAAAAGGTCTTGGCTTATCCACTCCAAATATCAACCATCTCACAAATACATTCCAATGTCAAGTTCTTGCAAAGTGCAGAAGAATTTGACAAGCAAGCAATTAATGAAAGAACACAGACTCATGCAAGTGTAAAAAAGGCACAGCAAGTAAGTCAAAAGAGGAAAAGAAGCAGCCGATAACAAGTGGTGATATGAGGCTAATAGGGGAAAAAAAAAGGGAATGCCAAAACAAAAAGGAAACCTTTCTGTCAAAAGAATTAGGAAGATAAGACTTATCTAAAATAAATAACTATCAAGAAAAACAAAACCTGAAGAGGAAAAAAAAAAAAAAAAAATAGGGCAAATATTTTTCTGATCATTTCCAAGATGCATGCTTAGCATAAGAGTTATTATTGGAGGAAATGGAATTGGCCACCTGACTTCAAATTCTGGATGAAGCTTTTTGTTTTTCCTTTTGTATATTAATGCCCTAGGAAAGGTATGAATCCACCTGTTCTCCTCTCAGCAATGGGTAAATAGTAAGGCAGACTGAATTCTTTAACCTTGGTAAAGCATCTAGTCTAAGAGAACAAAAACTATGAATTCAAACCAGTTTTACAATGCTAAAAAAGGCCTACCATAAATTGTGGCATATAAGATGACCTCAAGATTTTTAGTTCAAAATTCTGGGTCAGACCTATACTTGCTGTATAGGTTGACCCTGAAGTATATAGTAAGCTACTGTGATGTTTTGTATTTTCAGTCAGTGCATCAGCAGTTGGAAAAGGTACATGATATAGCTCGAATAGTTAATTTGTATCACAATTTTATCATTCTTTTTTATTATATTAATCTATGTTAATTTGTTAAATATTTTCAGCAAACAAGAGTTGAAGATGGAAATATTTGTGGCATTCAGTAAGAGTTGGGATAAGTGGTAACTTTTGATTGTTACAAGTGCTATTCCACTGGTTGACCACTCTGTGGTAAAAGTTTGGATTTTAGCCCTGTTGTATAAGTCAACTCCTAGTTTTGTAGAGATTTATTCCGGCTTTAAAAAGTTGACTTGTATGCTGCAACTCAAAGTATTTGATTCATATACAGATTCTTAACGGGTAGTACTACTTTGGGTCAGAATGAACTGGGGAGTAATAGCAACTAAAGAGGTACTCCACAGATTCCTATGACTGAGGCTTATTAGATGCAGTTTCCTGTCATATCTAAGACACCTAATTTTATGAGGGGAAAGTGGGATTCTTACTCCTCTGCAGAGGATACAGTCAGCATATTCTAACCCCTGTCAATAGAGTGGCATAGTACATAAATTTTTCGGCACTCTATTTCTTGACACACTTGCTACAACAAATGAGAAAAGAGAGGAAACATTTGTTTACTCATCTGGTGTTCATGCTGGGTGGGTGATAATAAGATAATCACCTAGTCCCAGGGGCCTTCTAGCCAGGCTAAGCTTATTACTTGGCACCTGAAGCACTCCAAAAGAGGAATGCTGAGAAGACCAAACATCTTTTGTGATGACCATGCAGGAGTCTTGATTTATGCATAGCATCCAGCTCCCAAATAATTAAAATGACCTTGTGTCAAATCTGATCAGGTGAAAGTTGAATTTGATGACATAAACCCCATTTATTTCCCCACCCCAAATAGAACAATTTCATATATTTATCAAATATAATATATTCCATCACAACCTGAAAAACAATGCAAGAATTTTATATAACAGAAATTTACAGCCATCTTAATCATTCTAATTAGACATCATATTTACCATTTTTTAACTCTTGAAATTTTATAAATTTGTTTGATTTGGTTCCTTGGTTTTTAGTGGCATATCAACCTTTGTGGGTTATCTAATGCTAAAGTCATCCCTGTAGAAGAACAATAGTGGTACTATTTAATCCATTGAGGTGGTGGGGATAAGAGGTTTCATACCTTTCCAAAGGGTATTAGTCTGAAAGCGAATGTAATAGCAGGACTAGAGTTTGGACTCACTCACTCAGTCCAGCTCATTAGCTATGAGGACCCCCCCCACCAAATCCCATATAAATTTTTAATAAATAAATGGAAAAGAAGTTTGTTTTGACCTGAGACAAATACAGAATACAAATGAAAATTCCGTAATATTTAACACTGCACCTAATAATTTTCTTCTTAATATTCCTTGGTAGAATGCAGAAGTGAAGGAAATCTTATATACTATAAATACACTTTTTGATTTTGATTTTTTCCCCTTTTGGCCTCATTTAAACTCAACTTTCAGGAATTGTTAAGGTCATCTCTGAAAAAATTTTAAACCTTGAGTACACAGTCCATATGTGGCCCTTGAAACCTATTTGTGCAGCTCTTCATCGAACTTTCAACATTTTTCCTTCACTTTTTGAAGTTGACTATGAAGAAGTATTATTACTTTACAAAAAATGGAAATATGAATGCACTTCTCTAATCTCAAGGCATAAAATAACTCTAAACAAGTTGACATCCCATTAAAATCTATTAATCATGCTGTAAATGGAACTTACTGATCTTCAGGGTTCAGAAGACTTGAAGATCAAGTTTCTTGTTTGACAATCCTTGTTTTTTATAAGAACAACATGTTTTCATCTTGATGATTCCCTACACCCAACAAATACTAAGCATGTTTGGCACTACACACCACTGTGAAAAGCTGTTCTTGAAAATGAAATATGCCAAGAGTAAGTTCTCATTCACAACTGTCAAATCATCACTTGTCTGATGCTCTTTCTCTCAACCTCTTCATTTAACCTTAATATTATGTCTTTTTGCAATTGCAAACAACATCAGAAGTCTCATTGATAAACTATAATTGTTTATTTGCTAATTTAGCTGGTTTTTTTTTTATCCTTTTAAGAAGACAGCTCCCTACAAAGTTAAACTTTATGGACCCGATATGCTTAAATATGATAAGTCAAAGTGATAATTGCTAATGCCTTAAGAATGAGAACTGCAATGTCTTTTTAATAAATTTTTTTTAAAAACTTCTCTTTCTTTTTAAGTCTTGCTAAATAAAGATTTGATTTGTTTTTATGGTATATCAACCATTATATGTTATTTATGGCCAAATCCTATTTTTACATATATATTAAATAGATGTGATTTGTAAACATGTTTTGTACATACACACAGTTAAATGATCAATCTGTTCTATTTCTAACAATTCAATTTAGCATAAATCAACAAAGTTAATTGGTTCAAAGTATTGCTATGTATCACTAACAATTTAATTAAACATCCATCATTTGTTTACACAGAGTTAAATGATCAAACAGCTCTATTTCAAATAATTCTATTTAGCATAAGTCATTTGTTTGACTCATATAGGAACCTATCAGGTGCTACCACTCCAAGCCAAAGTGGACTGGGGAGCAATGACAATAAAGCGATACTCCACATTCCCTAAAGTGTCAGCATCACCATCAGATTTGGTGGGGGAGTCTTACCCCTCTGCAGAGAAGCAGTCGGTGTATTCTACAGCCCCAGCTGACTGAGCAGGCTAAATAAAGATTGTAATCCCAAATTACCATCAGCTAATTGAACACTTTAATTTCTTTATTGAAAAAAAAAGTTCATCTATATTTGAGCATTTATAAAAGATTAATGAATGCATAGCACAGGGGGGAGGTTCCCCTCTGGTTGAGAGCTCAGTTGATAACATTTATTTATAGATATTTACATAAGTGAAGGAAGACTAACTTCATATAACAGCAGACAGTTTTTCTTACTGTTGGTCTTGTCAGATATTTCCACATAATAACTAAGTATTAACAACAAACTTTGTTCCATCGTTAATCAGTTCTAGTTTATTGGTCAACTCATGATGATGAAAGTAGCTTTTCACCATGTTATAATCAAAAATAGCTCGACTGGAAGGAAGTAATCTGACAAAATCAAAAACAGCAATGTTTTCTTAACTCTCTTATTCAGAGAGCTCCACATTATCTCAGATGCCAAATATATTGGAAACAGATTAACTGTCAGAAAATAAGATTAAATTGAAATGCAAAAGGGTTAATCCGAAATGAAGGGTGTCATCCTTGACCTGGTTTAAACTGCATGGTGAGATATATGAATCAAGGATAGGATTACATGGGCCAAAACCATTGGATATTAGAAGCTTTACAAGATTCACTGTGATTAGAAAAACAGTGTTTCAGAATCAGATGCACATGAAGATGATCATTGGGAAGACAACTGAAGCACAGAAGCATGGCAAATAGGTTCCTGCTTTACTGACATAGAGTCTTTAAGGCCAGAGTATTTGGAGAAATGAAAGATAGACTAATGAGAAATATAGGCTGAAAGGAAGACAAAGATAGAATAATTCCACTAAAGTCTGTGATGATGAGATGCAGGACTGATGCAATTTGTAACCCCAAAAACCCAATTCAAGAAGAAATACAAATAAATGAATAACATAGACATCTATGTAGGATAAGAAATTATTTCCTATTGCACTGACATTCTTCATCATTATCAAGTTACAGAGTTCCCTAATTCTCTTTTGTTAGCCATCCTAATCATTCGTCTCTCTTGGTAGGTCCACTTGGCTGTCCACACTGAGTAAGTCCTTGCTGGTCAGATAATACTGGTGCAACCATGTGCAGAAGTCTAACAGAGAATGTCACTTATGAGTTCATCTTTACATCTCAAGCAATGCCCAGCATGTCTTGCTCATTTGACTTGAGTGGTTTGTAAGATGGGAAGTAAGTGGCTGTATATTGGCTGTTTTGTGGGGTGTTACTTTCAGGATTTGTTCAAAACAGCATGTAGCATTCTTGTGTAGTTTCCATCAAGCTTTTTCTCCATGCATTTATTACTGTCCATACAGTAGTACTGACACAGCTGCAGCTAGGAGGAAATCATGTCTTATTTTATCTGATAGATCACATTTCCATATGATTGATAACCTGTCAATAGCAATCCGCACTTTGCTATGCATATGTTGATATTACTTTTAGTTGATGAGATACTGCTACTGTGGAATGCTTCGTGAAGGTGTGGACGGCTGAAACTTTTAATATGTGATTAAAATTGCTGTGAGGTATTTTCATTCTTTAAAATAGAAAGAAATATTTTTTCTTATATACTTTCTCTCCAAAAGAATAGGTCTTTCCTTACTCATCAGTATCTGCATAGATGATACATTTTATTTTAAATTACATTTTGACTTTGACAATGTCTATCAGAGAAACTTCTTTAAACCCTTTAATGGATATATGAAACTATCAAGGAATTCCTAAAGTCTCAGCCTGTGTGAGACTGTATGATTGATTGATTAACATGTCAACCCACTAAGGGTTATTTTATGCCTAGAAGTTAGGGAACTGTATTCATTGTACATTCATATTTCCATTTTTTGTGAATCTGTTTCTTAAGTGTTTTTTTGTGCATACAGTCTAATTGAATACAAGGAAATTTTAAATAGATCTATTTGATCCATACATAAGACACTAAGAAGTACTACCACTCAAGACACTAAGCGGTACTACCATTCGAGACACTAAGAGGTATTACCACTTCAAACACTAAGATCTACAACCATTCCAGACACTAAGAGGAACTACCACTCCAAACCTAGGAGTCATGATACTAAAAAGACACTCTACACTCACCAGAGTTCTAAAACTGGAGCCTCACTATCAGATGCAGTTTAGTGTCATGCTAAGACCACTTGGGAAAGGGTTCTTACTCCTCTGCAGGGGATGAAGTCAGTGTTTGTGAGATTATGACTGAATTCTTAAAGCCAAAGCTTGTTTGAGACTATAGTCAAATTCCTAATGTCATAGCCTGTCTGCAACTCTAGTTAAATTTCCTACTGTGTTTTCACCTTGAAGTTACCAAAAAAATTAGTAAATGTAGTACTAACTCATCAATTTCAGAATATAAGGAAGTAAAGATTTAAAACAAAACAAAACAAAAAACAAACAAACATTGCAGTGTTTATTTACAAATTTAACTATAAAAGAAGTTAATGAGATAGAACACTGAAATAAAATCCTCAAAGTTACTGGTCATATTTCTAGTATGAGGGAAATTATGATATACTTAAAAAGAAAAAAGTTTTCAATAATATATAATAAATTAATAAAAAAGAATATAATAAATATGATAAAAAAGAAAAAAAGATTTCAATAAAATATAATAAATTCAAATTGCATCTCAAAAACCAGTCAGGTTTTTAAAAAGATGAGATGCATAAAATAAAAAAAAAACAATAAAAAATAAATGGGTACCTAATAATTATCTTCTAATATTTGAGGTTGGATCAAAAAGACCAAAGCCTGATATGTAGTTAAATAGATGAATATTGATCGGAAATTTTCCCAGTAAATACTTGATTTATATGATTAATACTCAACAATGAATTGACAAAGACTGAACTCATACTAAAAATAAATGTTTATCATGTAAAATAAATACTTTTTTACCATTAAGCTATTGTGACGCGAAAGGTTTACTTTTATCCCCGAACGGGGTTTTATTTCGCACGTGTGAAGACGGGGCAGGTTGGCACTTGATCCCCTATAGAATAAGTCCTCGTTCAGAGTTTTTCTCTCAGTCATATAAGAACTGGCATATTACGTGAGGGATTAATTTAGGGCCAGACTGACCGCTGCTGGCAAGGGGTTCCAAATTTCACACTATCACACACCCACCAGGCCGCTTTCCTTCCTTCCCCAAGATAATGGAAGAATATGAGCCTATAGGTTTTAGTCGTAATAATATTATATTGTAGTAGTTGGCAACTCCGGTTTCCCGTGTGATATTTTTAAGGAATTAATAGGACAATTCTAAGCAAGATAACATAAGGCGAATAGAAGCTGAAAAGGAAGCATGAAGTAACAAATTCGTAGAAGAACTGCAAAGAACAAACTTCGACCACGTGGTAACATAAAAATACATGAATCCTTTACTGTACAAAGCGATACACTTTCAAAGTGTCAAAACATATAATAAATGGACAGTCCACGAATATAAATGTCTTTTCTTGACTCTTGTTTTTCTTCAAATTGAGAGAGAGAGAGGGTGGTATATAAAGTTTGGGTATAAAGGAGAAATGGCCCCAAAGTTACTTATCTTATTTTTCGACGGGGTTCCACTGGAGAATCTTTCTTCTTTCACGGTTTAATAGACTTTATTCAAATTTTTTACACTGGCTTGAAGAACCTGGGGTCCCTCATGTCTCAGATATTCTTTTGTCTTCAACCTGGAGTCAATGACCATAGGTCTGTCTGCCATGAGCCCTGCTCAAAAACTAACTTTCTTACTATCTATTTCCACTGATGGTGGGGAGCCCCACTTCTGTTTTGGGGTCCCAGCCAATCATTTGGCTTCTCTCTCCCTTCCCTTCCGGTGTCCGGCGACCTGAGGTTACTAAGTACCAACACCTGTTGATATCCCCTCTATGACCTACATTCTCTCTTAACGGTCACTTTTTTGATGGGTTTCCACTGTTCATTCCAACAGGAGGATAGTATTAATCTTACCTCTATCGTCTCCGCGGGATATCACGTGACACTATGGTCATATTCATAGTGTTTGCCAAGTTTGTTTTTTTTTACAGAAGAACACCACATCTTCAATTCTGCTAAGAATACCCATGGAAATACATATGACTCCTCAGATCAACTAAGTCCTTGCAAACCTTGTTGAATAGATGACAAACAAGATAGCTGTCTTTGTCAGTGACATTGCCTCCATGTCCTTTCATATGGCTTATTGAATCTAATATAGACCCATATACTTTTGTTATAGAAAGGACATAAGTCACCTGTAGGTAACTTCCATGAATTAATGTGTGTTTGTATATATATATATATATATATATTGGATTTAGTTATGAATGATTTCCATTTTTTAAAAGCAAATTGTAACTATGCATTTCAAACTTGCAATGTTTTAAATGGAACTGGAAATTTCCTGATTAAAGAGTGCTTTCATTGGTCATTCTTATTTCAGTAGTGAAAGAGTCCACATCATAAGTTAATCTATGATTTCACCTGCCTAAAATACAAGAAGCAAAAGTGTATATTCAACATATAATGTTGTGGGAGTTTAAGAATAACAAAAATGATACAGAAACAACTAAGAAAAATCCTAGTGTTTATTACTGACCCCCAAGTCTGAAACTGGTTTTTAAAGTTTTTTCTGGTGATATGTTATTGAGAGATGAACCCAGACCAAGATGCTCATCAGACCTTGATCAAGATACCTCAAAAGAATTAGTGGAATGCAATCTACTTGAGAAATAGTGCTTGACCTGAACATATCCCAATGCATAATCTTCCACCATTTGAAAAAGATAGGAAAAGTGAGCAAGTTGGGCATTTGGGTTCCTCATACTTTTAAAGAGAAGAATGAGAAAGACTGCATATCCATTGTGCCAAGTCTTCTTTCAAGACAGAAAAATGACCCATTTCTCAAGAATATTATTTCATGTGATGAAATATAGGTCTTTTATGACAATATTCAACACAAAAGGCAGTGGATTGACAAGGATGAATCATTAGAGCCAACCATAAAAGCAGAGATTCATGGAGAAAAAGTTATGCTGAGTATATAGTAGGATCACTGTGGTATTATTTATTTTGAGTTTTTAAACAGCAATCAGACACTTGATGCAGACTTAAAGTGCATGAAATTTTTTTAAGAAAATGACCTGCATTCATCTATAGGAAAAACATTGTACTTCTCCATGATAATACAAGGTCACATTCAGATAGAATCACAGAGGAAAAAATATTGGATTTAGGCTGGTCTGTTCTATGCCATCTACCATATTCACCAGACTTTGCACCAATTGATTTAAATCTTTTTAGTTCTTTACAAAATGCACTGAATGACAAAAAATTTTCACAAGAAGATTAGGCGAAAACATTTGTGGAAAACTTCTTGAGCTCAAAACAAGCTGAACTTTGAGCCAGCCACTTGATAAATGGCAAGAGCTGATTCAAAACAATGCTAAATATACAACTGATTGAAATTAATTTGTTAAATTTTTCATAAATAAATTATATTTTACTAAAAAGAAATTATCTATGACTGAGCCCAGTTTATATATATATATATATATATATATATATAAGATTTGGTCTGATGACTGCATAGGCAAGAAACTGCCAATTATTCAATGTCTATGCCCTACTTATATATATATAAGTACACACACACACACAACCCAAGAACAAAAATTAATGGTATTACATTAGAGAATCCAATGTCATCAGCCAAAAACAAGTAAAATATCTAAATGTCTTTTTGTCATACAGCTCATCTTTGTTAATAATCAGGAGACATGATACATAAGTGGACTTATTTCCAAGTAACTATTTTTTCTGCTATATATATATATATATATATGTATATATTGATATTATCAATTGTGTATATATATATATATATATATATATATATTAATGTCTTCTATTGAATATATAGGGTGTCTCAATATACATGGGACCCATGTGACTGCTAATAACTCTACTAATAATATGTTCTTTTCTGTTTCAGATTTGAAAATAGTAAACTATAACAACCATTGATTTTTGATCACAATGCCTTGGACAAGAAAGGAAAAATATTTTGCCTCACTATCTATTTGGAGACAAAACATTCAAAACTGTCTCAAAATAAATGCAACCTATTAATATGATAATGATTTATTACTAAGACAAGAAACTCAAAAAAGATTACATGTCCTGGAAGCTAATATAATACCTATTAAAAATAACATTGATTTAATGTCTCTAGCTCAAAGGATGCACTTTTTACAAGATGTGTTCCAAATGACCACCATTGCACTTGTTTCAGTAATGAATCATTATCACATTAATGGGTTGCATCTATTTCAAGACACACTTCATATACATTTATATATTATTTTCTTCTATTGAATATATATATATAATAATGATGATGATATATATATATATATATATATATATACACATATACATCTTCAGTTAAAAAAATATATATATATATATATATATATATATATTATTGTTTTTTATTCTCCTTCCTGCTTTGAATTCTGTTTTAGATTCTCCAAGAACTATTTCACTGTTAGTATTATAAGAAGACTTGCCTTATTATGAAAACTTTTTAGTGAATCCTATCAATGCTGTCATTCTTCTGTTCCAGTGCTCCAATTCAGTGCTGTTACTTGGCCCTACTCCATATCCTTGGACCAATTTAGGGGGTACAGGTATCTCAATGGCATAGTTGTTAATGTCCTGGTATTCAATAACATAGTAAGTTCAAACTTCAGTTGTACCATTATTTTTACTTTCAGGCTAATCATATTTACCCAACCCCTCCGCTCGGGCAGGATATGACACAAGGTTAATTTTTTAAGCGGAGTTTAACAGGTTTGAATTCAGAGTTTTCCTTCTCCTAGACTAGTTGCCTCACCAAAGCTGAAGAACCTAGTCTGTCCTACTATTTACCCATAGCTGGAGGGAGAATAATTGGATTCATACCTTTCCCAAGGGAATTAGTGCTATGTGAAATGCAATCAGTCCAGGATTTGAACTCGTGTCGCCGTGTCCAATTCTGCGACGATAACCATTACACCACTGGCACCTTACTTTCAGGCTAATACCCTATGGCAAAATATGAACTTCCTTATCCCCCCCCCCACCAATGGGTTAAATAGTACCACTACTGTCCTCCTAAAAAGACTCCTTTGGTATTAAATAACCAATGAAAGTGCATATTCCATTAAACAATAAAAACAAAGCAATCCAATTTATAATTACTGTATAATTTATGTATTTTATAATAGTGGAAGGTGTTTTGTTTTTTCTTTCCCACTTTCCACTTACTCTCCAACACCATGTGGCCATTTTGGGATGGTGCAAAGAATTTTCACAGTATTTATTAGTCTTCCTTCATCCATTTTACTTGCACATTTCATTTGAAGATGCTATTTTCTTAAAATATAAAACCTTTAGTCATCAAGATGACATGAGGAAGTGAAAAAAGGATTTCTTTTAAATTTCATCTCTCTGTAATGGTTAGTCTTTGAGGACTTTATTGATTTGAGAAAAACCTTTTCATAAGTTTAGTTTATTCACTATATATATGTATATATGTGTGTGGGGCATATATAAATATATGTATGTATATACATATTTATGTGTGCATATATATCTATGTGAGAGTGGATATATATATATATATATATACACACACATACATATATATATATATATAGGTACATATATATATGTATGTATATATATATGTATATTTACACACACACACACACACACATATATATATATATATATATATATATATATATCCCTTCCAAAGATTTAAAAAAAAAAAAAAGTCGGCATTCCCTTCTGGGTTGAACTGAACTTTTCAGCACCCCTTTGAATTCAATCATCCAACTTGTTCTGACAGATTGCTAAAGACAAGGAAAATGATATACATCCAAACTGATTGGACAATTTCCAAAATTTTTTTTCTCCCTGTAATATTAAGTTGGATAAGAATCAAATTTGAAGACTTTGTCCCATGTCTTCCCAATCTCAATGATCGAGTAGAACTAATTAAGTTTGAAAAAAAAACTTAACTTTATAACTTTCGAATATGTATTTGGCTCAAATTCAATCACATTTTTTTAAACTAACATAGTTCTGACAAGAGAGTCACTAAACACTAAAATTTTCTCATGCAACATCAAAACATTTTTGAATAGATAAGTCATCTGTGCATGCAGAAACGTTTAATATAAAATGAACTTCATTTCGTAAACAGGCCACAATCCTTAAATTTAATGATCAATTTTAAACATTTATCCTCCATATAGAATGTATACATACATATTAATTTATAAAACATATTTTAACAGCACACACATACACACATGCACACAGTGTTTCATAAATAAATGTGTATCTCTATTTTTGATTAACTTTTTAAATAATTTCTCAAGTGTTTCCATATCATAGGAATTTGTATCATGTCAAATCGGCAAGTTTAATTAAGTTGCAGCAATGAAGGCACAGGCCCAAAAGATGGAGTAGGAGGTGTCCCTGCTCCTTCTGACACAAGTAGCTTTATACCATGTCTAAAGATAAACAACATCTGCAGGAAACAAGGCCTATGCAATGAAGACCTTGGGAGCAGGGGAATATAGGTTAATTGTCTTAAAAAAAGAGAAACTCTATATTTAAAGAATAAATGGACATACACACAGAATATACAGAAGATTTTCAGGTGAAGCCATCAATGTAAGTATATATATATATATATATATATATATATATTAAAATGAAATACTAAATATGACCAGGTAGAGGAAAGGAAAGTTAAAATAAACCATGTTAAATACAGAAAAGTTAGGAATGTTAAGTTTTGAGCAAGAGCAGAGAAATACAAGATGGGGAGAAAAAGAAAAATAGAATTAAAACTGGAGGGATTAAAATATAGCAAGAAAAAAATATACAAGAAAATACTGAAAAGTTCTTGGCCAAACCAAGAAGAGAATGACTTTCTTTCTTTTAAATTAAGGACTAAAGAAACTTGAGAAACATAGACAAATGTCTTGAATTTTTTTCTACACATGCACAATATTTTTAACTATATGGCAAGTTGGCTGACCATAATCAAGGGCAACCTGAAGGCTACCTTTTCAATAGCTACTACACCTAGGTGTAAAGGAAGGCACTACTCCTTTCCTTAGACTGCTCCACTTTACCCTTGATCCTTATCTTATAATGCTGAGTGTTAATCAAGGTGGCACCAAGCACCATTTTTTGAGTCTTTGATATGACTCGACCTGGGATTGAACTCCAGTCTCCAGGACCATTGGCGAACTCTCTAACGATTATGCCAATGGGCTGGTACTATAAAATAAAAATAAAAACAGGATAAAAGTTCATAACTCTTAGTTTCATGTTGGTAATCTTCAGGTGGACCAGTATTCAATACCCTCAACATATTCTAAGCCTCACCAACAAGGTGTAAAATTAATTTGTTGCAAGAAAATAGACAAAGGAAATTAAGATAATAATTTTTTTTACTATTTGTCACAATTGTATAAACTTTCTGTTGGGGTGTCTCCCCTACAGATGGACTCGCCCTCATGTGACATATACTGGCTAAGCTCTCTTCTGTGCAGTCCCGGCGAACCGTCACCAAGAACGGTAATATTCATGATTGTGTTAAGCTGAGGAGGGGTTTCTCCAAGCTGTCGTTTATGAATGTACTATTTCCTTTCAATATATTTCTTATCACTCATTCCCGAGTCATGTTATCATTTGAACCTCCCCTTGACCATAACACTTTCATAAAATCATTTCAGGTAAATCAAATCTAGAGTGGACAAAATTCAATTATACAAAGAGAAGCAATTTAGTTAATGTAAATGTAATTTTACTCATTTGAGAGTTTTTCCACACCAACATTAGCTGATAATTTTCCCCAGACTCTGAGTGATAGCAACTCTACTCAAGTCTCCAGGACTATTCTAAGTATTTTGGCCAATCTCAACAATGCTGTAGTTTGGATGTTCTCCACTCGTCCTCTTATTTCCAAGTCCTCCAGTCCCTGTACTAGTCCTTTGGTGACTGTACCTAGCATGAAAATTACAATTGCTATCACCATCATTTTTATGTTCTATAGTTTTTTCAGTTCCCTATCAAAGTCTAGGTACTTTTTGCTTTCTTTCAGTTTTACCATGAGTCCACCTGGAATGGCCAAGTCCACTATTCGGCAGTTTCTCTTTTTTTTTTGTCAACTATCACTAGGTCTGGTTTTATTATTATTATTATTATAATTATTATTATTATTATAATCAATGTCCACAATACCAGATTGCTAGTCCTATTCAAATTCAGTAAGTAAAGTTGTTTAATTGCTTCAGATAATTTCAAAATCATATTTTGCTCAACATCTCTCGTTCCCTTTATGCTCGCAGTTATTGAAAGAAGTAATTCAACCATGTTGGGTTGGTTTTCTTCAGTAGGAATCTGATATAACACGTGATTGCTTTGCTGCTTTGCATGGGAAGAAAAAGTTATTAAAAATAAATACATAGATACCAAGGAATAATGATAATCTGTAAAGGTTCTGTTAGTAATACAAACTAAAATACCAATGAAATTCAATCAAGTATTGATTATCTATCTCTACTTTCCTTTGAATAAACTTCATTTTGATTTTCAAATATAAACTTCTTTTTATCGGTTCAGTGTTTTATATGTATATAGATGTAATACCAGGAGTAAACTTGGAATGAGAAAGTCTTGCCAAAGATATTGATTCTTGTTCATGGGCTCCAACATTAACAAAGTATACATAAGCATTTGACAGTTATCCTCCCAGGGAAATTATAATGACTAGCAGTACTTAGCCATATTATATACAAGTTGTATGATGTTCATTATTAAATATAAAGGATGTAGAGTGACTTTTATTAAAGTTTAGGATAATTAATCTTATTTGAAAGAGTTAAGCTAGCAGTGCTTAGCCATGTTACATATGGGTTGTAAGATGGTCATTATTTAAAATAAAGAATGTAAAGTGACTTTTATTAAAGTTTGCGATGATTAATTAAGCAGTGCTTAGCCATGTTACATATGGGTTATAAGATGGTCATTATTTAAGATAAAGAATGTAGAGTGACTTTTATTAGAGTTTAGGATAATTAATCTTATTTAAAGGAGTTAAGCTAGCAGTTACATATGGGTTGTGAGATGGTCATTATTTAGAATAAAGGATGCTGAATCACTTTTATCAAAGTTTAGGATAATTAGTCTAATTTAAAGGAGTTAAGTGAGCACTAATAAGGCAAATTATATATGGTTTGTAAAATGGTCATGAGTAAATGTTACATTATTCATTTCTATTTATGAACTTTCCTGACAACAGCAGGCATTTCCAATAAAAATTGGCCAAACAGAGACAAAGACTGAAAACCTTTAAAATCATTTGCAACAATTTTTAAATAAAGTAGTCCTTAACATTAAAGATTAGAAATAATCATTTGTATTTGAAAGATGTTTTATTTGTTTTTATCAGTTATTTACAATAGGTCACCACCATGCTTATACTAGGTGTAGCATATGGAAGATGACTTCAGGGTCATTCAAAGATCTCAAAAACCCTCAAAAACATCCCCAAATTAATTAATATTTGGAAGAAATATTTGATTTTATATTCCAGATTTGTGGGATAGTTTGTTTTGTTTTCTTTGTTTAAAGGTATATCAACCGTCATGGATTATTTAATGTCAAAGCCATCCTTGTTAAAGAACAGTAGTGGTACTCTTGAATCCATAGCTTGAAAGATAAAGAGATTCATACTTTTCTCAAGTTCCAGACTTGAAAAAATAGTATTAAACTAAAATCAAAGAAGAAATTGGGTTTCTAAGCTTCTTTTTTTAGAGCAGATAATCATTGAGATGAAATTAATTCTCTTGAATTGAAATGAATTAGTGGCTTCACATCTGGCTTCACATAGTGGCTTCACATTGTAAAAGTGCATATAGAGAGGGAGATGTGGCACTTGCAATGATTACCAAGAAAATGGGCAAGTACTGAGAGACAGACCACCTTTTACAGATTTCTAAAAGTTTAGTTGAAATTGGGCTAAAATGGTGAAATCTTAGTTGTATGGACAGACGGACATTTGGTAAATTAGAATAAGACTGAGAAAAGGGTGAACAATCACTCCACAATTTTATTGCTGGATTGAAAATTGTTTCATTTTCTATGCTGGAGCATTTAAACCCAATTGCCCTAGAAATTATTTCACAACAATATGCTATTTTTTATAGAAGTCACTGCTAGATCGCCAATACCAAATCAGGGTTAATGGATAGAAGAATTGTCATACCTAAATCCCTCAGAAAAAAAATACTACACTGCCTACACTCAGCCCACCAAGGTGTTGATGGTATGAAAGCTCGCATTAACAATACAGTTTATTGGCCTATAGCCATATAGTGATGAACACATCTATATGTAACTTTAGAGCAAATTGCTCAATTTGTGCAACCATTGCTCTAAGCTAGCCATGGGAACCCATCATCATGACTCCATCCCTGGAATGGCCATTCCAACAATCATAGTGATGGACATATTTCACATCGGTCACATTGTGTACCTAGACTGTGCAGATAAACTGACAGGCTGGCTCATCTTGTACCACCTAAAACCAGGACATACCACAACATCCAAATTGATGTCTATCTGTTGACAGCTGTTCCAAGCATATGGCACCCCATATGACAGTGGCCTACCTTTCACCTCCAGCACATTCCAAGAATTCATTCAGATGTGTCATGTGAAGCACAGACTATCCTCAGTCACATACCCACAATCCAATGGCCGCGGAGAGCTCGTGTTAAAAACTGCAAAGAGGATAGTGAATGGAAATACAGGCCGCCTAGGTTCCTAGGACAATGACAAGGTTGCCCTGGCCATCCTGCAGTACTGAAACACTTTAATCCAAGTCTATTACTGACACAATTCCTACTCCACCGCTAGTAACATGTGATGTTGTACATCTAGATATCCAACATCACAAGATAGACTCTCCTGCAAATAAACATATAAGTTCCATTATCATAAGACCCCTCTGTATTCGCCAACCAGTAAGAACATACAAAAACTAAAGAAATGGCTGTTGAACCAATTTGTCACCACAGCGTTCAATAATAGTAGGAAATTTTCAGCAATGTCCGGCCCTCCAGCCCACATTCATCTCAAAGAAAGTTCAACTCTCAAAGCCAAACATAACCCTATTCCAGTATTGTACCACTACAAGGAAAAAGTAAAAAAGTCCTTTGGGAATCATCATCACTCCTATGCTAATTGGTACTCCCAACAATTGGTGCAGCACCATGGTTATCACAGTGAAGAAAATGGGAAACCAAGACAGTAGACTACCAACATCTAAATTCTCAATGCAAACAGGAAACACACCACACCAGCTCGCCATTCCAACTGTCATTACAGGTACCACCAAACTCAAAAAAAAATCCCGTCCTGGATGCTGGGGATGGCTACTACTCTCAATCTCTCTAGATGAGGAATCACAACCACAAACAACTTTCATCATGGAGTGTGGTCATTTCATGCATCTCAGAATGCCCCAAGGGTACTTAGATTCCGGTTACACATACGTACATAGGTATGACAAGATAATCAAAGACGTTCCTTGCAAAGTAAAAATTGTCAATGATACTTTACTCTTTGACAAAAACATAGAAGAGGCCTTCTATCACACTCTTGATTACTTATTGCTGTGTGAAAAAAATGGAATTATCCTCAACAGAGAAAAATTCCAATTCTGCCAGAATGTAGTTCAATTTGAAGGCTTCAAATAACATCATCAGGAGTGACTCCTTGCGACAATTTACTTAAGTCATTGTCCACATCATCTCGTGGCTAGGCTCTAAGATCTTCCTCAAGCCCATTCTTTTATGCACCCAATCCCTTTATCCAGTCCCACTTTTCTGAAGGTCTTGGATTTTCATTGTTATATTTTTATCTCTGTAATCCACATTAGTCTCCCATACTACGCTCTACCCTGTGTTTCTTTTGTTCCATTACTTTAGTTCCCTCCCCATTAGGAAAGGTCTGGCTTGTTATCGGTCCTCTTGGATACCAGAAAACAGTCGGCCTCCATATCATAGACAGAGGGATGGGAGAGTAACCAAACAGGTTTTCTTTTGTTCTATTTCATTTTTCTTAGGGTTTTTCTCCCATCCCCTTTATATCCCCCATTATACATAGATAATTTTTTGTAAAAATAAAATCATGCATTTCCATCCAGGGTTATTAAGAAAGGCTTTTCTCATAGAGCAAATGTGGTATTTTGGTGTTTGCTGCGTGCCTGGTGAAAGATGAATGCCTTATCGTATGGTATGAATGGGTCGGTGAATGTGGATAGCTAGGGACCACTTATAATCATAGTCAGGCAAGACTACTCCTCTTCCCCCTACCCCACAAAAAAGCTTGGGGCCCTAGTGCTCCCTAAAATTATATTGTATTTTTCAGCATTGTTTTGGAAATAAATCTCACTTCAACTTGTAACTCTACTGGTTACGCAACTGAGTGCTGATTCATAGCTACCAAGATCTACATTTTGACACAAGAGAACTTCAACATTTTTGCTGTCTTATGGTAACACAAAAACACAAAATATCAAATCATAATAGATGGTAATCACAGACAAATGAAATGGAGGGAGTCTCCATGGTGTAGTGGCTAATGTGTTGGACTACAACATCATAGTAAACGAGTTCAAACTTTTATCATGTTATCATGTTCACTTATGAGGCAATACACTTGGGAGAGGTATGAACACTCTCACTGCCTCAGCTAAGGGTTAAATAATACCACTACTGTTCTTCTACAAGGATGACTTTGGCATTAGATAACCCACAAATGTTGATATGCTATTAAAATAAAAGAACCAACCCAAAACAGATGAAGTGGATACTTTATTACTGATTTTTAATATAATGGTACCCAAAAAATAACTATTCTGATATTCAAAAAAGATCTAACAATGACATATTTTTGTATTTTTTCTATTAGTCAAATTCAAAAATCACAAGTTTGTTAATCATGGGCTGATGAATAAAAATCAATGGCACTATATTCGAGTATTTATACTTCAATGATTGAATATAACCAGGTCATTGTTATCAAGACACTGACAATTCTTCAGACAGTTGAAGAGTGCCTTAAGACGCTTTCAAACTGATACTTGATAAATCTTTTAACAGACTCAAGAGTAGATTCATATTTCTTTAAGAATAATTGTTAAACTATTTATTTTTCTTTCTTTTCACTCAGATGTAGTTAAATACTGTCAGTAGCTTATTTGTGCTATTTACACGTCGTTGTCGTCTTGTTATATTCACAACATTTTTACCACTATAAACTCCTGCCATCTTCAGGCATCTTTTGTTGTACTCAGTAACCTTCAAAGAATTTTGCACTAAAACCTTCATTCAATCAGTGGATGTATGTATCTACCCAACCCCTCTTATAGAATACAACACAAGGTCAATTTTTAAGTGGAATAAAGTTTGAATTCAGATTTTTCCTTCTTTTTCACTAGTTGATAAACCAAGGCTAAAGAACCCAATTTGTCTTATTATTCACCCATAGAGAGAGAGAGAGAGAGAGAGAGAGAGTGTGTGTGTGTGTGTGTGTGCTGGATTATCATTGAGTATAAGCTATGGATCATCATTTCTGTTTATGAACTTTCTCAACAACAGCAGGCACTTCTGGTCAAAATTGGCCAATCAGAGATGAGGACTGAAAGCATTTAAAATCATTTGCAACCATCCTCAAGTATTCAATTATTGGTTGAAGTTTCTACCAGGAAGATGTATCTTTTGGATTACCAAACACTTGATTCTGTGAATAAAAGATCAAAATAGTGACAAGGATTCTAACAGAGAGAGAAAGAGAGAGAGAGATGGATACATGCGTTTTCAAAGAGCATCAAAATGAAAGGAAATGAAAACATCTTTGTCCAGGATTTGAACTCAGATTGCTGATTCTATTTCCTATGACGATGATAACCAATATACTAAAAGCATCTTTCAAATGTAACAGAATTCAAAAGAAAGAGATTGTAGGTTTCCATAGCAGAAAAGGTAAAGCAGCAGCAATAAACAGGAATTTTGCTGCATTAGCATCCAAGACAAATAAAAAAAAAAGTCAGATCTGCAGGGATTCAGATTCGCTGATGAGATAGTATTGTTCATTAGTTTCAAAATACAAAGCACCGACAAATATTTTTTTCTAACATTCTTCAGGCCAATGGTCACATCTCGAGAAGTTTATGGCACAGTGGTTCCTTGATAGAATGATCAATGAATTTGTAGCAAATAATCAATACAATTCTGGCTATGATCAAATCAATAGAATGAAGAAAGTTAAATTTCCTCTTTTCGCTTGTTCTCACAATAAATACGGAAATTCAGTTAAAGAATAGGGAAGTGTTGAAGAAAAGTTTTGAGTGCAAGAAAAAATAGATATTTTGTTTGTTTTACATTTGAAAATGAAAAAATGATTGGGCCTCATCAAATTAAAATTTAGCAAAATCAAATGAAAACGAGACTTTTACTTTGTCATAAGACTTCCATAAATCTCAGATTTCTTTCTCATATATATATTTTCTACATCTGTATGTACTTATATATATACATATATTTTGAGAGTGTGTGTGTATATATATATATATATATATGGAGAGAGAGAGAGAGAGAGAGTGTATATCTATATGTGTGTGTGTGTTGAACTGGAGTATATATATTCAGTGTTTGTGAGTATATATATATATATATATATATATATATATATATATATATAAAAATTAGGATAGCGTAGACAGAGTTGATGGAGCTTGTTAAGTAAGTTCCACTGATGATATCTACACTATCTTAATTTTGAGATGAATATACTTTATCACTGATAGTGAGCATTCTTTATACATAAATATAGCAAATTATATCATCAATATTAATATATTGATGATATAATTTGCTATATTTATGTATCAATATTAATATATATATAGTTGGTTGGTTGTGCTTTATGTCATATTACCCTTCATAAACTATCTAATATTGAATCCTATATATATATATATATATATATATATATATATATATATATATAATTGGAAATACATACATTGTAGGTAACATTATTTTTAAACAAGCTAGATCTCATATGTCTGAACACAGTGAAATGGTTTCAAGTATTCCTATCTAATATTAATAATTCCCTTTTGGCTTGGTTAGGTTATTTGCAACAATTGCTTATCAACTCTTGATTGTTATTTAATGCAAAATTCTATTTGTACATTACATAATTTTAATAGTTTGTAGGAAACATTATTTCTAAATGAGCCAGAGCTCATTGGTATGTACACAGTTAAATTGTTTCAGGTATAGTGGATAATTACCATTTTATTTTACCCATAGATGGTACCCTAACAGGTACTGCAACTGATGAGATTGGACCAGGAAGTAAACGCATTGAAGGAGTACTCCATATTTTCCAAAGCTCCAGGACTGGAGCCTCACCTTCAGATGGTTTCATGTCATGTCTAGGAAACCAAGTGAAAGAGCCTTAACCCTCTACAGAGATGCAGCTGATATATTTTACAGATGGAGCCAACTTGGCTATATATATATATATATATTTACCTAACCCCTCCAAACAAGCAGAATGTAACACAAAGTCAATAATTTAGTGGAGTTTAATAGGTTTGAATTCATAGTCTTCATTCTTCTCAACTGTTTGCCATGCTAAGGTTAAATAGCCCAGTCTGTCTTACTAATTACACATAGCTGGAGGGAGAATAGATTGATACATACTTTTCCCAAAGGTATTAGTGCTACATATATATATATATATATATATATATATATATATGACTTTGGGCTGCATTCTGCTTGAGTGGGAAGGTTGGGTAGATAAATATATATATATATATATATATATATATATATATATATATATATATATATACATAGTGACTGTGCGTGTGTATATACGTGGTGCTTTCAATAGGTTTCCAGACTTTTTTTTGTATAGGCATTTAAAATTGTTGTAGACTCTTGAAAATTCAATATGACATTGCTATACATCTTATGAGATGACTGACAAACTTTTATGATTTAAGATTCAAATAAACAGCTACAGCAGCAATTGGAATACACTGTACTAAAGTCTCATTGTCACAGCTGGTGAATTTCAAAAATGCAACCTGGATTTGAGGACACTTTAGAAGAACGAATTCTGTCTTAAACTTGGAAAAAATGCCACAGAAACATATGAAATGTTTCAGACTGCTTTTGGAGCATCTTGCATGAATCGAGCATCAGTTTTTGAGTGACATAAGAGATTCAAGGAAGCCAGGGAGTCTGTGAGGGATGATGAGAGGTGTGGGAGGAGTAAGGAAGTCAATACACCAGAGTTGATTGGCCAAAGGGTTAGTGTTAGGGTTAGTATGTTGAGGTTTTAAGGGAGTTCAGGAAGAGATTCTGTCGGAAGAGGCCAGCATTCTTCAAATCAGGTCAGTGGCATTTCTACCAGGACAATGCACCAGTCCATAACTCCATCCTTGTCACAGATTATTTGACCAAGATGGGCATCAAGACAGTTCATCACCCTCCCTATAGTCCAGACCTTGCTCCCAATGACTTTTGGTTATTCCCTAAGCTCAGAGGCTGTCTGTATGAGACAATTGAGGAGATGAAAGAGGCTGTGATGAGGGTCATTGATATGCTCACACAAGAGGACTTCCATGGGGCCTTCCAGAAGTTGTTGGAACGGAACAACAAGTGCATTGCAGCCGGAGGAGATTACTTCTAAGGGGATTAGAGTTTCATGTGTATACTATCAATAAAAGTGCCCATACAAAAAAAGTCTGGAAACTTATTTAATGATCCTCTTATATATATATATATATATATATATATATATATATATATAGAGAGAGAGAGAGAGAGAGAGAGAGAGTGACTCTGTGTGTGCGTGTATATATATATATATATATATATATATATATATATGTATGTATGTATATAAGCATGAAGCGTAACAGAGTCTAAATCAAGATTTGAACTACTTAGGTCACCAAGTCAATTTCCTCTGATGGTAACTCTTAACTTTGGATGTATATCTATAACTGAAAATGTGATAGACACAAATGATAGGTATGTAGTTAGGTATATTGTTACTAACAAATATATGAATATTTTAGGTTGTTTCAAAAATAAAGTCCTATTTTAGAAAAATTTTTTATTCCTGAATCAATGAAGTTAAACAATGTGTTTTAGTCAGTCAAAATAAGATCCCTGGAGATCTATGCATTTTTGCCATCAATCAACAAAGTTATTTATGCCTGTATACTAAAACTCTAAAGGTTTTGATGCCAAAAATTTTTTTTGAATAAACTATCTTTTTTTTTTTAATGTCCAGATGCTGGAAAAAAATGGTAGTTGGTGGGTGAGAGATCAGATGCATATGGTGGATGTGTCAAAGTCTCATATCCTAAATCAGTGGACTTCTTCAATATCATCCTGGTAACATGTGACCAAGCACTGTCCATGAAGCATAAGTGAACTTCATCAATTAACCAGTGGTAGTCACAGTTTGCTTAATTGAACATGCATTTCTATCTTCTTGATGTTCAAGATTCAGATCTCTACTACAGAATTTCTGAGGCCAGTGCTGTACTGCCTGATCACAAGTGGACTCTTCACCCCAAATTCTGTTGATATTGGCAGCAATTTGAGAGGCATTATGACCAAGCTTGAACTCAAGCAAAAAATAAAAGGAAATACATGTCCATGATTAGGGGCTTATAACCTTTAAAATCAAATTCTAAAATAAGTGATATAAAATTAACAAAGAGGGCACTCTAATTATTATGAAGGGGAATTTTTCACACAACTATTAAAATAATATAGTAAAATAGAATTTAAACAGTTTATGCTAAAATCTGACAATATTTTTCAAACAACCTAATACACACACACACACACACATACATACATATATATATATATATATATATATATTGGTCATTATATATAATGACCAGTCTTCAAGTACTTACCATTCCACTATTTTGTCTTCATAAAATAACCTCTTGTTTTTAAGACGTTCAAATATTTTTGCATTAGTCTTTTTTTCTTTGATTAGAAGTTAAGAATGGAGAATAGAATTAACAGCATCTGGAAGAAAAGAAAGAAGAAAAATGTCACTAAAATTAAATTGTTTATATAAAAGAATAATTTGATAAAACAGAGCTTAATACTTTTACAGAGTTTTTTTTAAATAAATATAGAAAATTGTTTAATAAATAGGTACAATGATCAGCATTCAATACAAAACTTAACATTGGGATATCATACAATATACTTTTCTAAAATGCAAAGATTTTCTCTTCACCCAATATCCTCTACTGAGGAGTAAGTCCAACTCCAAAAAGGGCTATCCTGAATAGGACACTAAACTGAATCACTTCTGAAGATCTGGTGAGAGTGGAGTAGCTCTTCATTGTCATTACTGCTAGGTTCACTCTAATCAGAATTTGTAGTACTTGTTTCAGTCCTATTTATGAGTTAAATAGATCTATTGGAAATTATAAGTATTAGATAGGTTAGATAATTTTGTTTAATGCCAAATCTTTTTTTTATATCATTTGTAAGTGAATAGTTTGTTGGCAAATATTTTATTTTTTTAATGAATTGTTAGAGTGCGAGTCAACATCATTTAATAGACAAATTTTACTACACAGGTGTATGCTTTGTAAATGGTTTTGTTTTGTAGATGTATCTTGTATCTTTCAAATATATATCTGCTCGTCTGAGGTTTGAAATTATGTAGCCAGTTTCAATGCTCATATGTTCTACACTATAAAATCTGTTTAGGTTTGGTTTTATGGCATTGTAGGTTATTTAATGCTAAATTCATTTTATATATATAAACAGTTCTATTTCAAAGAATTCACTTTAGTATAAGTTGATGGTTTAGTTTCATATTCAGGACAAATTACTTTTTGAAATCACTTTTAAAAAACATCTACAACTGAACATTCTGCCCAAGTTTCTTGCTTTACAGGCAGTTTCACAATTATTTATTGATTATATATTGATCATCAGACCATTATGAATAGAACACAAACTGATCCTGAGACTTGCTAGTAAGCATCAGTCAGATGTGAAGCTACAAGTAACACAAGAAGCACATGCTGACCATTCAAGTTTTAGACATTTTTAAATGTGATTTTAAAAAGCAATTTTTAACCATAGTTTATATTCATTTCTGTAGATACTGAGCACTGGAGAAAAAATAAACATTAATTGCATTTATTTTATTTTTATTTAACATTGAAAATATATATATAAAACTCTTTTTCTCTAGTATATGAGTGTCAAATGTACCTGAATACATGACTTTACAAAATCTATAATCCTGACTGATAGGCCACTTTTCTCCCATTCCTGTCTGATGATTGTGCACACCACATGAAACACAAAATAACAGACTCCTAATATTCATGATTTGATATTTTTCTAGGTTTCATACCAGTTCTGCTGTAACAGTGCTGAGCACTTTCTCAAACAAACTTTTCTCATTTGCATCATTATACTATTTTCTTTTGAATATAAGCTAGAGATCATAGTCAAGGGCGACCGGAAGGCTCCCTTTTCAATAGCTACTACACCAAGATGTAGGAGAGGGTGCAACTCCTTTCCCTGGATTGCTCCACTTTACCCTTGATATGTACCTTATAATGCTGAGTGTTAAGCAAGGAGGTATCAAGTACCATTTTTAAAGTCTTTGGTATGACACAACCTGTGATTGAACCCAGGTCTCCTGGACTAATGTTAAATAGCAATACTTGAAACAATTAAACAGCATGCAAACAAATGAGCTCTAACAACTCATTTACAAATTATATATATATATTCTTCTTGGCTAGACTTCACTAAAGAAGATTTATGAGGACGTTTGTTCACGTTGACTGCAGGCATGCTGATAGCTGACTAGGCCAATGTGGGACAGACCGCAGTAACTGCAATTAAAGGTCTGGTATGGCTGCTGAGGCTCCCTGGATCTTCCTCCTGCAGTGGGAGTCCTCAAAGTTGGAGATAACCTGGTGGATGGTGTGGCACCAGACCTGACAGTCAGCAGCAAGTGTCAACCATTGGTGGTGGTCAATGTGGTCGGTACCGAGGGTCTTCTTGAGGGAGTCTTTAAAATGTTTCTTTGGTACCTCTCTATCATGGTGGCTAATGGGGAGTTCACCATGCAGAGCTATCTGGGGCAGGTGATGCTCCCCCCATTCCGAAGACATGCCCTGCCCAGTGTAGCTGTGACTTCAGCAACATGGCCTCTATGCTGGTGATTTCTGCCTGATCAAGGACCTCAACATTGGTGACGTAGTTACTCCATTGAATGTTGAGGATGGTGCAGAGACATCACTGATAGAAGCACTCAAGGTGTCATAGATGGTGGCGGAAGGTTACCCTTGACTCAGGGCCCATACAGCAGGGTGGTGAGTACAACGGCTCGATAGACGCTGATCTTAGGGGCCTTCTTCAGACGCTTGCGGTTCTATACTCTTTTGTAGAGTCTGCTGAAAGCTCTGTTTGCCTTGGTCAGTCTGTTGTCTACTTACCTGTCAATCTTGTTATCTGATGTGATGGTACACCCCAGCTCAGTTCCACTGATGGTGATGGGAGAAGGGCGGTAATCTTCTAGGAGTGCAGGCTGGTGGAGGAATTCAGTCTTCTTTAAGCTGACCTCAAGTCCAAAGAGCTAGGTAGCCTCTGCAAAGTAGGAAGTTAGGTGCTGTAGGGTTCTTTCAGTATTGGTGATGAGGGCAGTGTCGTCAGTGAAGAGGAGGTCATGGGACAGCTGCTCAAGTGTTTTTGTGTAGGCATGCAGTCTCCTGGGGTTAAACAGACTTCCGTCAAGACAGTAGCAGATGTATACAGCACTGTCATCATCAAGGTCTTCTATGGCCTGTTCAAGCATCATGCTGAAAAAGATACTGAACAGAGTCGGTGCCAGAACACAATCCTGTTTCAGACTGTTGACGATGGGGAAGGATACAGAGAAGTCACTGTTGAACCTAACTTGGCCATGCTGGTCTTTGTGCAGTTGGATAACCATGCTGAAGAACTTTGGTGGGCAGCCAAGGTGCTCTATGATCAACCACATTCCCTTTCTGCTCACTGTGTCAAATGCTTTGGTCAGATACACAAACGCTACATAGTCATTTGTTTTGCTTCCTACATTTCTCTAGGAGCTGTCTGAGGACAAACACCATGTCTGTGGAGCCCCTATTGGCTCTGAACCCACACTGAGTTTCTGGTAGATGGTCTTCAGCGATGGTGGGTACCAATCTGTTTAGGAGCACATGAGCAAGGATTTTTCCTGCGATGGAGAGCAGAGTGATCCTCTGATAATTTGAGCAATCTGAATTTTCTCCCTTGTTTTTGTACAAGGTGTTGATGACAACATTGTGGAGAAGTTTTAATTCCCTAACCTCTTGACATCAAATAACCCCAGACAGGTTAACATCCCCATAAAATCAATCAGTCTATCTATCCATTATAGATTATATCATGATAATAATATTAGTGGACTTTGCTGTTCCATTTGACCACAGGGTAAAAGTGAAAGAAAACAAAAAGAGAGATAAGTATGTAAACCTTGCTACAGAACTTAAAAAACTATGGAGCATGAAAGTGACGTTGATACCAATTGTAATTGGCGTGCAAGGTAGAGTCACTGAAGTGTTGGTACAGGGACTGGAGAACTTGGAAATAAAAGGATGGGTGGAGACAATCTAAACTACAACATTGTTGAAATTGGCCAGAATACTAAGAGTCCTGGAGATTTAAGGAGACTTGCTGTCACTCAGACTCCAATGGAAAACCATAAAAAAAAAATTAAAAACTCTCAAATGAATAAAATAAATAAATCCCTACCATTATGATCTTGTTTGGCATAATTTCTTGTCTAAGACATCTGATTACAATTCAACAAATGTCTCTCCATCTGTAGAAATAAGGATCTCCCATTTTGGTTTAGATCTCAACCAAACTTTTAGGATCTGGTTGTCATACTTAGATAGATTTTAAACTATACTAGAACATCTGGCCAAGATTGATTTTTTAAGGAAGAATCTGTCTCTCACCCTCTATATTTTGTTGCCCACTTCACTGTAAAAGTACATCCTACACTCCTGATAATCATTAAGTATTTACCAACCCCTTCAGATGAGCAGAACATGATACAAGGTCAGTTTTTAAGCAGAGTTTGAATTCAGAGTATTCCTTTTTCTAGACTGGTTATTATACCCAGATTAAAGAGCACAGTCTGCCCTACTATTTATTCGTAGCTGGGGGCAGAAAAGTTAGATTCATACCTTTCCAAAGGGCATTAGCACTATATGAAATGCTAACAGTCAAGTCCAGGGTTTGAACTAAGTTTGCCATATCCATTTCCAATGATGATGACCATTACACCTCTCTGTTATGGCCAGATGTTGAGCCACAGAGAGGAAATTCATTTTATCTCAACTGTGACCTGACTTAGAAAAAAGAAACACTTAAAAACCCAGTATAAAAATAGGTTAATACTACCTCTCTATATCTGGAAAATATTTGTTCAAATTATTTATTAATTTTTAATGGTTTTTGATGGTATCTGAGAGTTTCAAATTAACACAAAGCCATCTTTTGTACACTGCATTCAGGCAGTAACCAGTAGTATAGAAACAATAAAAATAAATAAAACATCCTTAAAATACAAATGATAACCCTAAACTTTAATAAAATAAAATCTACATCATTTATTTCAAATAGTGACCATCTTACAACCCATACGTAATATGGGTAAGTACTGTTAATTCAACTCCTTGAAATATGAATAATCATCTTAAACTTTAAGAAAAGCACCACTACATCCTTTATACCAAATAATGACCATCTTACAACTCATATGCAATATAAGTTATTACAGTTCATTTGAAACTTTTGAATATGAATAATCATCCAACATTTTAATAAAAGTAACAATATCCTTTGGGAGAGTTGCTATGGCATAATAGCTAAAGTGATGAACTACTGCTCCAGAGTCAGCGAGTTCAAACTCCAGTCACACTATGACATTCATTTTTGGATTAATACTCTTGGGAAAGTTACAGGACCTTTTTATTCTGACAGCTATGAGTTAAATAGTACCACTACTGTTTTTCTAAAAAGGTGGTTTTGGTATAGAATAACCCATGAAGGTTGATGTGCTATTAAACAAAGAAAAAAACCTTTAATTAAAGTTGCTCAACCATCTTACAACCCTTATGTAGTGAGGGCAAGTACTGTTATAATCTAGAGAGTCAAGGTTTTGTTGGTTTTCTGTGAGAGTGTTGGAAGGCCAGATCTATGCAGATATAGCATATAGTTGACGTTGAAGCCTTTTAATATATTTTCTTTTTTCTTTTGGTGACAATTCTAATTCAGTCAGGTGTACTGAAATCAAGTTGGCTATAAAATCCCAGCCTCAGATTTCAAAAGGAAAATGTATTGATCAACCAGCCATTTCTCATACATTACTATTTTTACAGATTTTTTCATACTTTTCCAGCTGATGTGGATGTGCCCAGTTGATATTTGCCTAAAAAAAAACCCCAAAAAACATTAATTCAATAATGTCAACTTTTCTGAATGAAATGACCAGAAGATCAAGAAACTGGACAGTTAACACAACCTTAGCTAGAAAGGTAAGGCGATGATCCAAACTGACTGCAAAGCTCCCGTCTGTGCAATATATCAAACAATTTATGCATTTTTTGGGGAAAAAAAGGATTTCCTACATTTTTTTTCCACCTTTTATGACATCTGTTTTCACTTGAGCTGTCAAAATTTTATTGGCAGCTTGGTAAAACCCTTCAGCCCCTCTTTACATGCAGAGAATATTCACAGTCAGAATGTGATTGATTGACTTCAATGGTATGTCAACCTGTCTGGGGTTATTTTATGCCTAGAGATAAGGAACTGGATTCATTTTACAATTACATTTACCTTTATATTTGTATAGTTTCTCAATAAAAGTTGTTTTTACATAGTTACATGACATCAAGTATTCCTATCTAATACAAATAATTTGTACACTACTGTATAGTTTCAAGTATTCTTATCTAATACAAATAATTTGTACATGGCTGTATGGTTTCAAGTATTCCTAATACAAATAATTTGTACATGGCTGTATGGTTTCAAGTATTCCTAATACAAATAATTTGTACATGACTGTATGGTTTCAAGTATTTTTATCTAATATCAATAATAATTACAGAAATAAAATAAGTTCAAGAAAAGAAATTTATGTTTTCTATGTGAACCAAAAATTAATGAAGTAATGATTGCTTGATTGATGGACTGATATCAATGGCATGCCAACCAGTCTAGAGCAACTCCATGCTTAGAGGTTAGGGAATTGCATACATTGCATATTGAGATCTACATTTTTTGTATAGTTTTTGCATAGAGTTATATGAAATCAAACTCTTCTATCTAAGACAAATTATTTTTAAATAGATCTATTTGATCCATAGATGGAACACTAACAGGTACAAACACTCCAGGTCAGAGTTGATCTGGGAGTAATGGCAATGAAGAAGTATTCTATACTCACCAACTCACCAGATCTCAAGAACTGGAATTTCACCACCAGATGCAGTTTTGTGTCATACTCAGAGTAACCCCTTTGTAGGAGTAGATTCTTATCACTCAGCAGAGGATACAGCCTAATCTAAGCTCTACTAACAGAAAATCTTACTGACTTCTAAAATTTGAACTTGACTTTTATTGTATATTGTTATAATTATTTAGTTATTAATTATTTTTACTAATCACTTCTTATAACTAATTTATAAAATAAACTTTATGACATATCATCATCATCATCATCATTATTATCATCAAGTCATGCAGACAATATGGATTTTTCTGGGTCTCTCTCTCTATCCTTCCCTATCATTTATCACTCCTGGCAGGTTTTCTAAATTACATCCTGTGTCCGCACAGAGCTGATGTAAATAAGTTCTTATTGGTTGGCCAACACTGGCATATCCATGTGTAGGGGTCCATAGAAGAATGTCACTTATAAGTTTGTCCTTGCTTCTCCAGCAGTGTCCTACATGTCTTGTTCGTCTTTGATGGCTTTTGAGATGGAAGGTAAATAGTTCTACAGTTGCTGTTTCATGGGGTGTTGCTTCCAGGATTTGTTCAAGATAGCTAGTAATATTCCTGTGTAGTTCAAATCTAGCTTTTTCTCTATATGTTTTTTTAGCATCCATGTAGTGCATCCATACAGTAGTATTGAAATCATCAAGTCAGGCTGACAGCATGGAGCTTCTCAACTCTCTTGTGCCATCCATCCCTGTCATTCATTGCTCCTGGTAGATCCTCTAGGCTGCATTCACAGAGCTGATCTATGTAAGTTTTCACTGATTGACCAACACTGGCATGTTCTTGTCTAAGATTTCATAAGGGAACATTGCTTATGAGTTCATCCTTATTTCTACATTGCCCAGTTGACTGAGGCTGTAGAGTACACCAACTGCATCTCTGCAGAAGGGTAACCCCCACAACAAGAGTCCTGAATATGACACTAGACAATCTGATGATGAGGTTCCAGTAATGCTGGAGCTTTGGGAAATGTGGAGTACCACTTTATTGCCATTGCTCTCAGGTCCACTCTGACCTGTAGTGGCAGCTCCTAATAAGGTCCTATCTATGTGTCAAATAGAACTAAAGTGTAATTATGCTTAATGGAATTGTCTGAAATTAACTGTTTTTACATTTAACTGTGTGTAAACAAATGACTGATAAATTGAATAGTCAGTGATACAAAGCAATACTTGGAACCATTTAGCTTTGTTGACATGCTAAACTGAATTGTTTGAAATAGAACTGCTTGATCATTTAACTGTGTGTAAACAAAAGGCTTATGCTAAACTGAATTGTTTGAAACCATTTAACTGTGTGCAAAAAAAAAAACAAGCTCAGGATTGTTTAAAAATGTTATCTTCAAAAATCACATTTAATATGTATAAAAAGAATTTGGCATTAAATGACCTATAATGGTTGATATGCCATAAAACCGAACATAATTATTTCTGCAGCAGTGCTCTACATATCTTATTCATCTTATTTGGAGGTTTGTGAGATGGAAGGTAGGTGACCACACAACTGTTGTTTTGTTGGATATTGCTTCCTGGATTTGTTCAAGAAAGCATGCAGCATTCTTGAATAGTTCTCATCTAGCTTTGTCTCTGTGTGTTTTGTTCAAATGAATGTAGTGCATCCCTATAGTAGTTTGGAAACAAGTATAACTTGGAAAAAATCCTGGTTTATTTCATTTTATATATCACTTTCTCTCTCAAACTGGTCTCAAAAGGAAGGCATGGTGTAGCTTTGCCTAGGCAATGTAGCAAAGGAGACACTCTTTCATTCATAGACAGTTGCCCTAACCCACTTCAAAGAAGGAAGGGTAATTTCACTTAAGTCCAAACTGTTTGACTTTACTCATGTTCAACTGCCTAGAATTTGTATCTCTTGAATCCCACATGACTGCATTCAAGCCAAATCAATAGACACCCACTCAGTTTTCACTTTACCCAAGCTTTGCTTTGGCACTTACTAACTTTGACCTATCACCTGTCAATTACATCTTCACAAATGATTGATACATCTGCTATCCAACCTGATGCCTGTATGCCAAACAAAGCAAAGCTTAGTATATAACAATAAGCACACCAAAAGTTAAGCAGGACGAGCCTGCTCAGTACTTAGGTGGGTAACTGTTTGGTAGCAGCATGTACTGTAAGGAAACTGAGGCTTTTGTGCCCAACAAAGCAAAGCCTAATAAACAAAAAGTTAAGCAGCGATACGCTTATTAATACTGAAACGAGTGACCTCTTTAAAATACCAGGTACTGTAAACAGCTTAAAGTCTGTGTTCCAAGCTGAGCAAAATTAAGTAAATAAAAACTAAAAGCAGGGCTTCGGTTTGGTTTGGTTTGGTTTTATGGCATATCAACTCTAGTAGATTTTTTTTAATGCCAAATCCCCTTTATACATATATATTAAATATATAAGATTTAGTTTGTTTGGGTTTTATGGCTTATTAACCATTGTAGGTTATTTGATGCCAAATCCTCTTTATAGACCACACAACTGTGGTCTATAAAATAATATAGTAAATATATGATTTGTAAACACATTTTGAGGATTAGATTTTTAAATGAGCCTAAGCTCACTTCTTTTTCTCACAGTTAAATGGTTTCACTAATTTCTATCTAATACAAATAATTCTATTTACTATTAATCATTTGTTTGCACTCAGTTAAATGTTTTCAAGTACTGCTATTTAAAACTAACAATTCAAGTTTGTTTACACACATTTAAATGACTAAACAGTCCTATTTCAAACAATTAAATTCAGCACAAGTCATTTGTTTGCACACAGTTGAAATGTCAAGCAGTTCTATTTGGCCCATAGATAGGACTCTATCAAGTGCTACCACTCTGGTTCAGAGTGGATCTGGGAACAATGGCAATGAAAGGGTAATCCATATTCCCCACAGGGATTCAGTCAAACCTTTTTCACCACTGTCACAAAAAATAATTTTAACTGTCCCAAATTCAATCATTTTTTTTTACTTTGTTATTATCTATAGTCTTTAGTATGAAAAAAAAACAAAAAAACTTATTAAAACATTTAGGAAATAAATATTTTTTTTGTCTATCTAGTTTTAAAGTTGTGGTCTCCATGTTTGTTTGTTTGTTTGTTTTTTTGCTTAAGAAACTTTGAAATATCAATTAAACATGGAAAATTTTTATTTTAAAAAGAAAAAAGACAATTTTTAGATTGTGTGAAACAAAGGCAAATTATCAAGTCATTGAAGAAGGTCCTAAACAAGAACAGTTTTAATAGATGATACAAAAAGTACAGAACATAAGAAATGAAATGAAACCTGATTCTTATGGTTTTTAATAATTTATATCAAAGCTAAACAACAGTCCAAACCAAAATAAATATAAAAAATGATGTGGGCTCTTATTCCTTAACCCATTGTTAAAAAGACAAAAGAAACATTTTTCACAGATTTGGATGCATTTAGAAATAATATTACTCCAAAATAATGTAAAATTCCATGAAAATCTTTCATCCTTTCATAGTCATTTATAAGTAAGTTGGCCAATAGTAGTCAAGGGTGACCCGAAGGTTCCTTTTTCAGTAGCTGATACACCAAAGTTGGGGGAGGGCACTACGCCTTTCCCGGGATTGTTCCACTTACTCTTGATCTATACCTTATAATGCTGAGTGTTAAGAAAGGAAGCATCAAATACCATTTTTTGAGTCATTGGTATGACTCCACCTGGGATTGAACCCTGGTCTCCCAGGCCATTTGCAAACAATCTAACCAATGGGCTGGTATTAGTCAGTTATACTTATTTTAATTTTTTATAAAATTGATTGCCCTATGGGGTGTCCCAAATGAGGGGTTCAATATCCCTAATGAATATTCTAGTGTTCCCAGAACAACACGGCATCATTAATCTCGAACCCTGATAACTATAAAGCAGGTTTTAGCATGTTCGGACAAATTTGTTGTTTTTCCAAAACTAGAGACCTTAGTAATGAGCTACTGGATTAACAGATAATTGGTTTGGCTTCATTGTTTAATGGCATATCAACCTTTGTGGGTTATTTAATGCCATAGCCATCCTTGTAGAAGAACACTAATGGTACTATTTAATCCATAGCTGGGGGGGGATACGAGGGTTCACATGTCTCCCAAGAGTATTAGTCCAAAAGTGGACCATAATAACATGAGTTTGAACTTGATTAATAGGATGTCACACTCCAGCACTTTAGCCACTACGCCATGGGGATGTTCTCTGAAACAGATGAAATGGACTATCTCATATTTGGGACTCAAAATGAAATCATGGTCACAACAATGAGATACTAAACAAAGGGCATTTTTTCCCATAATGGTCTAAAAGGAAAATAATTAAATTCCTTCATATAAAAAGAAAAGAAAAAAACTATTCATAAAACATAAAACTGATTAGAAGTGACTTTGATTTTGTTTGTTTTTTTTCATTGAGGTAATAAAAAAAACTAATTCTATAGAAATCGATATACTATAAAATACCACCAACACAGAATAAGCAGAAACACATTCAATTACACAAACACATACTAAATATAAGGAAAACTAACACTGATAGATATCTACCATAATAGAAGAAACAAAAACAAATATTAAACCACGAATTAATCTTAACTGAAAGTAACATTTTTTAATTTTAAACTGAGTTTAGCATTTACATCCAACATTGTATCTATATGACAACTCAATAAACATTTTTACCATTGAGAATTAGTCTTCAAGTACTTTACACATGGCCTGAAGGCAGTTTGTCACATCCAACCCAAAGTGGTGAGTTTGGAGGTGCAATCAACATAATGGCCATCTTCATAGAAAATGAAAGCGGCAACCAGAGTCCAAATTCTGAATTAGGTTGATTATATTTAACTTTGTGCTAATGCCCTTAAGAAAGACATGAATCTACCTGTTTTTCCAACAGCTATTGGGTAAATAGTAGGGCAGACTGTGATCTTTAGCCTTTGTTAGGCAACCAGTCCAGGAAACGGAAAACTTTGAATTCAAACCACTGGAGCTCAACTTAAAAATTGACCTTGAGTCGTATCCTGCTTGTAGCCAAGAGTTAGAAGATGTGCTTAATGTAACAGTTATCATCATCATCAATTAAATTTGTGACTCAAGTTCAAATCCTGGATGAGGCTGTTTGCATTTACCATCAATTTATGTGTTCTCCCTTTAACTAAATAGTAGGACAAACTATGTTCTTTAACTTTGGTTTGGATACCAGTCTAGGAGAAAGAAAACTCTGAATTCAAATCAGCTTTACTAAAATTGATCTTGTGTCACATACTGCCAATGATGAAGGGGTTGGGTAAATACACTGATGTAAATAAAAAGCTTTCTTTTTTCCCCACGATGGTCTAAAAAGAAAATAATTAAATTCCTTCATATAAAAAGAAAGAAAACTATTCATAAGACATAACTCCTTAAATGAATTCATTTTTTTTATTTTCAAGCAAATGTGGCACCTAACGAGTGACCTCACCTCGTTCATTTTCATCAAAATATTTTCACCATTATACTCTGCAGCTTTCTTTAGATGTCTGTTATAATTGGTGACCTTCCAAAAATTTGAAACTTGTTAAACTATTCTTGGATATAAGCTATAAATAACTTCCCGTCTGAAATAAATAGCCAGAATCAATGCATTCTGGGTAAAACGAATCTTCTAATTACTGTAAAAAGCTTAACTGATGTGGGCCATTTAATATGATGTTTCCTACAAAGAAAAGAGACATTTTGCTGATGTTGGATTTGCCTATTTGGAACTTTGCCCTTTCTGGATTTAATGCTGAATTGGATTGTATGATTTTTATTAACTAAGGACTTTTGATATCAATCATTTGTGAGTTAACTAGAACTAAATCCTTTTTATAAGTTTATTCTCTGTATTACCATTTAATATGTCACACCTTCCAACAGAACTAAACCTATAATTCAATTTACAGAGAGAGAGTTTGTTCTCATTCCAGTGTTCATTCCTATAATAAGAATCAAAATAGAAATACAAGTCCAATTACATCAGTATATCATAATGATAACCCCTCATCTTTGATTAAAATAGTCTACACCTAAAGTAAATCATTGCTTTTTTGGTGGACAACACAGCGAATAGTGCAAATAAACTCCAGAATTTGATTCAAGTACGAAGTGGATGAATCATTAAAAGAAGAGAAATGGTCAATAATCCAAAAATGAGTTATTTTCAGAATACTTCATTGCATAAACATCAAATTATGACCCTGCTGCCAAACAGAGATCTATTCTTCTTTCGACCAGTCTCATAAAATATTTCCTGTTTGGGCTTTCAGTTTCCTACGAAAATTATATATATATGTATGTGTGTGTGTGTGTGTGTGTGTGGTAGGTAGAAGAGGATTCAATCTAATGACAAAGCCATGGTAAAGGCAACTTTTCTAAAAGTTCATTTCAAACTGAAAACTGAAGAGAGAAGCACCAGCATCGAACCTCTGCTGACTTGTTGGTTTTCTTTGATGAGAAAAGTCAAAGAGAATGTACTCTGAAATAAAATCTGCAGTTTGCATAGACACCAATTATCTTGTTATGCTTGTCAATGGGCTGTAGCTATGTAGACACAGAGAGTGCCATAAGTGTCATCCAAGCATATGTCACTATAATCCAATGATGTACAGATGTCTTACTTCCTTATCATCTTATGCATCTTGTATATTTTTCACTAGTTGAATCAGTTATTAAAAAGGGTGTTTGAGTATAATTTTGGTGGTAAAGACGGTTTACATCTGTCAAAATGTGGCAGATATATATATATATATGTATATATATATATATATATATATATATATATATATATATATATATATATATATGTAAATGTACAAATATGAAAAAATAAGGTATACAGAGAATAATTTTATTCATAGTTGAATTATTTGTCAATATTAAATATTTTGGTTTTTACATTCAACCCTCATCAGGGCAATGTTAATATGAGATGTTGCATTCTCTAAATTATATTCAATTTTCTATTTTTTTAAATAAAATAAAAAACTGAGAAACTTTTTATCATTCTATTTCCACTCATGGTGCTCTGTTTCAAAACTGTGTTATGTAATTAGTGTTTGAAATTCTTTTCTAAAACATAACATATTTCCTTTAAAAAAATGTATAACTATCAATTCTACCTCTCAATTTTTTCTTCCTTCTTTTCCTTTTCTTTAATAATAATCCTAGTGAAAGATTGAACAGTTCTATTTGATCCATAGATGGAAGCTTAACAGGCACTACCACTCTGAGTCAAAGTAAACTTGAGAGTAATGGTAATAAAGTGATACTCCACATTTTCCAAATTCCAGGACTGGAGCCTCATCATTAGATGCAGTTTAGGGTCATCCCCTAGACAAAGATCAGAATTAGAAGTGAAACGCCACCAGACAGTAAATATTTACTTTGCAATCTGGCATTAGATTGAGCCATGTGACTTAATATGTCAACCACATAATAGTCAGACCTATTGAATAAAAGCTCACCTGAGGATTAAAAGTGTGAAACTCAGAGTAGTGAGTTTTTGTCCTGTTGACATCTCATTTTTACTTGAAATATATTGTGGATATATATATATATATATATATATATATATATATATATATATATATATTGAGAAAGAGAGAAAGTTTTTATTATCATGCTTTATACTAGACATATATTGTGATAATGCACTGAGCATTGTAAAGAATTCATGGAGTAAAAATATTTTTAGCAATCAATTTTAATTATAATAATTAAATATATTACAAAGTAGAAGGATTTAGCAAATTAGCATAATAAGTCTGTATAATAAAACTTAGCATAATATTGTAGTTGAAGAGTTTTCTGAGTAACTGTAATAATAAGTTCATGCTGAAATCACATATAAATCAAACATTCAAACAGAAAACAAATAACAGGAGGTTGAGTTGAACAGACATTGTTTATTTATGTATTTATATATTGCTGGCAATAAGCAATAGTTTTCAAATATATTTTCAAGTTTTTATTAATGTTGTATGTGTATAGTGTACATAAATGTTTTCAGAATTCATTTTTTTCTAATTGCTTACTTGTATGTTAGTCCTGAATTTATTTGAGGATAAAACATGGTCAGATTCCAAGCAATGAACTTAACCCTATCCCCCTTTTAGACGTGAGGGCAGGTGATGCTTGGGGGAAAGGCCTCCTGGAACCAAAGGAATGATCTTACCAGGTAACATAATTCAATAGTATGTGTATTTACTCAGCCTCTCTGCACAAACAGGATGTGACACAAGGTCAATCTTTAAAAAGAGTATAACAGGTTTGAATTCATTTTTTTTTTCTCATAGATTGGTTAAAATACCAAGGTTTAAGAATCTAGTCAACCCCACCATTTACCTATTGCTGGAGGGAGAATAGTTAAATGCATACTTTTCCCAAGGGTATTAAGCACTATGTGAAATGCAAACAGCTGCGTCCAGGATTTGAACTCGGGTCACTGGGTTCATTTTCTAAAATGAATATAATTCAGTTGTAGATCAGCCCAGTCAGCTGGGGTGTAGAATATACTGAATGCATCTCTACAAAGGAGTAAGACCTCCCCGCTGCCAAACAAGTGTCCTAATTATGACACTAACCAATCTAATGGTGAGGCTCCAGTAATTCTGGAGCTTTGGGGAATGCAGCGCACCCCTTCACTGGTATCATTCCCAGATCTATTCTGACCCGGAGTAATAGCATCTAATAGGGTCCTATCTATGGGTCAAATAGAACTGTTTGACATTTAAACCGAGTGCAAACAAATGACTTATGCTAAATTGAATTGTTTGAAATAGAATTGTTTAATCATTTAACTGTGTGTAAACAAATGACTGATGTTTAATTTCATTTTTAGGTATACATAGCAATACTTGGAACCATTTAACTATGTTGACTTATGCTAAACTGAATTGTTAGAAATAGAACTGTTTGGTCATTCAATTATGTGTATCTACAAAATGTGTTTACAAATCATATATATCTAATATGCATGTTTAAACAGAATTTGGCATTGAATAACCAACAATGGTTGATATGCCATCAAACCAAACCAAATCAATTGCAGATAAAATATTAAAATTGCAAGTCTTGAGAAATAAGTACAGTTCAGTCTAAATGTAAATATTCACTTAACTAGCAAAGTTTTAGAGTGTCCCTGCCCACTCTTCGAATAAAAGCAGTCTGAGATCATAAATCTTTATTAGTTAATTTTAGTTTGTCTGATCCATATTCAACATACTGGCTAAGTAAATAAATAAAGATAAAGAGATTTATCTTAAAGAAATAGAAAGAAAAAAAAAACAACTGCTGATTTGAATCTACACCTGATTTGCACTTAATAACCAGGTCATTAAGTAAATTAGCTATTAAATAAGGTTTGGTTTAATTGTTTTATAGCATATCAAACCTTGTTGGGTTATTTAATGCCCAAGTTGGTTCTTTTTTTTTTGTACAAGATTATACAGTCTCAAGAACATATGATTTATCATTTAGATTATTATAGCTTAAAGGTTCTATTCTTAATACTAATAATTTGCTTGCACACAGTTATACAGTTTCAAGTATTTCTCTCTTATATTAAAGATTTATACATAATTATACAGTTTCAAGCATTCTTATCTAATACTAATGATTTGTACTTAATTATAAGGTCTCAAGTAAATATTCCTGTTTAATAATAATCTTCATTTGCTTGTACACAACAAGGGTTGACATGTCTTTGGTCCTAAATAACCCAACAAAGGTTGACATAACTTCAGCATTTAATTAACTCAATAAGTGTTTACATGCCACAAAACAAACCGACCTGAAAATATTGAAATATTTAACTTTAGAAATTTGGCTACAAAGAAGTATAAAAGAAATACAATCTTAATAGAGAAAAAAAATTGTATGTGCTGTAGATGTTTGGCAAGTGGCATTAGCTAGGCCTCAATTTAAATTGGGTAACTACTTTTGTGGATGAATCGAATTGACATAAGACACGACACCTCCTTGAATCTTGGAGGTCATATGCCTACAGTTGCTCTTGTGTGTCTCCTAATTATTCTCAGGGTCTCAGGGACTCAGGGATCTGTGTTATTTTTCTTCATGTCTTTCTTGGTTTCTTCTTAAGGGTGATTGAGGTCAAAGTTCATTTTCTTTGTCAGTCTCTTCTAGTGGGTCATTATCTCTTTCATCCATACCCTGCTCTGTTTCACTGTCAAAATCATAGGTCTCCTGCTCTTCATTCCCTAATTCTTCCTCCATTTCTACTTCTTTGAGCTTGATTCTGGACCTAAACTTAATCACATGGGCCAGTTTGTGCGGCCCATTTTCTCTAATACTGCCGTTATGCCCTCTTTATAATAGGAATTTTACTTTTTCTGGATTTGATTCTTATGAGTGATCTAGGTTAAAGTTCATTTTCTTTGTCAGTCTTTTCTAGTGGTTTATTATCACTTTCTTCTATACATTGCTCTTTCATTATCTAAATCATAAGTCTCCTCCTGCTCTTTATTCACCAATTCTTCCACTGTCTTTTGTCCCTAATTTTTTGAATTTGCAATATTTAGACGCCTCCTTTAATCAGTGCATGTATTGTATTATAGAATCATTTGGGTCCTGTCAAATCTCCATGAATTTAATTCTCTCAGCAACAACTCTAATTCTTTTAATTCTCTGGAGTAAGCCATTGTCAATTGTTTCTTCATAGCCTACCACAGTCAGAAATAGGTCAGTGATCTTGTTCTTTTCTCAGTCAGCTTTTTTGTCTTTTAATTTCTTAACCCTTGCCAATAATATGAAATATCTAATCCATGCTTCTATATGCTCCGATTAATCCAGCATGGATCCTATTGGCAATGCCATTGTTATGATGTATATATCTTGAAGAGTATATGTTGAGTGGCTAATAGCATTAGTTAGATGCTGACTGATAAAGAGTAACTGCTTTAATGGGTGCACCTAATTTAGATACAATACTACAGTAGAGTTCATACTCATAATACAGCAGTGTAATAAGGGTTGTAAGTGCAATTGGTCAGTAAACAAGGACATGGATAAACAATACTGGTTGTGAGCGCAATTGGTCTGTAAACAAGGACGTGGATAAACAATACTGGTTGTGAGCGCAATTGGTCTGTAAACAAGGACGTGGATAAACAATACTGGTTGTGAGTGCAATTGGTCTGTAAACAAGGACGTGGATAAACAATACTGGTTGTGAGTGCAATTGGTCTGTAAACAAGGACGTGGATAAACAATACTGGTTGTGAGTGCAATTGGTCTGTAAACAAGGACGTGGATAAACAATACTGGTTGTGAGTGCAATTGGTCTGTAAACAAGGACGTGGATAAACAATACTGGTTGTGAGCGCAATTGGTCTGTAAACAAGAATGTGGATAAACAATATTGGTTGTAAGTGCAATTGGTCAGTAAACAAGGACGTGGATAAACAATACTGGTTGTAAGTGCAATTGGTCTGTAAACAAGGACGTGGATAAACAATACTGGTTGTGAGTGCAATTGGTCTGTAAACAAGGATGTGGATAAACAATACTGGTTGTGAGCGCAATTGGTCTGTAAACAAGGACGTGGATAAACAATACTGGTTGTGAGTGCAATTGGTCTGTAAACAAGGACGTGGATAAACAATATTGGTTGTGAGTGCAATTGGTCTGTAAACAAGGACGTGGATAAACAATACTAGTTTTGAGTGCAATTGGTGTGTAAACAAGAATGTGGATAAACAAGAACACACTATATAACTTTTACTGCACAGTGCAAAATGGTTAGCTTTTATCTGAAATGGCCATACATTTTCATGCGTTCCTCTTCTACACCTGAAGTTTCATTCAACATTTATCTAGTTAACCAATTTGATTAATAAAAATACCTTGAAAGATTGTCTTTCAAAAACTTATTAATCACAGCAACATTGAGTAACCTTGCAACTTTTAATGTTAATGTAAATAATTATGGAAAACTCTTCAAGTAACTGTTGCAAGTCATACTTTAACGAATCTATAAGGAAAAATATTCATCATGATTATTTGTGTATAACACGCACCACAAAGTTTCGACAATAAAAATCTGGAAAAAAATTCTCATTTATAAGTTGCACTGGCTTTTAAGAATTTGTAGTAGCTAAATTAAACTGAATTTAGCATCTGCACAACTTTTTATCGTTTTGTATAAACTAAAAATAAGAATTTATATAGTTTATAAGTAAGTAAAGTTGGCGACCTTAGTTGAGGGTGACCCAAAGGATTCCTTTTCAATAGCTAGTACACCAATGTGTAGGGAAGGGTGCTACTCCATTCCCTGGATTGCTCCACTTTACCCTTGATCCTTACCTTATAATGCAGAGTGTTAAACAAGGCAGCATCAAGTACCATTTTTTGAGTCTCTGGTATGACCCGACCTGGGACTGAAAACCATTGGCAAACACTCTACTCATTAGGCCAATGGCTGGTCACAGCATTTAGAGCAAACATATGGACATGATCACACAAAAATGCAAGAAGCTTGCAGTAAAAATAAGCTCATATAGTCTGTTCTATTTGACCCATAGATAGGACCCTTTCAGGTGCTACCACTTCGAGCCAGAGTGGACCTGGGAACAATGGCAATGAAGGGGTACTCCACATTACCTAAATCTCCAAGACTGGAACTGTGCCATCAGATAGGTTAATATCATATCGGGACACTCGTTGGGGAGGGGCTCTAACCCCTTTGCAGAGATGCAGTCAGTGTATTCTACAGCCCAAGCTGACTGGGATCTACAGCAGATATAACAAGTTGAATAATCAACTGTAGATGATCAAAGATTAACAGTTACAGAATCTTTAAAAAAAAACATTTTAGAAATGTTAAAATTCTCATGCCTCCCAACTTCTACAATCACAAACAACTTTTCTAACTGATAATGTTATCTTTGTTGTTTACAACACTTCAAAATATGATGGAAAAAAGAACAGTGATTTTAGACACTGAATAGGATCTTTAATTCATTATAGATTTGAATGCAAATTTTGCCTGCATTATATGTAAATGAATATAATTAGTCTTGAAAAGTCTATGAATAGTGGGGAGCATAAAAAAAAATTATCAGAAAATCCAAATGAATTTTTTTTTTTAAATACAATTAAAACAGATGCATAAATGGTGAAGTAAGACAAAGCAAGGCATCCCAAAAAAGAAAAAAATATTTAAAAATGTATGGATTGTTTCTGTTAGATTTATTTTGAAATGTCTGTAAGGCAAAAAAGAGTTTATGGATTATATATGTATGTATGTGTGTGTGTGTGTGTGTGTGTGTGTGTGTGTGTGTGTGAATGTATATATATATATATATATATATATATATATATATATATATATGAATAAATGAATATGTGTGTGTGTGTGTGTGAGTGAATGTGTATGTATATTATTGAGTATTTTATGAAGTTCATGTGGTTATGGGCTTGAAGAAATACCCAGTATAATTAATCATACATGTATATACATAGGAAGCCAAGCCATAGATATGTTTATAAACATTAATCCATGTATATACATACATATATATATATATATATACAAAATTACACATGCATGCATGTATATATCTATGTACATCCACATGTATATATAAATATATATGCCTATCAATATATATATATATGTACGCATTCATACATACAAATAAATGGTTAAATAGTATCAATTCTGTACAAAGATGGCTTTTGCATTAAATAACCCACAAAGGTTCATATGCAATTAAACAAAGAAACCAGACCATAAATATACACACACACACATATTCATACATATATATATACATGAATATGCATATACATTTTGATATATATATATATATATACACACACACACACAATGAGATATATACATTTGAGTATATATCATCATCATCATCCTGTCATGCCGCTAGCATGGATATCCTTGACTCTCTCTCGCCACTTCTCCCTATCATTCATCGCTTCTGGCAGGTTTTCAGGACTACATCCTGTATCCTCACGTAGCTACTGTATGTATGTTCGAGCTGGTCACCCTGCTTTTGCTTGGCCATATGGGGGGGTCCATAGGAGTACATCACTGATGAGTTCGTCCTTGCTTCTCCAGCAGTATCCTGCATGTCTGGTTCGTCTAACTTGTACAGTTTTCATGACGGGAGGCAGTTGGCTGTATAGTTGGTGCTTTGTTGGGTGTTGGCGCCAGGACTTGTTCAATATTGCTCGCAGCATTCTTGTGTAATTGCTGTCCAGCTTCTTCTTTAGCCGTTTAGTTAGC
>OY757930.1:74710665-74790665 GCA_963585895.1 Sepioteuthis lessoniana | reverse complement strand
CAGATAGGGTCCTATCTATGGGTTAAATGAAACTGTTTGAAATGTAAACTGTGTGTAAACAAATGACTGATGTTTAATTGAATTGTTAGTGATACATAGCAATACTTGGATCCATTTGACTGTGTGTAAACAAATGAGTAATGTTGAATAGAATAATTAGTGGTGAATAGCAATACTTGAAGCTCTTTAACAGTGTGTCTAAATTGAAGTATTGGCATTACATTGCATTACTTGGAAACATTTGAATGTGTGCAAATGAATGTATTGTGTTGAATAGAATACTTAGTATTAAATAGCAACTCTTGTAACCACTTCACTGTCTGCAAACAAATGATTTGATATAGCATAGAATTATTAGTGTTAGATAGAAATATTTGAATCATTTAACTGTGTTCAAAAAATGAGCTCAGGCTTATTTAAAAATGTTATCTAAAAAATGTGTTTACAAATCATATATTTAATATATAAACAGGATTATGGTTATTTATAACCATAATCCTGATTATGGTTCTTTATGACTATTAATGGTTGATATGCCATAAAACTGAACCAACCAACCTAACAGTCCATTCACTTCTTTTATTGGTGTGGCAGTGTTTAGGTTCCACTGATCAAAAAACTCATCAACAGCAGATATGATGTTAGCCTATACACTTTTCAGTCCACCTTCATAAATGATGAAGACATGACTCCTCACTTCATAGAGCTAAAGAAATGAAAACTCACTATAGGGTGCAATTCAGTATCATGTTGTAGAGACTCTTTTTAAAGGACTCTTACTTCTCTGCAGAGGATACAGTAGGCATATTCTAAACTTCATTAAAACAGTGTTGGTATTTTTGGTATAGGTTTGATTTGGTTTTATGGGATATTAACCATTGTAGGCTAATTGATGCCAAATCCATTTTTTTTACATATAAACAGTTCTATTTCAAACAATTCAGTTTAGTATAAGTACACAGTTTAAATGTCAAAACAGTCCCATCTCAAACAAATAAGCTTAGCATAAGTACACAGTTCTATTTGACCCATGGATAGGACCCTATCAGGTGCTACCACTCTAGGCCAGAGTGGATCAGGGAGTGATGGCAATAAAGTGGTACTCTGCATTTCCCAAAGCTCCAGATTTACTGGAACCTCATCATCAGATTGTTTAGTGTCATATCCAGGACACTCGTTTGGGTTGGAGAGATGCAGTTGGAGTATTCTACAGCCCCAGGCGACTCAATCATTTTGGTATAGAAGAAAATTAACTCCTTATAAAAACTTAGTAAGGTTATACTTCGTCATCATTTGTACTATAAATATAATTGATATCTTTTTGTAATTTGTATCTTTAAAAAATAATCTTTTCACTAAGAATTATTTAAATAGATATCGTCAAAAAGTCGTCACTTCATTTTGGAAAGACTCTGTATAACGTCAACGTCATTTCTATAATTAATGATTCACCTTATCTACAAAAAGGTAAGATGGCTGTTCAGGTTTCATTAGCTTTATTGTCAACTGTAAAATGTTCAGCATTATTTTATTTAACTGTTCATTGGAACTTAGTCTTATTTTCTTCTAAACTTCAGCTTTACTTCACTTAAATTTTCTTAAGATGTGCATATCATTTCCTGGCATTTGTTTCGTCCTTTTCTCACACAGACATGCGCATACATATGTATAGACCTTTGCTTGTACAGAGAGGAGAGTCCCCAGTGATGTAATTAAAAGGGTTAAGAAAGCTTGATTTTCTCAAAGAAACCATAACAGCCATGGCTCAGATTTGCTAAAGGCCGTTCTTCTCTTCTCTTCTTTCTTTCTTTCTTAAAGTGACAATATCTACAAGAAGTGCTTATCATGCCACCAGCAGAATCCATCCATTTCAAGGATTTTCAATTCCTTTGGATTAGTTATTAATCTTTTGCTGGCTGGGCAAGACTTGACACATTCCACGTATCACATACTGCTGCTGAGAGTACTTCCCCAGCTTTATTTTCATTTATTCACAACAAGGAAAAATAAAAACAAAATTTCTTCTTTTTTTTTTTTAAAAAAAGGACAGTAATATCAGTTAGCCTTGACTTAAAACTCTTTCACTCCCACTGAAACATCAGTGTCCCTGCCAAATTTTATTCTAACCCTTAAAACGCTATACTCAAAGCATAATTTTGCATATCCAAAACTTGGTAGAGAAAGGGTTAAAGATAGAGCTTCACTGTAAAAAGTCTAGCAGCACAGATTTTTTTTTTTTTGATAAATTATTGCTAAATGATTTCAGTCAAACTTGGTAGCAGAAGGATTAAAGATTTGCAATTTGCTAGTTTAAAAAGATAAAGCTAGTATTTTTGTAGACTGACAATAGAGGAAAGTTTTTCATTTTTCATGGCATGTCAACCCAACTGGGGTTATTTTGTGCACAGAGGTTAGTGAATTGCATTCATTATACATTTATATTTACATTTTTTGTGTAATTGTTTCTTGAGAGTTTTTTTTATAATTACATCAAGTATTCCTTTCTAATACAAATAATTTGTACACAATTGTATCATTTCAAGTATTCTTATCTAATACTAATAATCATAAGGTTTCAAGTAATTATTTCTATTTATTAATAGTAATTAATAATAATTATTTATTTACATACAGTTATACAGTTTTAAGTAAGTAATAATAATAAACCTTAGTATACAAAGCCCAGTCAGCTGGGGCTGTAGAATATACCAACAGCATCTCTGCAGAAGGGTAAGATTCTCCCAACAAGTGTCCTGGATATGACACTAAACAATCTGATAGTGAGGTTCCAGTAATACTGGAGCTTTGGGGATTCTAGTTACTGCTTCACTGCCATCACTACCAGGTCCACTCTGACCCAGAGCGGTAGGACCTGATATGGGACAAATAAAACTGTTTGACATTTAAACTGAGTACAAACAAATGACTTATGCTAAATTGAATTGTTTGAAATAAAACTGTTTGATCATTTAACTGTGTGTAAGCAAATGATTAATAGTAAATAGAGTTATTTGTATTAGATAGTAATACTTTAAACCATATAACTGAGTACAAAAGAATGGACTTAGGCTTGTTTAAAAACATTATCAACAAAATGTGTTTACAAACAATATATATTTAATACATATGTATAAAGAAGATTTGGCATTAAATAACTTAGAATGGTTGATATACCATAAAACCAAACCAAATCAAGTAACTATTCTTAGTAAAAATAATTGCATAATAATAAAAATCAAGTATCCATATCTAATACTAATAATTTTCAAACAGATTTAGTTGCATGATAGATGGGACCCTAACAGATACTACCGTTCTAGGTCAGAAAAGACCAGGGAGTAATGGCAATGAAGATGTATTCCACGCTTTCCAGATCTCCAGAACTGGAGCCTCACCATCAGATGCAATTTAGTGTCATACCCAGGACACTGCTTTTTTTTAAATTTTCAGTGGTGGGGGATTGTTACACCTCTGGAGGAGATACAGTCAGTGTATTAAAAGTTCAACTGACAAAGCATAATAATGATGAGATTAATATATTTTTATCTTCATAGGTCATGTATTAGGGGCATTCAAAAAGTTTTCAGTCCCACCCAGGTTTTAGATTTATCAGGCACTTCTTAGCTTTGTTTGGGCCTCACCTGCACAAAACTTAAGCCAGAAATCTGAATTAGTTTTTCTAGTTTTATAAGAAGTGGTAGTGGGTTTTCACAACAAAAATCTTCAGCTATGGCTCTTCCTTTTAGGTGAGGCTTAGAACATTTTGAATGACCCTTGTATGGTTAACAAGCATTAACTGTGGAATGATGATTTTCTCATGACCAGTCCAATTCTCTACCTAATGAGTTACCAGTAACAAATTCATTGATTATGTAAGAGTAAAAATACTTTCCCTTCAAAGTCTCCTCTTCTAACTTTTAAAAATAACACTACTACTTATAAAGAGAATAGATTATTATTAGCTGCCAGATTCTGGATGCTCTTATAGATAAAAATAAAAATAAATGGATGCACACAATAGGGTTATATAAACATAAGAATTTCTTTTTTAAATAGAACAGATTTTACAAGTATGTGAACTACAACTGGAGATTGTAACTATAATCTTTTAAAAAATATTCTGATAGGTTTTAATGGCATGTCAACCTGTCTAAGGTTATTTTATGCCATTAGGAAATTTCATTATATGTTCATATTTATATTTTTTGTCTCTTTGTTTCTTAAGAGAAGATGTTTTTGCACATGCTCCAATAAAATACAAATAATTTTCATACAGATCTAATTGACCAATGGATGGAACCCTCATGAGTAGTACCACTCCATGTCAGACCTGAGAGTAATGCCAATGAAAAGGTGTTCCCTACTCCCAGATCTCCTGAACTGGAGCCTCACAATCAGATGCAGTTTAGTATCATACCCAGGATATCCTTTCTTTTCTTTTTTTTGGGGGGGGGTCCTTACCCTCTGTATGGGATGTACTATACAGGACTCCCAACTTAATTTTTAAATAAACATCAATTTCAAATTTGACAATTTCATTCTGAATGAAAAAAAAGCATAATTCTTTGTGAAAAAAATTTTTTTTTCATTTTTAATGAGCAGGAACATATAAGCTCACCTGTACGAAATCTTTTAAATGTCATATTAACTATACATATCCCTTTTTGTTTGGTTTAGTTTAGTTTCTTTTGTTTAATAGCATATCAACCTTCAAGGGTTATTTAATACTAAAACTATCCTTTTAGAAGGACTAGTAATACTACTTAATCCATCTGGAAGGATAAGGGGCTTCATAGCTTTCCCAAGGGTATTAGTCTGAAAGTGAATGGTCCATTTTTGTGAATTACTTATCTTTATTAAAAAAAATTTAAGGGACTGAAGACATAGGTTTTAAATGTAAGCTTACAATACTATAATTCAAATATTTTTCTTCACCTACCATTTCATAACTAAAAGACAAGGAAAACTACACAGGAGGCCTTGTGTCAGACATGACATTGACTATTTTTGAAGATTGCTAATATAACAGGACAAGTATACATTACTAAGCTCAAATTTTGCAACAAACATGTTTTTAAATTTTGTTTCTATCATTTTCTGTTGAAGAATTACAGTGTTTTCAAGTTGACAGTTTTATTGAAAAATTAATGGTAAAATTTGTGCATGCAAATTTATCATGGAAATTGTGGTGCAATCTTTAAAATGGTTTTCAAACTCAAGTATATGCTACTACATGACAAAATACCCTTACAGTTTTCAGTAATGTTCAGATTTTTTAGACTAAAAAGTTTAGTAAAATATTTCAGTAAAATTTGCTTTTTATAACCAGATTTTAAGGTAACCCTTCTAGAAACCATCAAAGTATATTTTGTATATCTGGAAATATGAAAATGCCAAGGTAGAACATACTACTAATATATATATATATATATATATATATATATATATATATATATATATATAATTCTAAAACAAGCACTTACATGCTATCTCTATAAAGTGATTTCATTCAGTTCTGGCTTAGCTATTTGAAAAACATCCATAATCAAAATTTTCTTTAAACTTTCCAGGTAAGATTTAAGCTATTTCAAGGCATTTATAAAAATATGATCATAAGTTATCAAAACTAATTATTAAATAGGATGAAAGGGCCTCCAATCTTTGGGTTTTGATCTATATTACATGTAGAATGTTGAAAGTGAGTCTTGTGTGATATATCTTGCCAACTGACATTGTGTTATAATTTTTTGATTTTTTTGTACCTTTATTTGGATCAAAAGACTAATAAATATTAAATTCTTTCCAACATAAAGCTATTTAAAGGTTATAAATGGATTCCTGGCGAAATTCTGGCCCATAAACATGAGTCTATTATATAATTTATACTTTTTTGACCAAGTTGCAATCTTTAATCTAAATGTCCACAAAACAGTCAATTTAGCCCCCTACTGTGAACTATGATCCCTAAAATTTATTTGGAAACTGATTAGATACTGAAGCATGTTTGTCATAAATTACTTGTTTGAAATTTTTTAAACTTTGAAAAAAATTTAGCTAGAAGTATAGTTTGGTTTCTTTGATTAATGGCATATCAAACTTGGTTTATTTAATGCCAAAGCCATCCTTTTAGATGAATTACAGTGGTACTATTTAATCCATATTGGGGGGGGGTGATAAGGGGGTTCATACCTTTCCCAAGGGAATTAGTCTGAAAGTGGATGTAATAGTGTGACTGGATTTCAAACTTGCTCACTATGATGTCATAGTCCAGCATGTTAGCAACTACACCATGGAAACTCCTACCAGCAAGCAGTCTGATATTCCTATCTAATACTATTGATTATATGATTTCAAGTAATTATTTCTATTTGATAATATTCATTTGTTTGCACACAGTTATACGGTTTCAGTTAACTATTAATGATCCTTAGTAAAGAATCATAGCTTCAAGTAATTTTTCTTCCTACAAATAATCTACAATTACATATCACCATTATTGACAAAATAAGTAAAATGCTAAACTGGAGCCTTATTTGCGATTGGTCAGATTAGCTGAACGAAATCTTAACCTTTAATTCACTGCATAATGTAGACATCTATAACAAAGAGCTGATCCTGGTGTAGGCATATTTTCTATAGATCTATGGGTAGCATGTACTGCACCCTTTTTATTGGAAATCAAATGGTGGATTAAAATGACTGCAAGTGTAAAATACTGAAAAGAAAAACCCTAAAGAGCTTTACTGAATAATTAGAGGGATGGTGGCCAGAAGGATAGGGGGATAATGGACAATCAAACTTATTAAACTAAATGGAAAGAACGGTTGAAAGAATCAAATACAAAATTACATGTTTTAAAGTCTGATGGAATTTAGAAACAAAGAGTTAAACTTTTCTCATGAAAAATTGTTTCAGATTGGTTTGAAATAGATTGGGTTATAGAGCGCTCCAAAATCAGGCAGTGTTAAGAATTAAGCTTAGATTATTTAACCTTCCATTAATGGACATGAAATTATGATTTCAGGGTAAAACCAGCTGTGGACAAGATGTGCATAGAAGTGTGAGAATGCAGTATCACTTGATTGGTGTTCCAGGCTTAGCAGAAGCCTACTTTTAAAAATTTGCACAAGTCAGTTTGCACTCCAGTTTCTAGAGAAAAATAACCAACGATTGCTAAAGTGACACTTGCCTACATAATCTTGAATAACAAAGGGAGACAATGGATCTTAATTGTTATTTGAAAAAAATGATGTAGAAATATGATTATTTTTCTTTATCATTAAATAAACTTTTGTCATACCTCTTGACAAAGTTTATCCTCTTTTTATGAACACTTTTTAAATACAGATTAACACAGGAAAGTAACAGCCCAGTTGGTTGGGGGCTGCAGAATATTCTGATTAAAACGAGAGTTCCGGATATGACACAAAACTTGAAGCTTTGGGCAATATGGAGTATCCCTTCATTGCCATTGCTCCCAGGTCCACTCTGAGCTGGAGTGGTAGCATCAGATACAGTTCTATCTAGGGTTCAAATAGAACTGTTTAACGTTTAAACTGTGAGCAAACAAATGACTGATGTTTAATTGAATTGTTAGAAATAGAACTGTTTTGACCATTTAACTGTGTATAAACAAATGATGTTTAATTGAACCGTTAGTGATATATAGCAATACTTGAAACAATTTAACAGTAAGCTAATGAGTGAGAAATGTTGAATAGAATTATTAGTGTAGATTAGTAATATGGAAACTCTTTAACTGTGAGCTGAAGTTGAATTGTTAGGTTTACATAGCAATATTTAAAACTATGCAAGGAGTGCAAACAAATAATTAATACTAAATAGAATTATTTGTGTGAGAATATTTGGAACCATTTGTGTATAAACAATAGTAATACTTGTGTGCAAACAAATTAGTTCTGACTCTTTTAAAAATAAGATTACCAACAAACTATTGACTTACGAATCATAGGTAGAACCAATTAACTGTATGCAAACAAATGAGTTCTGAATCATTTAAAAATGTAATCTACAAACTATACGTTTACAAATCATATATAATATGTATAAAGGCGATTTGACATTAAATAAACTTCACTGGTTGATATGCCATAAACCCAACCAGACCAACCAACGGAAAAGTAACAAGAAGTAAATTACCATTGCAATTAGAAGAATTGAATAATCTTAAGAAGAGAACAGAGATATACCTGTTATATTGATATTGTTATATTGATAGCATTAAGGAAACATCTGCCGTACTGATATTGTCATTGAAGTATATGTTATATTGATGCCATAACAATGAATTGTTTTATTGATACCATAACCAAGACATAGATATTATAACACATCTGTCATACATCTTGCTGAAAATATCTTACCCAAAAAACAAAGTTATAATCTTTTGATCATAACAACCCCTATGTCATGACATTTTCGGGTCATTGAAAAATCAAGACTTAAATAAGAAATAAACTGTGTTGTGATGTTTATATTTATTTGATTAATTTTAACAGCATGTCAACCTATCTGGGGTTATTTAATGCTGAGAGGTTAAGAAATTGCATTCATGACATATTCATATTTACATTTTTAGTGTAGTTATTTCTTAAGAGTTTTTTTAAATAATTATAAATCAAGTATTGCTATCAAATACAAATAATTTGCACACAGTTGTATCCTTTTAAGTATTCCTATCTAATACTATTGATTATGATTTCAAGTAATTGTTACTATTTAATAATAGTCATTTGTTTGCACACAGTTATATGGTTTCAATTAACTAATTATGATCCTTAGTAAAGAATCATAGCTTCAAGTAATTTTTCTTTCTATAGATAATCTACAGTTACATATCATCAACTATTCCTATTCAAATCTAATAATCTTTAAACAGATCTATTTGACCTATATATGGGATACTAACCTATTTCTTATCAATATTCATCATCAAGACATGACTACAGCACAGATCCGTTGACTCTCTCTTGTCATCCATCCCTATCAGTCATTGCTCTTGGTGAATCCTTTAGATTAGTCCTTCTCAAATTATGTAATGTAGTGTACCAGCAAGATATTTTTCCAATGTGCCCCATACCTGCTGCAAGCAGACTCCAATCATGCTATGTGGTGCATTCAATAAGTTTCCAGACTTTTTTTGTCGTAGACACTTGACAATTCAGTATGTTATTGCTATACATCTTATGAGATGGCTGACCAATTTTTATGATTTCAGGTTCAAAGGAACAGCTACAGCAGCAATTGGAATACACCCTACTAAAGCCTGATTGTCACAGCTGGTGAATTTCAAAAATGCAATCTGGACGTGAGGACACTTTAGAAGAATGATATGCAATAAAATTCAGTTTTAAACTTGGAAAAAAAGCCACAGAAATGTATGGAATGCTTCAGACTGCTTTTCAACCATCTTGCATGAATCGAGCATCAGTTCTTGAGTGGCATAAGAGATTCAAGGAAGGCAGGGAGTCTGTGAAGGATGACGAGAGGTGTATGAGGAGTAAGGAAGTCAATACACCACAGTCGATTGGCCAAAGGGTTAGAGTTAGGGTTACTATGTTGAGGTTTTAAGGGAGTTCAGGAAGAGATTCCATCAGAAGAGGCCAGCACTCTTCAAATCGGGTCAGTGGCATTTCCACCAGGACAATCCACAACTCCATCCTTGTCACAGACTATTTGACCAAGATGGGCATCAAGATAGTTCCTCACCCTTCCTATAATCCAGACCTTGCTCCCTGTAACTTTTGGTTATTCCCTTAAGCTCAGAGGCTGTCGTTATGAGACAATTGAGGAGATGAAAGAGGCTGTAACGAAGGTTATTGACACGCTCACACATGAGGACTTCCATGGGGCCTTCCAGAAGTTGTTGGAATGGTACAAGTGCATTGCAGCCAGAGGAGATTACTTTGAAGGGGACTAGAGTTTCATGTGTGTACTATCAATAAAAGTGCCCATACGAAAAAAGTCTGGAAACTTATTTAATGATCCTCGTATCACACTGATTTTTTTTATTAATACTCTTAGGAAAGCTATGAACTCCTTATCCCTCCAGCTATGGTTTAAATAATACTACTGCTGTTCTTCTACAAGAATGGCTGTGACAGTAAATAACCCACAAAAGTTGATATGTCGCTTAACAAAGAAACAAAATAAAACAAAACCAAACATATTTCCATCTTCTTTGTCTTTAAGCTGCTGATAATGAAAGTTGAAAATAAATTAATGCACAACTGTGTGTCTATTTGTTAATTTGAATTTGAATTGACAAATAGCAACAATGATATATATGGAACTTATTGTTGGCATCTAAATTATTTATACAAAAGAGAAAAGTTCTTGGTATTGCTAAGAAAAATATAAAATACTTATTGCATGAAAAATGACATTAAAACCATCAGATAATATAAAAATAATCATTTGTAAACAATTATAGCTTTAAAGAACTATTCTTAATACAAATAATTCACATTCAGTTACATGGTTTCAAGTATTCCTATCTAATATTAATGATTTGCATATAGTTATATTGTCTCAAGTATTCCTATCAAATACAAATAATTTGCACACAATTCTATGGTCTAAAGTAACAAATATTAATAATCATTAGTAAACAATTATAGCTTCAAAGAACTATTCTTAAAACAAATAATTCATACACAGTTATATGGTTTCAAGTATTCCTATCTTATATCAATAATTTACACACAGTTATATGATCTCAATAATTTATAATTTGCAAACAATCATGAGTAATACAAAATAATAACCATTTTAATTGTATAATCTTCCACTAGAAAGAATAAAATCCTGTTATATGTATAGAGAAAAAGCTAGATGGTAACCGCACACGAATGCTATGAGCTATTTTAAACAAATCCTGGAAGCAGCCTTCTTACAAAATAACAGCTGTACAGGCACTTACCTCCCATCTCAAAAACCATCCAAGTAAGATGTACAAAATATGCAGCACACTGCTGGAGAAGCAAAGACAAACTCAAAAGTGATGTGCTTCTATTGACCCCTACACATGGATGTGCCACTGTTGACTGACCACCATGAACATATCTATATCAGCTCTGTTCAGACACAGGACGTAATTTGGAATTTTTGCAAAGAGCGATGAATCATAGAGATGAATGGAGAGAGAAAGATTCAGGGAAATACCTGCTTTTAGCACAACTTGATGGTGATCTTTGGTTAATAGTTTGGTTTATTGGTTTTATGCAATATCAACTTTTTTGGAGTTATTTTATACCAAAATCAGTTGAACAATAATGATCAATTAAATAGGGTACAAAAACGTATCAAGATTATTTCAAACAGGTAAACACTTTATACTTAGTAGCAATATCAAGGTTTTAAGAGCCAGTATATTAATATAGTTTTAAAACATTTTAAACATCATCTCTAAGAGATATACATAGAAAGAACTCTAACAGGTATGACCACTACAGATCAGAGGGGACCTGAGAGTTACAACAATGAAGTCATGAGTCACCACTCCCTAGAGCTTTACAACTGAAACCTAATAGGTGTATTTTAGTGTCATACAACCTTTTTAAAGGAGTCTTAACTCTCTTTAGGGGATGCAGTCAGGATATTCTAGACCCTGCCAACAGGGTGTAGGTGGTTTTTGTAGAGAAGAAAATTAATGTTTTATAAAATTTTCATTTACCCATAGCTTGAGAGAAAATAAATGGCTTTATGCATTCCCCATGAGCATTAGCAGAATTTGAACTTAGGTTACCAATTTCATTTCCTCCAATGTTAACCATTACACTAGATGCACATCAATCAGATGACAGTAGCAAGTAATGTATGCGTTGATATAAAGCATTTATTCAATTTTATACTGGCTGGAAAGTAACAAGTTTGATTCCTAAGGTATGAACACAGTTTTACTTTGTGTGTCAGTGCATATACTGACAAAAAAAAAAGGATTCTAGTCCAGGGTAAAAATGCAGTAACCCGAGGCCAAAATTAAAACATATATTAAAATATGAGTAAAGTTTTGTTCAAAGGGCCAGGCCTTGGTCAATTTATCAAATGTTTTCTTGTTCCCAAATGATATTAGTATTGAAAAAAAAGGTCTAAAAAAATTTGGTTTCTGGTTACCCTAACCACACTTTTAACATGAGCTAATCATTGTTCAAGCAAAGTCCCTTTCTGACCCCTACCAAATTTTAAATCCTTCATCAATGTTGTGAATCAATTGCACATTCACAACAAGAGAACTGAAAGCATGCAGATAGCAGGAGAATGATGCACTTTTAATGTCATCAAGTGGGAAAAACAAATATCATAATGAAAATGCAAGCAGACAGAACATAGCTTGGACAATATTTATTTATTTCCGGGTTGGACTCTTTTAAAAGACGACATCAACAATAATGGGAAAGATTTCCTGCAGACTAACAAGCAACAACAGTCAACAACCTTCTGCACATTCCTTACAGTGCTCTAATATGAACATACCTAAACACATTATATATATATATATATATACATACACAAAAGCCATTGGTATATATATATATATATATATATATATATATATATATATTTCATAAAGAAGAAACAACCTAAAAATATTATATATATTTCTGAAGAAACAGATGCCTGCACACACACATACACACACACATGCATAAACACACACATTCACACACTCAAACATATTCATACAATATAAAAAGTATTAAGTAAACATTATGAAGAAGTGTGTGTGTGTCTGCATATATACACACACACACACACATATATATATATACACCCACTTTTGTTGTAAGTTACATAGATATTTATACAGTATAGAAAGTATGTATTAGAGATTTATGAATAGATATAGTGTGTGTGTGTGTGTGTGTGTGTGTGTGTGTGTGTGTGTGTGTGTGTGTGTGTGTGTACACAAACAAGTTGTATGTTACATACATATCTTTACAATATAGAAAGTACTTAATACACATTTATGAAGGAATATAGTCTGTGTGTGGGTGTATATATATATATATATATATATAAACACACGCACACACATCTAAGTTGTAAATTACAGTCATATCTATATAGTATAGAAATTACTTAACACAAATTTATCAAGCAATATAGTATGCGTGTGTATACATGCATGCATATATATATATATAGACACACATACATATCTATGCACACAAAAGCTAGAAGACATTTATAGAAAGTACTTAATACACATTTATGAAGAAATGTAGCGTGTGTCTGTATATATATATATATATATATATATATATATACACTTATTCATGCAGAGAGACTCATTAATAGACAAAGTGCAGAAGAGATGGGTTCAGTGATCTAGTAATATAATAGACAGAGAGAAGGAGAGAGAGAAAGAAGAATGGTGGTGAAGGGTATGATAAGAATAAGAAGGAGAAGTTAAGGCAGAATGGAAAAAGAAAGTGTTCGGTTGGGTTTGAGGAAGAAGAGGCTGTCCAATCAAATGGCCGAACTATTTGGTTTGGAAAGCAAAATCAATATATGAGACAAACGATGGCCATGATAATGTGGATGGGAATAGAAACATTCATGGCAGAACAGAAAAACAGGGTTAGCTTTTTACCAGACCTCATATTATAAAATGTGCTTCTTTAAAATTGTTTGTATATATCGCCTTTATGAGACGATTATCACAAATTCCATTTCATTCTCATTCTACATATAATAAACACCAAAAATTACTTATAGTATTTATTAAGGAGTGAAAAATTATCAGTTATCGCAACCCCACAAAAAAAAAAACTGAATTCTCAGAATGATTTTTGAAACATTACTTGTGTTTATTTAATCTACAAACTTTTTCAATGATGTTGAAATTTTTAAATTATATACTTGCAATATGATACATGGCAAAAAAATATCTTGTTTCAACAGAGAAATTAGGAATACAATACATAACTTCTCTTCAGCAACAGCAGACAGAATGTCTTCTTTTAAATATAACGGCTTTAGAATATTTCTAGAATTTTATAGCAGCTATTTTTGGAAGCATTTTCGAGAAATTTTCATGAAAGGAAATTTATAAATATTTTTAAGATACAATTTCATGAAAGAAAAAAACTAAATAAAATTTTGACAAATATGAAATTATTTCACAGATCAAAAAGTTAAGATTAAAAAATTCCGCAACTAATCTTCAAATTTGAAGGAAACAAAAATCTGAGACAATGTTTGAAATATCTTTCAAGTTTATTTTTTCATTCAATAAAACATATTTGTATAATAAAACTTGAAATTAAAAATATTCATAATGAATTGAACATTTCATTAGAATTAAGTTTGTGTAATCTCATTACTAAGCATTATATTTTAAAAACCATTCATGATATAATAGAATGTGCCATCTGCTATCAGGTCATGGGCAATTATGGCTCTTCACATCTTCCTAAGATAAATTACCATGATTGTTCATGGGAGAGATAACGGAGTGGTTTCCCAGAGTCTTCTTCACAATTTGAATTCAAAGTTGTCCTCCTGGACTGGTTTTGAACCACCATGGCTAAAGAGACCAAGCATCTATAGCTGGAGAGCAGCGGAGTGAATTTATACCTTTCCTTAGATTCAGAGATTCATTTTAATGGCATGTCAACCCATCTCAAGTTATTTCATGCCTAGCTGTTAGGGAATCATGTTAATATTTATATTATTTATGGAATTGTTTTCAAAGAGTATTTTTTGCACACTGTGCTATCTAATACATCTATATATCTAACTTACAAACAGATCTATTTAACCATGTCAACCTATTTAAGGTTATTTTATGCCTAGAAGTTAGAGAATCATGTTCATTGTTCATTTTCACATTTTTGTGCAGTTGTTTAAAAGGGTTTTTTTTTTGCACAGAGTCCCATCACATAACTTTTAAATAGATCTATTTGATCCATAAATGAAACCCTAATACTAGAAATCACAGTGGACCTGGGAGTAATGGCAGTGAAGTAGTGACTTCATTCTCCCCAGATCTACAGAACTGAAGCTTCACCATCAGATCCAGTATAGTGCCATACACAGGGCCTCTTTAGGAGTGAGGGATCTTCTAAGCCCCAATGCCCTTTCCTGGGGGACATTAGTGTCAAGTGAATGTGCAGTAAATTTGAACTTGGTTAGCCAATTTTGTTTTACAGACCAAATAAACATTTTACAATTTAAAAAGAATTGCTTAAAAGAATCAAATGCGCTAATAGATTTTGTGATGACACAAGAAATGGTAAGTCAAAGCTGCCGATAGTAAATTACAACTTTAAATTAATATTAATTGACTCTAATAAAAAAAAAATCAGAGCTATTATTGGTTTAGGTATTTTTTTTAGCAAAGAACATTCTAGTTTTCATCATCATCAAGGCATGCCAACAGCATGGTTTCTTTTGACAATCTCTCACCATCTGTTCCTATCAGTTATCTAGATGGTACCTAGTGTCCACACAGAACTGGTGAATGTAATTCTTTGTTGGTCAACTAACACTCAAGTGCCCATGAGTAGGAGTCCATAGAAGAATTTCACTTATGAGTTTGTCCTTAGTTCTCCAGCAGTGTCTTACATGTCTTGTTCATATTACTTGGATGGTTTGTAAGATGGTAAGTAAGTGGCTATATAGCAGTTGTTTTATAGAGTGTTACTTCAAGCTTTTCCTCTGTTTAATACATAATGGTAAAATTCATTTGTATTTGTTGACTATCACAGAAAGAATATGATATTCCAATAGTTTTGGGATTGGTTATGATTCATTCTTTCTCATTCTTTGCTGTTGCTTATTATTGTTAACAATGACAAGAACAACAATCTATATATTGCACCTACTGACATTTGTCCTTGTGATTCGGACATGATGGAATAATTATCTACTAGGCTTTGCTTAATTGTGGCGCACGTGGCCTAAAATGGAGGCAGATGCCTTAATGGTTATTGTAGGAAATGGACATGGCAACACAAGTTCAAATCCTGAATATGATTGTTTGTGTTTTACTTTCATGCAAATGCCCTGGAAAAAAGCATGAATCCACCTATTTCAACCAGCTATGGGTAAATAGTAGAGCTGTCCAGATTTTTTAATTTGGTATAGCAACTGGTCTAGGAGAAAAGAAACTCTGAATTCAAACAAAAATGTAGCCTGGTACCACAAAACCTTGAGAAAGGTTTAAATCCCATTAAACCCCCACTCAGGCAATGGGTTGAATAGTACCACTACTATTCTTCTTGATGAATGGCTTTGGCATTAAATAACCCACAAAGGTTAATATGCCATTAAACAAAGAAACCAAAATAAACAAATAAGCTCTCAAACAGGAGCCTCACCATCAGATGCAGTTTAGAGTAATACACAGGATAGCACTCTTTTTTTTTTATTTTAAAGTTGAGAGGTCTTACCCCTCTGCAGTGGATACAGTCAGTGTATTCTAAGACCCCCATTTACAATATATCAACTACCTATCTACTTTTATCATAGAGAAAAAGTTCAAGGCAATAGATAGTTAAGTGAAACCTTTGCCATCATTCCCCCATTTCGTGCCACCCACATATGCTTTTACTACAAGGGTCAGCAAGTGAACTAGCTAATGATATTAATTTTAGCACATTATCTCTCTCCTGTGACAACTTTTCAACACCTTTCCCAGCCAAACACTTTTTACTATACTCTCTCATTTTCAAAGAAATTCTACAATGATATAGAAAATGTAATTAAAAATGGCTTCTTTTTTTTTAATCATATAAAATTTAACTATACTTAAAAAGCAAATAGATATACATCAATTTCTTTTTAAATGCTAAGACACTAGTCTTCCTTTTAGGACTTTAAAATATCCTTTAATAAAATTGACAGAAAAAAATCTTATAGATTAAGTATTAGTGTTGTTTGATAGACAGCAGTAATCAAAAAGGAAGAACATATGCACATCCAATAAAAAATTAGATAATTTTTGCATATTTGTTACTATAACATGATAAAAATGGCACATAGTTGCAAGATGTTTGTTTGGAAAATAGAATTAAATTGTTCTAATTTAAAGAATGAAGTAATTTTCAACACAATTCACAACTTAATCTATGGTCTGTGTTTCTGCAAACCACAATCATTCTAATATCTCAGAAAAGATATTGATTAAATGCTAATTTAGAGTATTTACCCTTATTTGCAATTTTAATATGAATTCTTTGAATAATATGTGACTCAATGCAGACTGATTGATTGATTTTAATGGCAGATCAAACTGTCTAGGATTATCTTATGTCTAGAGGTTAGGAAATCACATTCATTGTACATTTATAGCTGTACTTGTGAACTTTTTTCTTAAAATCTTTTTTCAAAGCACAGTTATACAATATCCAGTATTCCTGTCCGATATAAACAATTTTTACACAGTTGTATGGTTTCAAGTATTCTTATCTAATACCAATGATTATATGGTTTCAAATAATTATTTCTATTTGATAAGTCATTTTTTATACCATGTTATATTACTTTAAGTATCTCACAATGATCTTTAGTTTGGTTTGGTTGGATTTTATAGCATTTCAAAAATTTTAGGCTATTTAATGATAAATTCTCTTTATATATGGATATTAAATATGTATGATTTGTAAATACATTTTTTGATAACATTTATAAACAAGCCAAAGCTCATTCTTTGGCATGCAGTTAAATGGTTTCAAGTATTGTGATGTATCATGAAAAATTCAATTAAACATCAGTCATTTGTTTACACACAGTTAAATGATTAAACAGTTTTATTTCAAACAATTCAATTCAGTATATGTCATTTGTTCACACTCAGTTTAAATGTCAAACAGTTCTATTTGACCCGTAGATAGAGCCCTATCAGGTGCTACCACTCTGGACCAGAGTGGAGCTTGAGGGGTACTTTGCATTTCCCAAAGCATCAGCATTAATGGAACCTCACCATCAGATTACTTAGTGTCATATCCAAGACACTCATTTGGGGAGTCTTACCCCCCCACACACAACAGATGCAGTCAGTGTATTCTACAGCCCCAGCCTACAGCGCTTTGTATACTAAAGATTATTATTATTACTTATTAGAAACTATATAACTATATGCAAATAAATAACTATTAATAATAATTACATAAATCTTATAATCAGATGGTCAAAAAGTTCTATTTCTAATAATTCAATTTAACGTTTGCACACAGTTTAAATGTCAAACAGTTCTATTTGACACAAAGACATAATCCTATCAGGTTCTATCACTCCAGGTTAGACTAGACCTGGGAGTAATGGCAATGAAAGGGTACTCCATATTCCCTAAAGCTCTAGCATAACTGGAGTCTCGCCGTCAGATTGTTTAATGTCATATCAGGACACTCATGAGGAGGTTACCCCTCTGCAAAGATACAGTCAGCGTATTTCACAGCCCCAACTGAAATTATTTTTAGTAAAAAATTATAGCTTCAAATAACTATTCTTCATAAAAAATAATTTAGGTATATGGTATCAAGTATTCTTATCTAATTTTAATAATTTTAAAAAGATCTATTTGACCCATACATAGGACCATAACAGGTACTACCAATCCAGAATAGCAATGAAGGGGTACTCTGCACTCACCAGATCTCCAGAACAGGAGTCTCACCATCAGATGCAGTTTAGTGTCATACCTAGTACACCCCTTTTTGAGACAGTTCTTACATATCTGCGGGGGATACAGTCTGTATTGTAAACCCCACTGAATGGATGGAACTCAATACAGAGTTTAATGGTTGCCACAGGCAGTCTTTAAAATCCTGGAATAGCACCCTGCAAAACAAGTTGTACAGCCACTTGACTCCCATCTCACAAACCATTCAAGTCAGACTAACAAGACATACTGAGCACAGTTGGCAAAGTAAGAATGAATTCATAAGCAAGGTCCTTCTATGGATTCCCACACACTGACACATCAGAGTTGGCTGACCAGCAGACTTATATTTAACAGTTATATGCGGACACTGGAGGCCAGCTAGAGAACCTGCCAAGAGTGATGGATGAAAGGAACAGATTGTGAGCAAGTCAAAAGAATCTGTGCTTGTCAACACAACTTGATGATGATGATGATGATGATGATGATGATGATAATTTTTTGAAAAAAATCTTTCAAATCAAAATAATCCATTAGCAGTTAAATTAGATTTTAAAGAACAAAAATTTTCTGATGACAACCTGAAGAGTAATTCCTTCTTTTGTGAAGATGCCAAAAAGAAATTTAAAAGATGCAAATTTATCAAAGATTGTTGAGAAAGCTTAAAAAGATGTTTTTTTTGCACATGTTCTTGCTGAAGATTAATAATTTTTACACAGATCTATTTGACTGAGAGATGAGATGCTAACAGATACTACCACTACAGATCAGAGTGAAGCTGGGAGTAATGGTAATAAAGGGGTACTCCACATTCCTGTGATCTTCATCAGAAGAGCCTCACCATCAGATGCAACTTGATACCAAACATAGGAAACCCTTCTTTTGGTGGTGGTGAGGGTGTCTTACCCATCTGCAGGGGATACAGTGATTTCTAAGCCCCATTCAACAGAACTAGAGCAGAGATTGTAGCATTTTTACCTGTTTCAACTCAATAGAATAATGAGTGCTACTAGCAAAATCTTTTGCCACTATTCCTCCAACATTTTCTATGCAGTCTGAAGACAAGGCAAGCCACTTCATAAGAGATGAAAATCAAGTTTTACCTTTATTAATAGCTTTAAGATCAAGCTGTGTTCTAGCATTTCTTGGTAATTGATTTGGTTTGGTTGAGTTTTATGGCATATCAACTCTTGTAGGTTATTTAATGCCAAATCCTTTTTATACATATATATTAAATATATATGATTTGGTTTGGTTGGGTTTTATGGCATATTAAGCTCTTTTTATACATAAATATTGAATATATGATTTGTTAACATATTTTGATGACAACATTTTTAAATGGGCTTAAGCTCATTTTTTTTTTTTGCACACAGTTAAATGGTTTCAATTATTTTGATATAACAGTAACAATTTAACATCAGTTATTTGTTTGCACACATTTAAATATATATATATGATTTGTAGGTTATTTCATTCTTAAATGAGTAAAAACTAATTTGTTCGTACACTCGTATTGCTATTGTTTCTACACAGTTAAATGATTGCAATTATTGCTATCTAAAACTGATAATTCAATTCAATATCAATTATTTGTTTGCAGACAGGAAAGTGGTTACAAGTATTGCTATGTATCCCTAACAATTCTATTCAACATTATTCATTTGTTTGCATACAGTTAAATGGTTCAAAGTATTCCACACTAATAGTTTTATTTGCACAGAATTAAATGGTTCCAAGTATTGCAATGTATCACTAACAATTTAATTAAACATAACTCATTTGTTTACACACAGATGATCAAAGAATTCTATTTCTAACAAGTCGATTTAACATTTGCACAGTTTAAATATCAAACAGTTCTATGTGAACAGTAGATAGGACCCTATCAGGTACTACCACTCTGTGTTTGACTGGACCTGGGAGCCATGTCAATGAAGGGACTAGCCACATTTCACAAAGCTCCTGGACTGGAGTCTCACCATCAGATTGTTTAGTGTCATATCAGGACACTAGTTGAGAAGATCTTACCCTTTTGCAGAGATACAGTTGGTGTTTTCTACAGCCCCAGCTGACAGGGCCACTTAGTAATCAAGTTCTGTCAAAGCTTTGTTAACAATAACTAGACAGCATGGCCCCACAGCCAGTAAAGCCACTCAACACCATAATTCCTTCACCACCAAACCTATAAGCAATTCTTTTTGGTGTTTAACTGCATAGATCATACTAAAAAAATGTAGTCGTCAGATTTATCAAGCTGATAATGGTCTTTTTTGTCCAAATCAAATTCTACAGATCAGGGAACAGTTTGAGAATCCTCACCACCCACTGACAATCATGGTGTGATGGTTATCATTGTAGGAAATGGACACAGTGACATGAGTTCAAATCCTGAATGAAGCTGTTGGTTTTTTACATAAGGCTAATACGGTTAGGAAACTATTCTCTCTCCAGCTATGGGTAAATAGTAAGGCAGACTTGGTATGGCAACCAGGCAAGGAGAAGGAAAATTCTGAATTCAAACCTGTTAAATGCATATAGTTGGAGACCACCTTTGGACATCAATATCCAAGCGATTCAACACATAAATGCATATGCACAATCAGTTTCATCCACATCAGGTGAATCCAGTCACATAGACACACATTGAAATCTGATTATTTGTAGCATTTATACAAACAGGGTTTCAGTTTAATTCACACTAAAATTACATGAAAGTTACAGGCCAAAATGTTGTGAATGGAAGCTTTTGATACTTGCTGTAGCTGGCTTATTGCTCGAGCAATTTTCCAAACATCTTTTGATGGATTTTCAACAGCAGCTCTTACAATTTGTCATCTAGTCTGCTGAGAAATTTCTATTTTCTTGCCAACTCATTTCCGTGCTTTGCCATAAACATTGGGATTCCTCAAAAAGTTGTGAATTGTTGTGATTAACTGAGATTTCTATAAATTTTGCAGGAAGGTATCTTTGCCAAACATGGAGGGATCTTGGAGTACTGTCATCATTGAATTTTGCCCACTGTAAGAATGCTTCTTTTTCGGATGTAAGGAATCTTTTGACACTTTTAGAAAATCTTGTAGATAGCTCTTCAGCCTTAGAATTACAGAAAATGAGTGATTGATTGATTCTAATGGCATGTCAAACTGTAGAGGGTTATTTTATGCCTGCAGATTAAGGAATTGCATACAATGCACATTTATATCTATATTTTTTGTACAGTTGTTTCTTAGAGTTGTCTTTGCATACAATTATATGATATCAAGTATTCCTATCAAATACAAATAATTTGCACATAGTTGTATGGTTTCAAGTATTCTTATCAGTGTAGATAATTATATGGTTTCCTGTGATTATTTCTACTTAATATTCATTTGTGCTTGTGTTGGTTCCAAGTGAATAATTTTGAGATATAAATGGATCAACTAATCTCGACCAGACCTAGTGATAGTCAACAAAAAAGATAACTTGTCAAAATGTGAACTTTGCTGTCATGGTAGACTACAGAGTAAAATTGAAAGAAGTGAAAAGAAAGATGAGTACCTGGACCTTGCTAGGGAACTAAAAAACTAAGGAACATGAAAGTTATGGTGATACCAACTGTAAATGGCACTCTTGGTACAATCACCAAAGGACTGGTACAGGAACTGGAGGACTTGGAAATAAGGGGACGAGTAGAGACCATCCAAACTATAGTATCATTAAGATTGGCCAGAATACTGAGAAGAGTCCTGGGGACTTGAGGAGACTTGCTGTCACTCAAACTTCAGTGAGAAATCATCGGCAAATGCTCATGTGAAAAACTTTCAAAAGAGATGATAATAATAATAATAATTCTTAGTGATCAATTATAGCTTCAAGAAACTATTCTTAACACAAATAATTTCCACACAGTTATATGGTAGCAAGTATTCCAATCTAATCCAAAAGTTTCAAACAGATTAATGTGATCCATAGAGAGGACCTAACTGGTATTACCACTCCAGATCAAAGTGGACTTGAGAGTAATGGCAATGAAGAGATACTTACACAATCCCCAGATCTCCAAAACTAGAGCCTTACCATCAGATACAGTTTAGTATCATACCCAAGACAAACCCCTTTTTTTGTTAGGGGTCTTACCACTCTGCGGGAGAATACAAGGAACAGCTAGTTAGGAAAGCATAAAATTATAAGTATTTCCTGAGAAGCTGGACATTGAGAAATTGAGAATTACAAAATTGAGTTCATTAAAATATTAATCATCAAATAGAATATTTTACTTGCTCAGTCGGCTGGGGCTGTAGAATACACCGACTGCTTCTCTGCAGAGGGGTAAGAACCCCCCTAACGAGTGTCCTGGATATGACACTAAACAATCTGATGGTGAGGTTCCAGCAATGCTGGAGCTTTGGGGAATGTGGAGTACCCCTTCATTGCCATCGCTCCCAGGTCCACTCTGGCCCAGAGTGGTAGCACCTGATAAAGGTCCTATCTATGGATCAAATAGAACTAAACTGGATACTTATGCTAAAATGAATTGTTTGAGTAAAATTGAATAGTTTGAAATAGAAATGATTTTTACAATTAAACCGTACTTACATTTAAACTACGTGCTTATGCTTAACTGATTTATTTGAAATAGAACTGTTTTTCGACATTAAAACAGTATTTACACATAACTAAATTACATACAACTGCTTGAATAGTTAGAAATGGAAATGTTTTTGACCATTAAACTGTGTACTTATGCTAAACTGAATTGTTTTAAATAGAATAGTTTATTCACATAAAAATGGATTTGGCGTTAAATAACCTACAAAGGTTGATATGCCATAAAATCCAACAAAACCAACCCAGAATATTTTACAAGACTATAAATGCCATTCATTTACATGTAGTCTACAATATTCTCAGTACAAAACACCTAATTAAAAAAAAAAAAAAATCAATAATTTTCAGTGTTCTTTCAATTTATTTACACTTAATCAATATTCAAATACAACTAATAATGGGATTATATGTTTTTATTAGCAATATTTCTATTTCAAATCATGTATAAAATGTTCTGAAGTTGAAGTCAGTATTAAAAAAATATTAAAATTAATTAAAATTTTGTGATTGTTCATCAAGAACTGATTACTCACAAGTCTACAAAGTGGAACGATAAAATTGTCACCCTAGAAAAGACGACATGATTCCATTTCTGTTTAATGAAAACCGGTTTTCTTTTTTTGTTGCAGACCATCTACTAGTTGGCCATTTGTGTACAAATCCCAAGAGCAATAGGGGCCTTCTATCATGTCTGAAAGTGACACAATGTTCAACGAGCGAGATCAGAGATGCGCTGCTGTACAACTCATGCTCTCTACTGATCCAAATTATGAAAGCAGGACAATTGCCAGCAACCTCAAAATGCAAATCTGGTTGCCACGAATAACAGGCACGTGCTCAGGGTGATGAAAACAAAGTTTCCGGCTACGGTTATGGTCTTTGGTGTGGTTTCAAGTGAGGGCCACATCATGGCACCTCACATCTTTGAAGTTGGCTTGAAAGTCAACACCAAAGTGTACCTGGATGTGCTGAAGAATGTAGTGATCCCCTGGTGCAATCAGGTGGCCGGTGGCAGACCCTAGGTGTGGCAGCAGGACTCGGCGCCGGCCCACAAGTCCAAAGAGACCCAGGCTTGGCTTCAGAAGGAGTGCTACGATTTTGTACCCTTCTCTCACTGGCCCCCCTCCTCCCCCGACCTGAACCTGCTGGACTACTTCGTTTGGTCATACGTCGAGAACATCACCAACATGACCTCCCACAACACCAAAGCCAGCTTGATCACTGCCATCTGCCGAGTATTCGCTGAGCTCCCGCCGGCGCTTGTGGAAAAGGCATGCTCCCAGTTCTGGATCTGTATCGAGGTGGTGATTGAGGCTGAAGGTGGCTACATTGAATAGATGTCAGCTCTACTACATAATCAAGTTACCTGAATTGATTTTTTCAATAAAAGTTTTAAAATAAAGCTGTAGTGTTGTTTTCTTTAGGACGACAATTTTATCGTTCCACCCTGTATTTTACTGTTATTTGCATCCTTATATTGGAATTGGTGACTTGAGTTCAAGTCCTGGTCAAGACTTTTTGTTTTGAGCTTGGATAACCAATTCTGTTTCTAGTGATGATAACTGTTTTGCTATGTGTATCAGATTTAGAATTGTACCAGGATAAACAATGCCAAATCGTCTTGTACATTAAAGATAATCAAATTAAAGCAAAAAAAATAATTCTAATGTGTAATTAAAAAAGTGAAAATCAGTTATTGACAAGTCATTTTTGAATGAGGTTATAAAGCATTTTCATCTTCATGAAGAATCTTGAATATAAGAGAAAATCAATAAGAAAAACTAAACAAAAATATCAAGTGAATCATTTATAATATGCTAAACTAGAAAAAATGTATATAAATATAAACCATTTACAAGGTTATTAATTTTTTAAATTTATTTTGTAGGGAAAAATCCAATTTTTTCTTTATTTTCTTATTAAAAGAAAGGAAGTTTTAATCTAATAATTTAATAAGGGATCATTTTTCTATTGTTATCAGAAAAAAACAAAAAACGAGAAACTAAAAAACGAAAAAAAACCCAAAAAAACCAAAAGACAAGGCTCTTTTTTCTTGAATTACACTAACAAAGCTATTTTATTAAAATGTTACTTGGAAAGATAATTATATAAAAATGATGTTATTAAGAGCTTATTTTCCTTTTTATTTGGTGTGTAATAAATATACAAAGTTTTGTTGAGCAAAAATCTATTAAGACATCAGTGAGAATTTTCACAGACCAATTCTAGCTTAATATTGCCTGTATAGTATTCCAAGGGAGGCAAATGTTGTTTGAAAAATATAAGACTCTAATAAGACCTCATATAGAATACTGTACTCAGGACTGGGCTCCAGTGTTGAGACATGAAAATTGGAGTGTCATTGAGACTGAAGGGCATACAAAGAAGAGTGACAAAAACAATGAAATGAGTAAAAGATTAGTTACAGGAAGAGATTAGAGAAATTAGAATTAACTACTTGAATGGCCTAATGAGAAGAGTGTTCACCAATGGTCTGGGAGAATGGGGTTCAATCCCAGGTTGAGTCATACCAAAGACTCAAAAAATGGTACTTGATGCCACCTTGCCTAACACAGCATTATAAGGTAAGGATCAAGAGTAAAGTGGAGCAATCCTGGGAATGGAGTAGTGCCCTCCCCTACACCTTGGTGTAGTAGCAATTGAAAAGGGAGCCTTCAGGTCACCCTCAACTAAGGTTGCTAACTTTACTTTTACTTTACTAGAAAGAAGAATGAAAGGTGATCTAATTGGACTTTTTCAAAATAATTAATGGAATTTCTAATTATGGTAGAGATTTTTTCAATATTTCTTCTCAAAGTAGAAATTTACAATCAAAGCAGATTACAAAAAATAAGTATTAACCACTTTTTTCTAATAGTAATATATTTTTGGAATAAATTGCCAAATCAGATCAAAAACAGCAATAGTATAAAAAATTTAAGATTGAATTCAATGATTTCAAAAATAATGGTAAAAAAAGAATTCAAGAGAGCATTTTTGGGAACTATTGGATGACTTAAGAGAATTTGATCGGTATATAAATGCTGCATATTTTCTCTGCAAAGATTCTTCTTTTTTTTCCCGATGGTTAATGTGAGAAGATAGTAAAAAGAGGAGATGCCCAAGGAGGCATAACAAACAAAGAATAATAATATAGTTTGTGCTTTTCAAAAAACTTCTTAGAACTCTTATGAATTAAAAAAATGAATTAATGATTGATCAATTAATTCAAACAGCATGTCAACCTATTTAAAGTTATTTCAAGCCAAGAGGTTAGAGAATTGCATTCATTGTACATTTATATTTACATTTCTTGTTTAGTCGTTTCTTAAGAGTTTTTTGCACATCGTTATATGATATCAAGTATTCCTAGCAAATACAAATAATTTGCACACAGTCGTATGGTTTCACATATTCCTATCTAATACTAATAATCATATGGTTTCAAGTAATTATTTCTATTTAATAATAGACATTTGTTTGCACACAGTGATATGGTGGGAGAGACCAAATGGCATAATAGCTGAAGTGCTTGAGTATGGCCTCAAAGTTAAGTGAGTTCAAACTCCAATCATGCTATTAGGTTCACTTTCAGAAGAAAACCCTTTGGAAAGGTATTGAATCCCCTTATCCCTCCAGTTATAGGTTAAATAGTATCCCTTTTATTTTTCAACATGATATTAAATAACCTACAATGGTTGATATGTCATTAAACAAAGAAACCAAACCAGTTATTTGGTCTCAAGTATCTAATAATCTTGAGTAAAGAATTATAGCTTCAAGTAACAATACTTATCAAAAATAATCTAGTTATATATTCACTATTCCTTTTCAATTCTAATAATTTTTAAACAGATCCATTTGACCACTAGATAGGATACTAACAGGTACTACCATTTTGAATCAGAGTAGGCCTGAGAGTAATGACAATGAAGAGGTATACCACACTCTCCAGATTTTTAGAATTGTATCCTCACCACTGGATGCAATTTAGTGTCATATCTAGAACCCCTATTTTATTATATTATTGTTTGCACACATTTATATTGTTTCAAGTAAATCCAACCTAAAACTAATTATTTCTGAAGAGATTTATTTGACACAAAGAGGGAGTGAAACTGAGAGTAATGGTATCAAAGTAGCTACTCCACTCTCTTCAGATCTGGAGCCTCACCACCAAATGTAGTTTACTGACATACTCAGGACACATTTTTTTTGTGGCAGGGTGGGTGGGGAGTGTATTATCCTTCCACAAGGGATACAATTCTAAGCCCAGAAAAAAAAATAAATAAATAAAAAAAACTTGCTGCTAGAAAAAAAAAATTATTGAAAATTTTTCTAGCTCAATGAAATTTATTCAAGGCAAAAAGCTCAATTCCTTTTTATATCAAACAGAACTGTCCTTTTATCTTCCCCTCTACATGCATGTAAGGATAAGAGACAAGTAACTGGTAAAAATTGAACTGAATATCTAGCCAAGCACCAACTTTCTAATTAAAATTTCATTTAATCATTAAAGTGAAATTAGCTAATAACTATGCAGATTTGGATCAGAAAATCAGTTCACAGAGTCCGAGATAGCAAAAAGAGTTCAGGGACATTTAACCAAATCATAGATTTTCAGACTCTTGTTTCAATATGCATTCATATCTTCTTCATTATCATTGTACCCAGATCCACTCGTACCCAGAGTGTTGGTAGCTGATAAGATCCAATCTATGGGTTAAATAAATCTTTTTAAAAATCAGTCATACTTATAGGACCTTCTTAAAAAAACAATTACATGAAAAATGTAAATATGAATGCACAATGAATGCAATTCCCAAACCTCTAGATGTAAAATAACTCTAGACAGGTTGACATGCCATTAAAATCAATCAGCCAATAAATTTTGGGGATTGAATAATAATCTTGGTTATAACTAATTTGTCAAGTCCTGCATAAATAGGTTAATATGAAAAAAAAATGACCAGACACATGTATTTGGGTTATAGAATAAACTTTATTTTCTCCCCCTCTCCATATAAAGTGGGACACACTTTTTATGCAAATATCTATTAAAATTTATTTGCAATAGAGATTTATATTATATTCCTTTTCTGATTTGTGATCATCATTTGTGTTGATTTAAAGTCATTTTGCTAAGTTCTATCTACATGTGATTAATGACGGTTAAACTGGCTCTGTGCATGTGTTCACATGTGAAGTTTCTTGGAGATCACAGTCTGAAGGTGGTTCCCAGTCAAATTTGTGTAACAAGTCTGAATTCAATTTTCCTTCACCTAGACAGGAGGCGTTACCAATGTTAAAAAGCCTAGTCTGTCCTACTATTAATCCATATCTAATAATTCTATTTCTAACTTAAAAATTGCATTCCAGTTTATAATGCATGGCAGAAGTCCATTTGGTACAGTGGTTAAGTGCTGGATTGTGACATTGTAACAAGTTTGAACTCCAGTTGTGTTATTAAGTTTACTTTCAGAGTAATACCCTTAGGAAAGGTATGAACTCCCTTATCCCCCCCCCCATGAGCTATGGGTTAAATAGTACCCCTGCTGTTCTTTTAAAAGAATAGCTTTGGCCTTAAATAACTCATGAAGGTTGATGTGCCATTAAATAAAGTGTTATGTCCTCAGGAAAGGGCATAAAATAAATGACAAACACATACCAAGATAGAGGTTTGGTTTGGTTTCTTTGTTTAATGGCATATCATCCTTTTTTAGGTTATTTAATGCCAAAGCCATTCTTCTAGAAGAACAGTAGTGGTACTATTTAATCCATAGCTGGGAGGATAAGGGGGTTCATACCTTTCCCAAGGGTATTTGCCCGAAAGTGAACATAATAGCGCGACTGGAGTACGAACTCGCTTACTATGATCTTGCAGTTCATCACTTTAACCATTACACTATGAGGACACCCCCCAAGATAGAAGAATAAAGTTATATATTACAGAGAACAAGTAATACAATGCTGCCAGTGGAGTTATTCGCTTCTAAATTCTCAGAGAGGATTACAGTCAAATGTGATATGTTTATTGGAAGATTCCATTGCATATTGAGAATAGGGATGATCCCACAACAAAAAGAAACCAAACCAAATAATTCACATGGCTAAAACTAGATTCCACTATATACAAATTATGAAAAGCTCAACAGATACACACAGCTTGGGATATTTTGCTACAGTTTTTTCATAATAATGTAATACCCAATTTCTTTAAATGTATACATAAACTTTGCCAGCAGATTAATAGTCATTCTAATAAATTCTACTAAGCATCAAAATTTGTATGTTTCACTTCAACATTATTTATTTATTTAAACAAGTATGTTTTGAACAGGTCATATGGGAATGACACATCACTAGTGGCCATCACACCCAATCAGGTATTCTGCTAGGTGTATGATATCTGACGACTAGTCTACATGATCCAGCAAGTTTTATTCCCCTATTATAAAAGGATTTATAAATACAAACTGGTAAATTAATCTTCTTGAAGAACCCTACACTTTTATTCACCAAGCCAAAATTTTAGCCCAATTGATTAGGGCTGTAGAATACACCAACAGCATCTCTGTTTATAGGTAACTTCCCTCCTTCCAATAAGAGTTCAAAATATGCCATTACACTATTTGATGGTGAGTCTTCAGTCCAGGAGCTTTGAGGAATGTAAAATACCCCTTCATTGTCATTACTCCTTGATCCACTTTGGACTGGAGTGGTAGTACCTGTTAGGATCCTGACTATGGGTTAAATAAAACTGTTTAATCATTTACAATGCTGGAAACCATTTAACTGAGGTAAATAAAACTATTAGTGTTAAATAGCAATACTTGAAACCAATTAACAGGGCAAACAAATGAACCCTGGCTCATGTAAAAATTGTTACCTACAAACTATTTGCTTACAAATCATATATATAATATATATGTCTAAACAGAATTTGCCATTAAATAATCAATAGGGGTTGATATGTCGTAAAATACGACCAATCAAAATTTCATTCACTCTTAAGGGTTTATATGGACTACTTTGAGAATCCCTATACTAGGTGTCCGATATCTGGCGACTAATCTACATGATCCAGCATTTTTTTTCTCCTATTGCAAAGGAATTTATAAATGCAAACTCGTCCTATTTACCAACCCCTCCGCTCGGGCAGGATATGACACAAGGTCAATTTTTAAGCAGAGTTTACCAGGTTTGAATTCAGAGTTTTCCTTCTCCTAGACAAGTTGCCTCACCAAAGCTGAAGAACCCAGTCTGTCCTACTATTTACCCATAGCTGGAGGGAGAATAATTGGATTCATAGGTATTAAGGGTATTAATGCTATGTGAAATGCAATCAGTCTTGTCCAGGATTTGAACTCGTGTCGCCGTGTCCATTTCCTATGATGATAACCATTACACCATGGGCACCTCCATGCAAACTAGTAAGCTCACTTCTTGTAGACCCTTATGCTTTTATTTACACTGCCAAAATTTCATTTAACCTCAGAGATCTATACAGACCACTTTGAAAAGCTCTGCTGTAGAGAATAATTTGATGGAAGTTCAAAAATAAAATTACCATAAGTTTATATATATATATATATATATCTCATCATCATCATCATGTAGCACTGCTAACACATATTTCCTGATTCTCTCTTGCCATTCATCCCTTTCATCCATCGCTTTTGGCAGGTCTTCTACACTATATCCTGTGTCCATGAAGAATTGTTGTGGGTAAGTTCTAGTTGGTTGGCCAACATTGGCACGTCTGTGTGAAGGGGTTCATTGGAGAACATCAGTTATATCTTTGTACTTTCTTCTCCAGCAGCCTCCCACATGTCTTGTTTGTCTTATTTGGATGGTTTTAGAGATGGGAGGTAGGTAGTCGTACAGCTGCTGTTTCATAGGATGTTCCTTCCAGGATTTGTTTAATATAGCTTATAAGATTTTTGTGCAGTTACTGTCTAGCTTTTTCCCTGTTATGGTGTATCTATATAGTAGAACTGACACAACCACTGCTTGGAAAAAATTGCGTTTTATTTTATCAAATAGGTCAGATTTCCATATGAGTGATAAGTTATCAATAGCAGTCCATGCCTTTGCTAGGCATAAATTGATGTCATTTTCAGTAGAAGAGATGCTGCTCTCAAAGTATGTGAACTTGTCCACTATATATATATATATATATAGTGGACAAGTTATATATATATATATATATATATATATATATATATATATATATATATATGCTTCTGAACTGAATTGGAAAAATAGATGGTATAACCAAAACCTCAGCTTTACCAACAGAAAATATGGTAACAGGACAACTCTATCTCAACAAATATGGCAAGTGAGAGATAATACAGGCAAATCTTCCATAATAAAAAGATAATGTAAAAAAATGCAAGTTTATAAAAGATGTGACAATAGCTGCAGATTATGTCTGGAAGAAAAATTATGCCGCATAGAACATGCAGAAAAGAAATTGCTAAACAAAAAAGCAAATTGATATCTCTGTGTAGACATGTTAATTAATAACTCCTGCATCATTTACCACCCAACTAATTCCTAAATTTATTCTCTTGTATTTGGACTGCCTAAAATTCTCTTTATTTTTTCATGTGAGTGTACTAATATCTATGTAACTATACATCACAAAATGAATACAGATGATTAGCCACTTTTCTCACATTTCCATCTGAAATTTCAAGTCACAGACTCTATTCATAATTATAATATATTTAGGTTTAATATTTGCTCTTCTAAAATAGCATAAAGCAAATTTTTTATGGAAAAACTTTTCTTATTTGCTTTTCTTTTCTTATTTTCTTCTTATTGTTATTAAATATGATTTGAATTTAAACATTTTTAACTTATAAAATCTATAGAGTGTTCAATACACAAAAATGCAGAGCAATATCTTAATAGATTTCAATTTTACAAGATATGTAAAAGAGGATAAAAATATAAAACTCTGAATTTCACAATTATGATAGTCAGGTGAACTAGTATTTCACATGTTGGGCTTTTTTCAGACGTGTGGAATACTAGTTCACCTGAGGGTTGTAATCGGTGATTTCCCAAGTCATGTGTTTTTATTCTGTTTCAAATTTTATATATTTGTTAAAATTGATTTGGTTGGTTGGTTGGGTTTTAGGGCATATCAACCTTTGTAGGGCCAAATCCATTTTTATACAAATAATCACTTCTGTTTCAAACAATTCAGTTTAGCATAAGTATACAGTTTAATTGTCAAAAACATTTTTATTTCAAGCTATTCAGTTTAGTCAAATAGTTCTAATTCAACCAATTCAGTTTAGTATAAGTATAGTTTTTGTGTACACACAGTTAAATGTCAAAATAGTTCTATTTTGAACAATTCAGTTTATCATAAGTATAGTTTTTGTGTCAAAAAGGGTTCTATTTCAAACAATTCAGTTTAGCATAAGTACACAGTTTACATGTCAAAACAGTTCTACTTCAAGCAATTCAGTTTAGCATAAGTTAGCAGTTTAAATATCCAAACAGTTCTATTTCAAGTAATTCAGTTTAGCATAAGTACACAGTTCTATTTAACCTACAGATAGGGCCCTATCAGGTGCTTCCTCTCTGGGCCAGAGTGAACTTGGGAGCAATAGCAATGAAGGAGTGCTCTGCATTCCCCAAAGCTCCAGCATCGTTAGGGAGGGGTCTTACTCCTCTGCAGAAAAGCGATCAGTGTATTCTATAGCACCTTGCTCTTGCCTTTGATAACATTGGTATAATGAAAAAGGATTGGCAACTGCTGGTCATATATAAAATCCTCCCTGTAACCCTGTGCCAAGGTCCATGCACAAATTGAAAGTCTCACAGAATTGACAAATGCCAGAATAAACACTCCTTTTCGGTGATATCTTACCCCTTTGCATAGGATATAGTCAGTGTATTCAAAGCTCTACTGACAAGGTGATAAGCATTCGAGGTTAAAATGAAAAAAATTAAGTTAAACAACTTAACCAACAATATTTGAAATTATATCAAATTCTAAAATTTCATTTTCTTTATGTAACATTATTAGTTTTCCTCAATTTTGAGAAAATTGTACGTTCTTAGGAAACTTGGATTCTAAAATGCAAAAAAAATCAAGATCATTTTACTCATTGAGAAGTCTCAAAAAAAATTAGACCATGCAACAAAATAAATAAAAAAATGACTGGAATCATGTAAATTTCCACTTCATCTTAAATACACAATATAATAAAAAAATTTTTTAGCAAATAACATTCTTTGTTTTAGAAAGAAAAAGAAAATCCTACTTTTGCAAATAAATCTCTAGAAGTGAATAAGATTAGGTTTAGTTTCAGATCTTGTTTACCAAGAAAGCCATTCCGATAAAGAAAATTCTTTTAATTAAATGAATTTATCATCAACACAGAACTATCACCAACAAAGAAGAAACAAATGATTTCCTCAATAGTGTAAAAAAATTCTTTTCAAACAGACAACATTCAGAAGTAAAAAGTATCCAACTTGTTAAATATTTTCCCCAGACATTTAAGAATGTTAACTTACAAGAACCAGACAACCCACAACCTGTAGGCTATAATATATCATAGTACATTACACTTTTTCCTATCTTTGTACATACATTTGATATTAGAACCAATATTGGCAACTATGAGGGTAAAACCTGAAGAAGACTATCTATTTTGAAGCTATAAAAATCTCATCAGAACAAGTCATACAGAGTATTTGGACTATTGTCTTCATCATTTTGTTTCCTTGAATTTAGTTGGACTTGAACTGTTGAGAAAATTCATTTTAAATCACTGATTTTTATAGTTTTGTTTTATTTTCATGACTTAAAATGTCAATTTAGATAAATTTTGAAGACAGTGTTCATAATATTGTTACACAAAGAAAAAAAATTACATGGCTAGTTATTTCAGTCCTAAAAAACAACATGGCTCAGGTGAATAGATTTCCGGCTGAAATGATAAAAATAATCTTTAATTATCTCAAATGTGTTTTACTGTCCATTTTTTAAAGAATATATATTTGTTTCAACAGCCAAATTTTAACTAAAAGTAATTTTTTCTGTTTACATATAATAGGGAAATTTAATAATACAGACCCAAAAGATTTGAGCTCTATCAAAGTTCTATGGGTGTGTGTATGTCAGTGATCTGTTCAGCTGACCCAGACATTGAGCAGTTGACGTAAAAGATTCTAGTTGCAACCGAGAAAGGCACTTAACTTGAGCTAAAGACATTTCTTTTGAAAAATATAACAGATAAAAGAAAATATCATTTTGGTTTTTGAAGAATGGTCAGTTGTCAAGTATCCACTGGCACAGAGAATTGATGAATTGAGAAAAAAATGTAGTTGGAAGTTAAAATTCTTCTTATATTCTAAATTATAAATATATTATGTCAAAAATATGCACCCAAGCAACATTAATCACTTAGAGTCGCCACTGATTTGAATCTAACTAATACACTATATATTTACTAACACAAAATCAAGTGTCCGTCAAATGATCATCTTTGATTCTCAAACTGATTGGGGTAACATGTAAATCGAACCCTAGTTTTATGGAGATTTTTTCAGTTGACTAATATACCACAATTTTTGGTAATTATTAATACCCTTTTGTTATTATCATACTGTGAACCAACCAACTCAATCAATATAATGAATTTCTATACCTTTATATTTCTAATAGACTGGTTATTACTGTTTTAGTGGTAGGACTACCAAAATTACATGCACAACAAAAAGGTAGACTAACCAAAATGTTGTTAGTATAAGATAATGAAATAGTTCAAATTGTGAAAATTATGTAAATAATAACTCCATATCTCAAATTTAGATGGATACTACTTTTGTAAATATATGATAATTCCATAACTTATTACAAAATGACATCTTTCTAGCCAAAAAGCACAATCTGGATGATTATAACAAGAATTTAGTATTAGCATGATGGTTAGAGTGTTCACCAATGGCCCAGGAGACCTGGGTTCAATCCCAGGTTGAGTCATACCAAAGACTCAAAAAATGGTACTTGATGCCTCCTTGCTTAACAATCAGCATTATAAGGTATGGATTAAGGGTAAAGGGGAGCAATCCAAGGAAAGGAGTAGCATCCTCCCCTACACCTTAGTGTAGTAGCTATCGAAAAGGGAGCCTCTGGGTCACCCTCGACTACAGTTGTCAACTTTACTTATTTTAAGTCTCTCAATATTGACATCGCTTTTAGTAGATGAACTCTCTCTGATAAAATAAAAGAGGAATTCTTCCAAACTGTAGTACTATTGTATGATTGCACCACTTCAACTTTAATGAAATACTTACAGAAAAGCCAGATAGTAACTACACAAGGATACTGTAGGCTATTTTGAACAAATCCTTGAAAGAGCATTCTACAAAACAGCAGATGCATGGCCACTTACCTCCCATCTCCTTAACCATCTGTGCAAGAAATGGGATCTTAATGGTGACATGTCTAACATGCTGAACAAGACATCATAGTGAGTTTGAAATCCACTTGTGCTCTTGTGTTCATTTTCAGACTAATATACTTGGAAAAGGCATGAAACCCCTTATCCTTGCAGCTATAGGTTAAATAGTATCATTATTGTTCTACAAGGATGGTTATAGCATTAAATAACCGATATAGGAACAATGAAACAGAACAATTTGAATAAGACATACTTGGTACAGCAAGTATTGAAAAGGATGAACTTATAAGTGACATTCTTCTATGGACTCCTACACATGGACACACCAGTGTTGGCTAACTGGCAAAAACTTATATTCGTCAGTTCTGTGCAGACACTGGATGCAGTCTAGAGGACTTACTAAGAGCAATGGTCAATAGGAACAGATGTTGAGAGAAAGTCAATGGAGTCTATGCTGTCAGCATGCATTGATGATGATGATCATCATCATCATAAAATCTCTCAAGATTTAGAAAATGGTGGTTCATTTCTAATAATTTATGGTTTTACTCAAATCAGAAACCATGTCCCTTCTAAGATTATATAATATTACTATAGAAACAAAAACATGATGACGACATAAAGAGACAAGTGACTAGAAGCCAGTAATCAGAAATCCAATGGAGAAAAGAGTTAATCCTCAACTTGGTTTTATATAATGTCAATGGTCACTTTCAACTGTCTGACCAATACATTGGCCAGAGCATTATTTATGCCATTGTATCGGTCAGTAGGACCAGGTTGAATATATTATGTATAGACATCACATAACAGTCTGACCAGACGGGCGGGTACTTTAGTGGAGAATTTTCTTATTTCTTTCCTTCCATTGACTGGAGGCCAATATAGATTTATAGAAATGGATTAAGTTCTTAGCTTATATCTAACAGACACATAACAATATTTAAAATAAGTAAAAAGCTGTTTTTCTGTCTTTGGTTGAGATGATGTCAAGTTATTCTTTTTTAAATCTGAAATTAGTCACAGGCTATTTTCTTTTCTTTTTTTTTTTTAAATGGATTTTCAAAAAATTTTAAATCAAAATTTGAGTAATATTTCAAAGTAAATTCACATACATATGAGTGTCGGCTGAAAAATTTATAGGCTGACCAGGATACTCTCATAGAATGTGACCAAATGAGATTTATTTTTCAATACAGTCCTCCTTGCAGTCCATGTCAGTGTTGAAGTGCTTGGATCCCATTAGCAAAACAAGTCATCAACAGCAGATGTGACATAAACCTATGAATGTTTCAGCTGACATTCATACAAAGACGAAAATTTATTAAGATACTAACATAGATAGATTGTGTACTGTATATATACACACACATATTATGTGACCTTCTAAGATCTAAATTTTAGCTGAATATTAGAGAGTCACACTATACACAATACAAATTTTGAGATTATAAATAGTTGGCTAAGGATAGGGCTAGGCCAGCTAGTATACCTACAATTCCCAACTGTAAAAGTCAACAAATAGTACCAGATGATACTAGAGCATATATGGAATAAGTACACTAAAACAGTATGATTAGAAATACTATACTAACCTTGAAAAAAAAATGGAATTATCATACATAGAAAATGCTTACTTAAGTTTTTCATTTCCTTGTTCTCTAGGCTAAGAACTTTTCAGTAATGCTCCATATATATATATACATATATATATATATATATATATATATATATATATATATATATGCGTGTGGGGTGTGTGTGCATATATATATATATATATATATATATATATATATAAAACCTTAAAATCCAGATTTAAAATGTCAATTATAACAAATTAAGAGGATTTCATATACAATTACTTTCTCTATATTACTCTCAGTTTCATGAGATTATCACAATCATATATATATATATATATATATATATATATATATTAGACACACATATGTATTCTCACAAAATTATACACATATACATACAAAACATACTACAAACTATACTCATTGTGTTCAGATCTACAGACATACTCTCCCACACCATCACTAACAGACTACATGACATGGAGTGTTTCCCTGTAAAGAACGGACATAAAATGATTAATCAAAATAGAAAAGAAATATGTGAATGAATGCATGGTAATATTTTCCTCCATTCTTTTAAGTGAATATTCCACTGATTGAGAAGATGGAAAACTTTTAACTGAATTGGGTGCAGCGAATGATTCAAGTAACATACATGTCTGGCACAAGAAAAGAGGAGAAACTGAAACATTTTCCAATGTCCCTACAAAAGTTAAGTCCTGTCATTCAAAGATTCATCAACAACCTTTTGTCATTCTGTAAAGGATATGTGACAGACCAAAAGGGTTTCATTGATATTTATAAGAAATGAGATTTCAGAGTAATAATATTTATTTTAATTTGGTTCTTTCTTCCTTGTCACCAGTTGCAATTGCAAATGGTTAATTTTATTTCTGATAAATAAATCATTCAGACATTTTGATTAATTAATTTCAACATCATATCAAACTGTCTGAGTTTATTTTCTTTCAAGGGAATCACATTCATTGTACATTCATATTTCCCTTTTTTATTTAGTTGCTTCTTAAGGGTTGTTTTTTTTGCCCATGTTCCTATCAAATATGAATAATCTTTAAAGAGATCTATTTGATCCAGAGAGAACCCAGTTAACTGGGGCAGTAGAATACACTAAGTGCATCTCTGCAGAGGAGTAAGACTTCCCCAATGAATGTACTGGATATGACTTTAAACAATCTGATGGTGAGGCACCAGTCTTGGAGATTTTGGAAATGTGGAGTATCTTTTCATTGCCATTGCTCCTAGGTCTACTCTGACCTGGAGTGGTAGTACCTGATAGGGTTCTATCTATGGGTCAAATAGAACTAAACTGTGTGTAAACAAATGACTGATGTTAAATTGTTACTGTTATATAACAATACTTGAAACCATTCAACTGTGTGCAAAAAAGAGTTCAGGCTTATTTAAGAATGTTATCTACAAAATGTGTTTACGAATCATATATACATTTAATATATGTATGTTTGATTAAATAATAAAGACACATTTTGTCTATATATTTTATTAAGATCCTTTCAAGTTTCCAGATAAATGTCTTGGTTTCATGTTGGAATTGGCAGATGAATTTACCGAGATTGTCTTGAGCGCTTTCGGACCTTTCATAGGCCATCATTGGATATTCTTGCATGTACAAAGAGTGTTTTTTTTTTAAAGAGTTTTGGAAAAAGTTTTTTTCTTTTTAGGTTTTTTATAACATTGTAAAATTATGTAAATGCAGAGTTGGATAAAATTGAGATGCTGATGAATTTGAAAAACAGAACATTATCAATGGAAATAGAATATTATCAAGAAATATAGAATATGTAACTAAAGTCAGTTCAAAACATTGTCGCTATTTTCAAAATTAGTTCTAATGATTCTAGTTTTTTTTGTTTTTATATGTAGGGCTTCTAGGTTTTATAGTCGTAGCTGATTAATTTTGTGTGCTTTATAGTGGTGTTTTCAATTAGAATTTTTCAAAATTTGGATTTGGGAATAGAATGAGTTTTAAGATGTAAGGCCATGGAGCTAGAATCATTAAGGTGCACTGTAAGCCATCTTGAAAGAGTTGTAGTGGAAAGACCAACATATATATCATTTTCGTTGGAGACAGTCTTCCAAGGGACATTTGAACATATATACTAAGTTTGTCCTATGAAAAAGTTCAGTGGAGGGGGAAATAATTAAGTTGGATTAATAATTGCCTGTGTTTATTTTATAAGTATGTATATATCCAGCACCTCCACTACAGAAGTGCTGGTTTAAATTCAGAGTTTTTCTACTCCTAGATTGGTTGCCTAACTAAGAGTAAAGGGCTGTCCTGAAGAATTATCTCAGAGGTCCTAGATTGCCAAAGTGGTGTAGCCTAAACTTACATATAAAACAATCAAATTGTGAACAAAGTGAACTATATGAACATCAGCATTGGGATGACACAACGCATGCATCACTGAATAAGACAGAAGCTGACAGTGTGTGCAAAATGCAAATTCTTCCAGTGGGCAAGAGGTTTGGCAAAACAAATAAATAGGCTATTTTTGTTGGGATGACAGTTGGCTTGAGCACTCAGCATAATGCAGATCAGGGTGTTGCAGTGTGTGCCAAACCAGAGTCCCTTGTAGGTGTTGCTCTATTGTTTGGTTAAAAATGTCCCATTCAACAGATATCATTACTGTGTTACAGAAGAGACTGTTTTTTTCCTACAAGAGCCCGGTCTACCAGACAATTTACCCGAAATGGGCAGGGGAAAGTTATGAATTAATGCTTTTACTAAGAGCATTAGTGTGAAATGAAATGCAAACAGCCTCATGAAGGATTTGAACTCAGGCCACTGGTTCCATTTCTTACAATGATGACCATTACACTAAGTAGGTCATCAAATCTTCTCCTTTCAGCAGATGTGACACAAGGTCAATTTTTAAGCAAAGGAAAGCTGGTTTGAATTCAGAGTTTACCTTCTCTGAGATTGGTTCCCTGTATTTATTTCAAATTTAACTTCTCCTAAATTGGTTCCCTGTATTTATTTCATATTTACTGAACCTCTCCATTATGGGGCTGGATACAACACAAGATCAATTTTTTAGTGGAGCAGAGCTGGTGCGAATTCAGTTTTTTCTTTTAAAGCAGTTGCCATACCAAATCTAAAGAGAACAACCTGCCCTACTATTTATCCAAAGCTAGGTGAACAACAAATGGATTAATGCCTTTCTCAAGGGCATTAGCACAAAGTGAAATGCATCATCCAGAAGTTGGATTTAGCTCATCGACTCCATTTCCTAAGATGATAACCATTGCACCACAAATGCCTCAGGTGAAGCCATGATCATAAGCAAAGGACAATTACTTTCACAATAAATGAAAAGAACAAGAAGCTGGAATTATAATATCGATTCAAAGACAGAATTACTCCAGACCTAAAACAATGGCATTTTCAGTGTGTTGAGAGATAAGAGAGATGATTAATGCTTTTACCTACATCATTGGCATGAAATGAAATGCAAACAGCTTCGTCTAGAATTTGAACTTGGGTACATGTGCCCCTTTTCTAAGACAATAACAGTAGCACCATACATATATAAAGTTGTTTAGAAAATACTGTTCAATTTTAGTATAAACTGTTTAAATTCTGTTCTAACATGTCATTTTAATAGTATTTTTATGAAAAATTCATATTTCTAATGATAAAGTGTCTTCTCAGTTAATTTTCTATCACTTCTTTCAAAGTTTGATTTTGAAGGTTTTATGTCCCTAATCATGAACAAGAAAAAAAGAAGTGATATGCTTACTTTTTTTTGCATGAGTTCAAGTTTGGTTATAATTTTGCTTTATGACAATGCTTGGCCACATGTTGCCAGAATGACACAGAAGAAGATCGATGACTTAGGATATGAGACTTAGCCATATCCACCATATTCTCCTGATCTCTCACCCACCAAGTATCATTTTTTCCAACATCTGGAAACTTTTTTTTTTACACTAAAAACATTCTGTTTCAAGGAAGAAATAGAAACTGCATTTAAAAGTTTTTTAGCATCAAAACATTTAGAATTTTATGGTACAGGCCTAAATAACTTTGTAAACCAATAGCAGAAATGTATAGAGGTTCATGGATCATATTTTGACTGATTAAAACATAGTTTAAATTCATTAATTCAGGAATAAAAGTTTACTCTAAAATCAAACATTATTTTCTAAACTATCAAATACTTTATAATAACCATGAAGAAAAAGGTATGTTTGTAAATAGCTACACAGTTGTAAGTTTTACATGAAAATTCTAAGATATATGAAAATGTGAATGACAACCTTTTGAACTGATGAACACAGTATCATCATTGTTATCACCAGGGCATGCCAACAGCACCAATTCCCTTGACTCTCTTACCATCCATCAATATGAGCCATCACTTTTCATAAGTTCAGTAGACGGCATCAAGTGTCTGCGCAGAGCTGAAGAATGTAAGTTTTTGCTAGTCAGCCAATAATGGTATATCTATTTGTTGGGAATCCATAGAATATCACTTGTGAGTTTTTCCTTACTTCTCCAGTTGTCTGTCCTCTATAAACATGACAAATAGTTTGATGTAGTCCTCTATAGACAGCCAAATAGTTTGATGCAGTCCTCTATAAACATGCCAAATAGTTTGATGCAGTCCTCTATAGACAACCAAATAGTTTGATGCAGTCCTCTATAGACAGCCAAATAGTTTGATGCAATCCTTTATAGACATGCCAAATAGTTTGATATGGTCCTCTAAAGACATGCCAAATAGTTTTGATGCAATCCAATCAAATTTGAGTGACATAATTATGGGGGAAAAGGTTTTGAAATTTAAAAAAATTTGGAAAGGAAGTGTGATATCTAACAACAGACAAGAACCAGTAAAAAGCCATGTTATTGCAAGAAGTAACTAATTGTACAGAATTTTAATTTCCAAACTTGAGAAGAAAAAAATAAATTATTTGTTTCACTAAGGTAATTAATTAGACTTAATTAAACATAACTAATTACATTTAGACGTAACTATTTAAGTTAAAGATGTAGAATTATTATATAGCAGTAAAATTTGGAACTAAAAATCTCCACCCACCAAAAGAAAATGTCACTTAAATTTCATAATATTTTATAGAACAATATCAATTTCCTAATACAAAAAAATATATAATTGTTTTCCATGGATTTAACATTTATAGTAATAATTGCTATAACTTGTTTAGTTTAAATATTTAACTGATAAAGTAAGAAAATGACTTATTCAACTCCAAGTATTAATCTCTTAATTGGTGGGGATGGATAGTCCCGCTAGTGTGTATAAAGTTAATATCACTAATTATAATCTAGCAAGATGTATCAAAAAAGGCTTACATTAAATTGCTTGGGTTTTATGGCATATCAACCCTTGTAGGTTATTTAATGCCAAATAATGTTTATGCATTTATTAAATATATGATTTGTAAACAAATAGTTTGTAGGTAACATTTTAAACAAGCTAGAGCTCATTTGTTTTCAAACAGTTAAACGATTTCATATACTGTTGTGTAACACTAACAATTCAATTTATTGTCAGTTTGTGAACACTAACAATTCAATTTATTGTCAGTTTGTTGTGTAACACTAACAATTCAATTTATTGTCAGTTTGCATATAATTAAATAGTTATAAATAGGATTTTTAAGTGAATACTTTGAGGTCATTTTATTTTTAGATAAGTAAGAGCTAATTTGTTTGCACACAAATGGTTTCAATTATTGCTATCTAACACTAATTATTCAATTTAATATTAATAATTACTTTGCATACATTGAAGTGGCTTCAAGTATTGCTAATACAAATAGTTTTATTCAGGCACAATTAAATGATTTCAAGTATTGCTATGTATTAAAAGTAATTCAATTTTTGCATAGTTAAATAGTTTTAAGTATTTCTATGTAACACTAACAGTTCAACATTGGTCATTTGTTTGCACACAGTTATATCGTTAGATGGTTCTATTGGACCCATAGATGGGTCAGGGTCAAAAGATAGTCATTTTTTTTATTTCACTTGGCTAAAATTCTAACAACATCTTCAAAAAGTGATGAGATCAGCAGATGGTCATTTTTTCTTAAGCTTTCTAGAAATTGTAACTATAACTTCAAAAACTACAAAATGTGGCCAAAGAAGAATTATGTGTTGAAGGTCAGCAGGTGGTTATTTTTTCTTAAGCTTACTTGAAATTCTAACTACATTTTCAAAAAGTAGAAAAATGTGGCAATAAAAAAAAAGGGGTAGGGGTCAGCAGATGGTCATTTTTTCTTAAGCTTGCCTGTAATTCTAACAAGATCTTTAAAAAGTAAAAAAATGTAGCAGAAAATGGAAGTATGTGGCTGAAAAATAAAAAGGGGATTGGAGTCAGTAGATAATCATTTTGACATCTTGACTGAAATTTTAACAACATCTACAAAAAATAATAAAAAGTATCCAAGGAAGGTATCATTACAATTAGATATTAAATTTAATTTGTCAAGCATACATCCATGACACTTGTTAAATCAAACAACATTTTAGTTTCTCTTTATCAAGATAAATACTGACTGTTTATATTGCCAATGTCACTTCATGAATATAAAAAAAACCCACATGACAATGCTTCTTTCTTTTTCATACAGAATTTGATTTTCCCAAACCAGCATCAGTGAATTAATAAACAGCCCCAAAGAACTGCTATCAAAACACGACTATCAAAGATCTTTTCTTCTGTCTTTGTTGTTGTTTTTTAGTTAAACTTTTCATCTAGTTCACTTTCATTTAACTTTATGTAATAAAAAACTTTTCTCTTCTACCAACCAGACTCTTCATTCCTACAAAAACTGATACATGTTCTTAGAAATCTTCATATTTATAAAACTTAAATTCATAGTAATTCAATTCTACTGCAACAAATCAGCTTTCTCTTTTCTTTTTAGATTATTCATTAAAAGTAAATGCATATGTTTTTTCTTCTTGTATATTTAATGTACATATTATTAAAATTCTCATTATGTTTGGATATATGCAAAATTGTAATATTTCATAAAAAAAACATACTTAAAATACTTGTAAAAGAGAAAAGAGCAATTTCCAGCCAATTTGCAATTGAATGATCATTTTTTTGGTGAGAAAGGGATCAGCAGTCTTACTGAACATTTTTTTTTTTAATTGTACAAATTTTCAATATAATAAAGATAACTATGAAATTCTAATTCGAATCCATCACTCCTTTCTAATTAGAAGCACTAGTATCATTATGGACAGCAGTTACAGCAAGACCCCAAAAGGTTCATGTGTCATCTTTTTGGTTGGGAAAATATTGTTTTCGGTGGTTAGGGGAGGTCTACCTATGCACTGAACATAATTTTTGAATGGCTAGTGGAGGTCTACATATACAATGATCATAATTTTTTTATGGTCGGATGAGGGCTACCTATGCACTGAACATAATTTTTGAATGGCTAGTGGAGGTCTACATATACAATGATCATAATTTTTTTATGGTCGGATGAGGTCTACCTATGCACTGAACATAATTTTTGAAATGGCTAGTGGAGGTCTACATATACAATGATCATAATTTTTTTATGGTCGGATGAGGTCTACCTATGCACTGAATATATATTTTTGAATGTTTGGCGATGTCTACATATACACTGAACATGTTTTTTTTAATGTCTGGGGAGGGTCTACAGATGGACTGAATATATTCTTTATTATGGGGGGGCATCTACATATGCCCTGAAAATGTTTATTTTTTTGGCGGGGGGGAATCACTTTCACTCTCCATATAATGGAGTTAATAACAAAATGATAATTGAGATAATTCAGTCCTTTGCAAATAGAGGCTTCAGTATTAACACAGATCACCATTACAATGGAAACGGAATCAGTTCACAAGTTGTCTAATTCTCCCTAAAGATTGGGATTAATGTTTTATTGATTGGTTCCATGGCATATCAAACATTATGGGTTATTTAATGCTGAATACAGTTATTCCATTTTTTGCAAGTAATTGTATAGTTTCAAATGAATAAACAATTATAGTCTCAAGAAACTGTTCTTAATACAAATAATTTGCACACAGTTATATGGTTTCAAGTATTCCTATCTAATACTAATAATTTTCAAACAGATCTATTTGAATAATAGATGAATCCATAACTTGTACTCTCACTCAGAGTTTGGCAGGACCTGGGAGTAATGACAATGAAAGTACAACTTCATACCTCCAAAAGGTCTACAACTGGAGCCTTATCACTGGATGTTGGTTTTACTGTGTCAACCCTTGTTGGATTATCTTAAAGTTTTTTTTTCAAGCAATTAGTAAATAATTAGTAATTTGTAAATAACTATAGCTTCAAGTAACCATTCTTAATACAAATAAATTGCAGGCACTTATATGATTTCAAGAATCCCCATCTAATACAAATAATGTATACACTTTTCTGTAGTTTCAAGTAATAATTCTTATTTAACAATAATAGCCATTTATTTGCATTCAGGTATATAATTTTAAATTGGTTAGATTATTCAATGCCAAAGTATATAATAAAAAGTGAAAAGTTCTAAGAGTACAAAATACATACAACCAATTTACATGCTCATGATGGGGCAATGGTTAACAAGCCATTCTTACAGATCATAACAACTCAGTAGTATGTTTGATTTCTTGATTGTTGTATGTTTTGTATGAAGTTATGGTTAGTAAGCTAGGCTAGCAAATAATCGTTAATAAGTTTAATAAGTTTCAGATACTTCCGGCCTTATGTCAGAATTAACTAAGTAAATTACTACAGCCAGTGTTCAAATTGGTATTCAATTCTAGGTAAAAAGGATAATACTTAATGCTGATTTTCAAAACAATCAGGCAATGCCATTCTCTTAGGTGAGTGGCTCAAGATAATCTTACAACCCAAATTTCTCAATCCATCAGACATTGTGCTAAGTTTAATGTTCATATTCAAATAATTTTACGAAAAGCAAGAAAAGAATTTTGCAGATAAAATACCAGAACTGAATACAGCGCAATGCTGAGACTGCAGATTTGGATTTTTAGGTGGATTGATTTTAATGGCATGTCAACCCATCTAGAGTTATTTTATGCCAAGAGATTAGGGATTGCATTCATTATATGTTCATATTTATATTTTTTGTGTAGCTGTTTCTTAAGACAACCACATGCCATAGCTAAGACCTTCTTTTTTAGGGGTTCTTACTCCTCTATACAGGGGATACAGCATATTCTAAGGGGGATTAAATTTTTAGTGATTTTTTAATGTAAGAGATCAAACTTGGAGTTTAATGAAATGCCTAGAAAAAAAGCTAGATGAAAATTACATAAGGATGCTGAATGCTGTTTTTACCATCCAAGCAAGACACGCTGAGTATTGGGGGTGAAGTAAAGACAAATTTATGAGCAACATTCTCCTATGGATGCCCACACATGAACACACCAATATTGGTCAACCTGCAAAAATTTATATTCATCAGTTGTGTCCAACACTGGGTACCGTTTAGAGGACTTATCATCAAGCATGATGGCCAATAGGGACAGATAGATTGTCAAGTAAATTGCTGCTGTTGGTATGCTATGATAATGATACGTGACAATAAAATTTAAAAGAAATATTTTAAATTTGAAAACTACAGTAAATGACCCTTTATTTGATCAATTTGGTACTGGTTGTACTTCCAATTACCAAAGGATTTCAATATCAATTACCACTTAGAAACGAAAATAATACTGGATTTATCTGGTTCTTAGCAGGTAAAGAAGAATGTATTATATAAAATACTATTAAGCAAATTAAATGCTGGCCTGAACATTTGTTCTGAGCTTTTCTAGAAAACCCAAACAGATTGAAGCCAAAGATGCATTAAAAGTGTGCACATGTGAATGGGTCATAAAGAGAGACATGTAGAAATAGATGCATGTTGGTATATTGTGCAGCCTTTGTAAAAAGAAAGAGAGAGAGAGAGAGAGAGAGAGAGAGAGAGAGTAGAAACTGCATCAGACAAACAGAATCAATGCAAGCAACATCGATTAGTTTGCAGTGAAAACGTCTGTGGCTTCCTTTAGATGCATAAAGAAAGAAATTTTGACAAGATATGTGTGTGCATGCGCACGTATGCATCTAACAAAAACTAATGAATTCTGTGTGTCTGGTGTACATGCGAGAAAAATAATGTGTGTGTGTGTGTGTGCGCGCGCACACATGCATGCATGTGTGTATCAAAAACAAAAACTAATGAGCTATGTGTGTATTTGTGTGTGTATGAGAGAAAGAATATAAAGCCCTGATGTATAAAACAAAGTATGTATCCCAAAAGTAAACCTGATATTTTGTCAGAAAGGGAGAAGGTATACATGTATGGTAAGGGCAGTATATTTCAAGCAACCTAGTGTATATAAAGGAGTACATTAGATCAAGGTTTAAGTGTTTATGAATAGAATAAAAAGCTTAATGAATATTTTTATATATAGACATGTGAGGAAAAGAAATGTCTAGAAAGTGATTATATAATTCGAGACAAAGAACATGGGTATGTTGTCATATCTACATAGAATAGAACCTAATGGATTTTCTTGTGTGAAAATATTCATAAAGAACAGTATTTCTGTACAAAAATGGTGGAAGCATATGAAAAGAGATGAATTATAAAAGCAGCCTTCAAGAAGTTCAGAAGTGAGTGTGCTAAACTTGGGAACCATTGATGATGAGTTCATTCCTAGTTAAGGGATGTGTGTAAATTAGATTTAATCTAATATATTTAGAAAAATCAAGAGACTGGAGACAAATAATTGATTGAATTTAACAGCATGTGAATCAATTTAGAGTTATTTTATACCAAGAAGTTAGCGAATTGCATTCATTGAACATTTACATTTTTTTGTGTAATTGTGTCTTAAGAATTTTTTGTACACAGTTATGATATCAAGTATTCCTATCAAATACAAATAATTTGTAAATAGTTGTATGGTTTCAAGTATTCCTATCTAATACTAATAATTAAATGGTTTCAGGTAATTATTTCTATTTATGATAGACATTTGTTTGAACAGTTATTAGGTTGAGTCATAAATAATTTTCATTTTCTAAAAACAAGTTGGCTTGGTTTGGTTGGGTTTTATGACATATCAACCATTGTTGGTTATTTAATGCCAAATCCTGTCTATACAAATATATTAAATATATATAATTTATAAACACATTTTGTAGAAAACTTTTTTTAAATGAGCCTAAGCTTATTCTTTTCCAAGTATTGCTATATATGATTAACAATTCAATTAAATATCAGCCATTTGTTTACATAGAGTTAAATGATCAAACAGTTTTATTTCAAACAATTCAATTTAGCATAAGTCATTTGTTTGCACACAGTTTAAATGTCAAACAGTTCTATTTTACCCATAGATAGGACCCTATCAGGTGCTACCACTCCCGGCTAGGGTGGATTTGGGAGCAATCTCAATGAAGGGGTACTCCACATTCCCTAAAGCACCAGATGGTTTACCATCAGATTGTTTAGTGTCATATCCATGACACTTGTTCAGGGGGTTTTACCCCTCATAAGAGATGCAGTTGGTGTATTCTACAGCCGCAGCTGATGGAACTATAAAAACAAGTTGTAACTATGCATTTAAAACTTGCAATTTTTTAAATTCAATAGGAAATTATCTGATCAAAGCTTGCCTTCATTGGTTATTAATATTTCAGTAGTGAAAAAGTGTGCATTATAATTTAATCTTTGATCTCATACCTCAAAAATGGAGGAACTCAAAGTATATATTTGACATGTGTGAGTTTGAGAATAACCAAAATGCTACAGAAACACCTAAAAGCATTTGTAATGTTAATGACCAAGGTGTCAAAACTGATTGCAATGTCCGAAAGTTTTGTTCTGGCAATACATCACTTAGACCAGGAAGCTCATCAGACCTTGATCCAGATGCTTTAAGAAAATTAGTGAAATGCAGTCTACACAAAAGTACCTGAGAATTATGACTTGAGCCCAACACATCCCAATTCACAATCTACCACCACTTGAAAAAAATAAGTGAGCTAGCTGGGCATTTGGGTTAGTGATACTCATATCAACACTTCTTTTAAGACTGAGAAAAGACTGGCTTTTCTAGAATATTAAAACAGTTGATGAAAAATGGGTCTTTTATGACAATATTCAACATAAAAGGCAGTAGAGTGACAAGGATAAATCTCTACAACCAACCCCAAAGGCGGAGCTTTATGGAAAGAAAATAATGCTGTGTATATTGCAGGATCACCATAGTATTAGGCATTTTGAGTTTTTACACCACAATCAGACTCTCAATGCAGACTTATATTCCTATCAGTTACAACCTATGCATGAAAATTTAAGAAAATTCCCAACACTTGTCAATAGAAGAAATTTTGGTATTCTCCATGATAATGCAAGGCCACACACAGCAAGAATCACGCAGGAAAAATATTGGATTTAGGCTGGTCTATTCGATTCCATCTACCATATTCAAAAGATCTTGCACCAAATGATTTCCATCTTTTTTATGATCTACAAAATATTATGAATGACAAAAAATTTTCTCAAAAAAAATAAAACAGGTAAAAACATTTGTGGAAAACTTCTTGAGCTTGAAACCAGCTGAATTTTACTTGAGAGGAATAAACAAGTTACCTGATAAATGGCAAGAGATGAATAAAAAATAATGGCAAATATACTATCGGTTGAAATTCATTATTAAATTATTCATGAATAGATTATATTTTACAAAAACAGAAATTATTTATGACTCAACACAATATATGGTTTCAAGTAACAAATATTAATTCTTAATAAATAATTATAGCTTCAAAACTATTCTGAACACATAATTTCCTGTTATATGATATCAAAGATTCCTATCTGAAACAAACTTGCATACAATAGTATGGTTTTAAGTGTTCCTATCTAATATTAATAATTTGCACTGTTGTATGATTTAATGTATTCCTATCTAAAACTAATAATTAAATAGCTTCAAGTGATTATTTAAATTTAATAATAGTCATCTGTTTGCACATAGTCATATGGTTTCAAGTAATTAATATTGATTGTTAGTAAACAATTATAGCTTGAAGTAACTAATTTTAAGACAATTTATAGTAATATGGTATCAGGTATTCCTATCAAATACATATAATTTTGAAGTAAATCTGACCATAGATAGGATTCTAACAAGTACTACAACTCCAGATAAGAGTCAACCTGAGAGTAATGGAAATGAAGGAGTGGCTCCTCACTCCCCAAAACTCCAGAACTGGGGCCTCATCATCAGATTGTTTAGTTTCATACCCTGCACTTCCTTTTTTGAAGCAGGGAAGGAGGTCTTATCCCCTTTGTAGGGAATACAGTCAGCATATTGTAAACCCTGCTGACAGAACAGACTGGGGAAAAAAGAGAGTGTAGATGTAGGTTTCTCTCTGAAAACAACAAATATTTTATGCATATTTGTACAAGGGAGACCAAAAAAAAAAGTGAGTAAAGAAAATCTACATTACAAAAAGTTTGTAACTTTTTTTGCTGGAAAAGGTGTGAGGTTGTGTGCGTAGACATACACATACAATTGGAAACAATTTTGTTTATTTTCAAAGTTAAACATACAAGGCATGCATATTTAAAAAAATATTTACATACCTTGTAAATGTTAAAAGTTGTATAAAACTTTATAAACAATGTTATACAGAAAGAAAAAGGAAAATATATTATGCTTTGTGTTGGGCAGGGAAAAAATTGTAAGTTAAAAAGTAAATATATACAATCTGATGTAAAAGAATGTGTATATGTGTACACAATAACGCCAGAAAAAAACAACACTCTTGAGGTTAAATAAAACTTCTCTATGGGTGTGAAAAGAAAGTGTGTGTGTGTGTGTGTGTGTGTGTGTGTGTGTGTGTGTTTATAGATGCTTGGGAGATAAGTATAAGAAAAAAGGTGGAGGAGAAGGAGGAGAAATATGGGAATTTGTAGATAGAAAAAGCATAGAGATATGTTGGTAATATGTTAGTATTAAAAAAAAGAAATCCATTCCCAATGAATGTTTGTGTGGGGTTTGAACCTAAAGGAGCAAAATACACAAAAATCTTGGTTGGTTTCTTTTTTTAATGACATATCAACTTTTGTGGGTCATTTAATGCCAAGGCGATTTTTGAAGAAGAACAGCTGAGATACTATTTAACACATAACTGGGAGGATAAAGGGGTTCATACCTTTCCCAAAAGTGAACATAATAGCATTACTGGAGTTTGAACTTACTATGATGTTGCAGTCCAGTACGTTAGTCACTACACCACAGAGACACTTCTCTTGAGTAAGAGAGAAAGAGTGTGTGTGTGTATGAGAGAGAGAGAGAGAGAGAGAGAGAGAGAGAGAGAGAGTATTTACAAACTCCTCCACATGAGCAGGATGTAACACAAGGTCAATTTTTTAGGCAGAGTTTAACAAGTATGAATTCAGAATTTTCCTTCTCCTACACTAGTTGCCATTAAAAGGCTAAAGAACCTAGTTTGCCCAACTATTTACTCCTAGCTGGAGGGAGAATAGTTGGATATATACCTTTCATAAGGGTATTAGTGCTATATGAAATGCAAACAGCCTCATCCAAAATTTGAACTTGGGTCTCTGTATCCATTTCCTACATTGATAACCATTACAACACAGGTGCATGTGAGAAAGAGAAAGAAAAGAAAAAAAGAATATATATATATATATATATATATATATATATATATATATATATATCTGCCTAAGTCAGCTAAGGTACCAGAAATAAAATATTAAAAATACCCTTTGGTGCTATGTGCATATGCTTATTTTTTAAATGAATATTTAAAACAGAAATTAAGTATAAATTTTTTAAAAGTTAATTAAATAGCTTGTACCAGAACTAATAATGGAGGTATGCTTAGCATAAAGTTTATCAGCATAGAGGAATAGAATAGGTGAGCCAAGTTCAATTCCTGGATGAAGCAGTATTCATTTCACTTTGTGCTTATGCCCTTAGGAAAAGTATGAATTCATCCATTCTTCCCTTCATCTAAAGGTAAATAGTAGGTCAGACTAAGTTTTTTAACCTTGATTAGGCAACTAATTTACATGAAAGAAAATTCTGAATTCGAATTGGCTTTGCTCTGCTTAAAAATTGACCTTGTGTCACATCCTGCCTGTGACAGAGGGATTTAGTAAATACTCACCAAAACTAATAACAAGCAAAAGGAAATTGCACATATTCCCATGAACATAAATCATATGGTCAAAAAGAGAAAGAAAACATATACACCTGTTGAAAGATGAAAGCAAGAATATTTCTAATTTAAAAATATTTTTAAATTGATTAACCCATTAAACAATTAACTGAAAATAGATGTTAATTTGTCAACTGATTGGTTCAATCCTGAGTAAATAAATAGATAAATTATCTGAGGCATATTTCATCCATTCATAATAATTTTGAAAATAATTGAAATATTTCTTTGTTAAAATTATCAAGCTAGCTTAGTCAAAAGCACAGTCTTTAGCTTCTTTATCAACCTCTAATCACATGACTAGATTAGTTGGGTTTATGGCATGATAACCCTTGTTGGGTTATTTAATGACAAAGTCTTTTTTCTTCAGGTAATTATATAGTTTCAAGTAACTAATGATAATTATTCATAAACAATTATAGCTTCAAGTAACTATTCTTAATACTAATAATCTATATACAATTAGAAGGTTTCAAGTATTTCTATCAAATACTAATAATCTATACACAATTACATGGTTTCAAGTAATTACTTTTATTAAATGATAATCATTTATTTTCACGCAGATGGTTTCAAGTATTTCTATCTAATATTAATAATCCATACACAATGACATGGTTTCAAGTAACTACTCCTATTTAATAATAATCATTTTTTTGCGCCATTATATGGTTTTAAGTCAAACTGGATTTGATCATATGCAATTTATATTTGAAATGATAATAAACAGAAGTGAGAATATCTTTTCAAATGATAAAGAAAAGTATAATAATAACTGTGATAACAATAATTTGAATCATTGAGTCAAACCTGTTAAACTCCGCTTAAAAATTGACCTTGTGTTATATCCTGCCCGAGCGGAGGGGTTGGTAAATATGAATAATTTGAATCATGATTGTAGTACTTACAAATAATAGTGTAAGAAAATGTTCATAGAAATATCAATAGCACAAAAAAAAACTTTTAAAATTCAAGTGATGATTATAATATAATCACAGTTCAAACAATAATCACTCTATACTTATGATTATACCATATTGGTAATGGCATATCAACTTTTGTGAGTTATTTAATGAAAAAGAAATCATCCTTGTAGAAGAACAGTAGTGGTACTATTTAACCCATAGCTGGCACCAGCAGTGGGGGGATAGGGAAGTTCATACCTTTACAAAGGGTATTAGTCTGAAAATGAACTTAATAGTGCAACTGGAGTTTGAACTTGCTTACTATGTTATTGAATTCCAGCACATTAGCCACTATGCCATGGGAACTCCTTCTTATGATTATTAACAACTAGACTAATACAAAACTACTACATCAAATAAACAATGTTCAGATGAAATACATTGTTTGTTTTTTACTTCTTACCCATCTTTAGACTAATTTTTTTTTTAAATAAGTGACAATATCACTATAGTTTATGAGGAAGTGCAAAGTAAGGGGCGGGTACAAATCATGGGGCACATGACACATAGGTAAATAAAGTCTAGTTATTGATCCAAAATTTCTGATTACTCCAATGAAAGGAAAGAAAGTAATGCAATATTATACAACACAATCCAAGAGTTGAATGTGTGAGAGGAGTTGGGGAAGAGAAGTCACTGAACAACAGACTGGAAGGAGAAAAAAATCAATTAGTGATATGCATTATTTTCAATACATATCTCACAGAATAAACTCATTAACAAAAAAAAAAAAAAGATACTTTGAGTACATGCATCTTTAAAAATTAAATGTATTCATGTTTCTCCCAAAAGCAAGGACATTAAATTTTTCAGATGATTTTTGTATTGATTAAGAAATCTAAAATGTTCATGGAAAAAAGAATTATGTTGGCAGGATTTTTAATATGTTGACAGTATCTCCTGCAGGAGGAGGGTAAGAATCCCCCAAAAGGGGTGTACTGGGTATGACCCTAAACTATAACTGATGGTGAGACTTAACTTCTGGAAATCTGGGGCGTTTGAGGTATGCCTACATTGACATTACTTATAGATCCACTCTCCCCTAGAGTGGTAGTACCTGTTAGTGTTCTTCTATCTATAGACAAATAGATCTGTTCAAAAATTATTTGTATTGAACAGGAATACTTGATACCACATAAATCTAAATTATATGCATTAATAGTTACTTGAAGCTATAATTGTTTACTAAAGATTATGATTAGTTACTTTAAACTATATAACTATGTGAAAACAAATGACTATTTTTAAGTAGGAATAATTACTTGAAATCATAATTATCAGTATTAAATAGGAATACTTGAAACCAAATAACAGTGTGCAAATTATTAGTATTAGTTAGGAATACTTGAAACCATACAACAGTGTGTAAATTATTAGTATTAGATAGCAATATTGTGAATTGAATAACCACGACCAGAAAATCTGCCAAACACCTACGCACGACATACAGGAACACTGTATACTGTATTACGGTATACACTGCTGATGAGACTTAATAAGGTCAAAACAGCTGTCCAGTGTTCCCGTATGTCATGCGTAGGTGTTCAGCAGATTTTCTGGTCGTGGTAATTCAATTCACAATATTAATTCCTCTACTTAAAAAATAAAAACATGTACATAGATAGGAATACTTGAAATCATACAATTGTGTGCAAATTACAACTACACAAAGATATAAATATGAATGTACAGTGAACACAATTTCCTAACGTCTAAGTATAAAATAACCCTACACTGACTGACATGCTAAAATCAATCAATTAATTAATCCAAGAGAAATTTTAACTAAATTTCAGCCTAATGTTGGAGCAAGGTCAAAGAATTAAATTTTAAAAAAACACGTTCAGTAGAATTGACATTATTCATGAGTAAGAAAGAAAATATTATTAAAAATGAAAATAAAAGTTAAAGTAGGGGTAAAAAGATCTAAAGAGCAAAAATAAACATTCATCATAGGTAGGGGAAGAATAATAGAAAAAATAAAAGGAAATAATCCGGGGGGGTGTAGATGTAATAAGGAAAAAACCTATTTAAAAAGAAAAACGCGAATAAAAAACACTTATTAATTCTAGAGATTTTCACCATTTCAATCAATCATTACAATACTGAAAAATATTCCCCCAAAAAAAACTGGAATAAAATTCTCCTCGTGAAGATTTTGATCAACAAAAGGAAAAAAAATGATTTATAAAACTTGGTTGGCCATGTTGCAAACAATGTTGATTTGTCCTTTATTTTTCGTATGTTTCTTGCAAACCATACTACAATTTTGATAAGTACAAACAAAATACCCAACCTACAATTCGTTCATCCATTTAAAATTGAAGATGACAATAAATATAAGTCAAATAAATTGAATGCTTTGAAGCAGAAAATGACATGTAACACAAAAATGATGATATATAGTTGACGACTGGGTCCAGTAGACCAAACCAACACTTAAACTGCAGAGTACAATAAAAAAAAAACCTTGGTTGAATGAAACCATGACAAAAATTTCAATATTTGGTGACAGTATTTTTACTTTTGTTATTATTTAAGGGTAGGGACATTTAGAAAAAGAAAATATTTTTAGCACCCAAATTATATTTTATAGCTATTTCATAAATAAAAATAGAGGTGATTGACTTCAAAAATTATTTCCACAAAATTTTCTTACTGAAGCATTTATCCTGCAAGTCTTGAACAGGAAGGGATGTGACTTTCGGGATATAGACTAAATTTATAAATATAGAATAATCAAAGACAAGTGAAGAATGAAATTATTTAACAATTACAAATTGATACACTTCTCGGGGAGGGTCCCAATGATGTTTATTAATTTACTTACCTATAATAATTTGTGAATAAGTCACAATATTTTTTAAATTTTTCAGTACAAAAAATAGGAGTGAGCATTATACATAAGAACTATACAATTATTTTTTTAATCCAGCTACATGCCTCACCATATTCAGGAGAGGATGACTGAAAGTAAATTATATTTGTCTAAACTAATGTTTTATGCTGTTACAAAGAAATATCCACTGGAATTTGCGCTTGTTTATAATTTTGTTTCTCCTAATGTCAGCTTATTTTCACTGCAAGCTTATCAAATTTTATGTTTTAAGATATAATGTAAACTATATAAATTCTTGTTTTTAGTCAGTACAAACCAATAAAAAGTTGAATCAATGATAAATTTAGGTTGAATTAAACAGTTATAAATACTAAAAAGTCAGTGCATATTATAGATAGGAAGTTTTTCCCAGAATTTCATAGTCCAAGGTCAGAGGTGGATAGCAAATATTTTTACCAACCAAACTAGGACTGTAGAATACACTGACTGCATCTCTGCAGAGGGGTAAGAACCTTCCTCTAACAATCTGATGGTGAGGCTCCAGTCTTGGGGCTTTGGGGAATGTGAAGTACCCCTTCATTGCCATTGCTCCCAAGTCTACCCTGTCTTGGAGTGGTAGCACCTGATAGGGTCCTATCTACAGGTCAAATAGAAGTGCTTGACATTTAAATTGGATGCAAACAAATGACTTATGCTAAATTAAATTGTTTGAAATAGAACTGTTTGATCATTTAACTGTGTGTAAATAAATGAGAGATGTTTAATTGAATTGTTAGCAATACACAGCAAAATTTAGGACCATTTAACTGTGTGTAAATGAATGAGTAATACTGAACAGAATAATTAGTGTTAAATAGCAATACTTGTAAACACTTCCCAGTGCACAAACAAATGATTAATAGTAAATAGAATTATTCATGTAAGAAATGCTTAAAACCATTTGACTGTGTGGAAAAAAATGAGGTCAGGCTCATTTTAAAATATTTTGAACAAAATCTGTTTACAAATCATATCTATTTAATATATATGCATATAGGGGATTTGACATTAAATAACCTACAATGGTTGATATGCCATAAAATCCAACTAAACCAAATTCTATATATTTAATATATATGTATAAAGAGGATTTGACATTAAATAACCTACAATGGTTGATATGCCATAAAATCCAACCAAACCAAATTCTATATATTTAATATATATGTATAAAGAGGATTTGACATTAAATAACCTACAATGGTTGATATGCCATAAAATCCAACCAAACCAAATTCTATATATTTAATATATATGTATAAAGAGGATTTGGCATTAAATAACCTACAATGGTTGATATACCATAAAATCCAACCAAACCAAGTTCTATATATTTAATATATATGTATAAAGAGGATTTGACATTAAATAACCAACAATGGTTGATATGGCATACAACCAAACCAAATGATATTTTAAACCAATTTCATAAACAAAATGGTAGTTGACTGACTTGAAAATATTTCCACAAATTCTTCTCCCAAAATAGCATTTATCCTGTAAACCAGGAACCAGAAGTGATTTTGATTTCTGGTCACAGGCGAAATATAACTGAAAATATAACCTTACAATATAAAATAAACAATGAAATGTAAAGAACAAAACAAATACAAACTAATATACAAGGCACACTTGACATAGGAAATAAAATCAGTGACCTGAGTTCAAATCCTGGACAAGGCTTATTTCTTTTCAGTTTATGCTAATGCTCTTGGGAAAGGCATGAAACCATCTCTTCTCCCTCCATCTAAGGGTAAATAGTAAGACAGACTGTTTTTTTTAGCCTCAGTTAATCAACCAGTCTAGTAAAAGGAAAAAAACAAATTCAAACCAGCTTTATTCTGATTGACAAATTGACCTGGTGGCACATCCTGCCCATTGTGGAGGGGCAGGGTAAACACATACAAATTCATACACTTCTTAAGCAGGGTCTATATGAGGTTTAATAATCCACTTAAAATTTTTAGAATACCAGTATAGAATATCTCTTCCATGTATAAAGTAGAAGAAGAAAATAAAATGAAAAAGTATAGAACATAATTCTGTTATACTGAATGTTAAATATTCTTTTTTTCTTTTTTCCATGAGCAACTTGCATCTCTTTTTTAAACATGGTAAAAAATAAAGACAATTTATTTAAAATTTATATGGTTTAAGACATGGTAATAAAACAAAATAATAATAATTTGATTTGGTTTGGTTGGGTTTTATGGCATATCAACCATTGTAGGTTATTTAACGCCAAATCCATTTTTATGTAAATAGTCAGTTCCATTTAAAACAATTCAGTTTAGTATGAGTACACAGTTTAATCTCAAACTATTCAAGCAGTTATATATAACAATTCAGTTTAGTGTAAGTACAGTTTCAATGTCAAAAACAGTTCAATTTCAAATAATTCAATTCAGCATAAGCACGCAGTTTAAATGTAAGTATGGTTTAGCTATCGAAAACATTTCCATTTCAAGCTATTCAGTATAGTCAAACAATTCAGTTTAGCCATTAGTTCTATTCAACCCATAGATAGGGCCCTATCAGGTGTTACCACGCTGGGCCAGAGTGAACCTCAGAGCGATGGCAATAAAGAGGTACTCTGCATTCCCCAAAGCTCCAGCATCACTGGAACCTCACCATCAGATTGTTTAGTGTCATATCCAGGACACTCGTTTGGGGGGTCTTACCCCTCTGCAGAGGTACAGTCAGTGTATTCTACAGCCCCACCTGACTGGGCAAAAAAATAGTTTGAGACAAATAATCACTTATTGTGAGGGGATCAGATGATCCCCTCACAATACAGCATACAATACAATACAGCATATGATACAAAACCAGCCTGTCAGCATAATGGTTAGTGTTCGTCAATGGTCCAGGATACAGGGGTTCAATCCTAAGTTGAGTCATATTAAAGACTCAAAAAAAGGATACTTGATGCCTCCTTGCTAAACACTCAGCATAAGGCACAGAACAAGGGAAAGTAGAGCAATCAAGAGAAAGGAGTTGTGTCTTACCCTACGCCTTGGTGTAGTAGCTATTACAGTCGATCAACAACAATTTCTGCCACAGAAACTAAAACTAAGCAATCATACTTCAAACTATGGCTGTACCTGTTTCAAATTTTTCAACAGCTTGCCAAATTCAGAATAGACTAGTTTTCTTGATTTTCAAGATTCCTGGAGGCCAGATAAATGATTAAGTACCTGTACATTGAAAATTTAATTGAATTCCAATAATTATTACAATTTTATTAAAGAAAAAGAATCTAACATTTTACTTCTTAGAGAACTGACAAATAAAATCACAATAAACAAAAATAATAAAAATGAAAATTAGGATTTTAAAAACCAGTGTATAATTCTTATGGAAGGTCTGTGGTATAAGTAGGGTCTTGTCATAAACTTAGTTAATTGACCTGGGAATATATATATATATATATATATATATATATATATATATATATGTGTGTGTGTGTGTGTGGTGAATTCAATAAGTTTCCAGACTTTTTTGGTACAGGCATTTAAAATTGGCATAGACTCTTGAAAATTCAGTATCTTATTGCTATACATCTTATGACTGACCAATTTTTATGATTTCTGCTTCAAATGAACAGTTACAGCAGGAATCGGAATACACCCTACTAAATCCTGATTGTCACAGCTGGTGAATTTCAAAAATGCAATCTGGACTTTAGAAGAACGATATGCAATAAAATTCTGTTTTAAACTTGGAAAAAATGCCATGCGATTAAAGCTGGATCTATTGCTATGACCCAGAGACCAAAAGACAGAGTTCTTAGTGGAAGCATGCTGGCTCTCCCAGACCCAAGAAGGCCAGACAGAGCAAATCCACCCACAAACTTTTGATGATCCTTTTTTTTTGACAGCCCTAGCATGATCTACATGCACTGGGTTCCCACTGGACAGACAGTCAACAAGGAATACTATGTTGAGGTTTTAAGGGAGTTCAGGAAGAGGCCAGCACTCTTCAAATCGGGTCATTAGCATTTCCACCAGGACAATGCACCAGTCCACATCTCCATCCTTGTCACAGTCTATTTGACCAAGATGGGCATCAAGACAGTTCCTCAGCCTCCCACGGTCCAGACCTTGCTCCCTGTGACTTTTGGTTATTCCCTAAGCTCAGAGGCTGTCGTTATGAGACAATTTAGGAGATGAAAGAGGCTGTGATGAAGGTCATTGACATGCTCACACAAGAGGACTTCCATGAGGCCTTCCAGAAGTTGTTGGAATGGTACAATAAATGCATTGCAGCCGGAGGTGATTACTTCGAAGGGGACTAGAGTTTCATGTTTGTATTATCAATAAAAGTGCCCATATGAAAAAAGTCTGGAAACTTATTTAATGATCCTCGTATATATATATATATATATATATATATATATATATATATATATATATATATATATACACACGCATCCACACATCCACACAGGCATATATAGAGACTTGAGGTGCAATGGCTATCGTTGTAGAAAATGGACATGGTAGCCTGAGTTCAAGTTCTGGAAAAAGCTGTTTACATTTCACACAGCACTAATTACCCTAGGTAAAAAGCATGAATCCAACAATTCTCCTAATTCTTCATTTAGCTATGGGTAAATAGTATGGCAGACTGAATTCTTTAACCTTACTATGGCAACTAGTCTGAAAAAAAAAAAAAATATGAATTCAAACTTGTTAAACTCCATATTGAAAAATAAAATTGACCTTCCTTGTGTTGAATCTTGCTAGCGTGAAGAGGTTGGGTAAATACACATATAGACACAGGCACACAAACTCTAGATTCAAACCAACAATACTTTGCTTAAAAATCAACATTATATTCAATTATATAAATAAATATTTGGCTTAGCTATTTTTCAATTATCAGTTTTAAAGGAAGCATAAAAATCCAATAATTATTACAATCTTATTATGAAAGGAAAGTAGCATTTTACTTGTGAGAGAATTGACAAATAAAACCACAATTAATAAACAAATAACAAATAATAATAACAGCGAAAATTAGGAATTGAAAATTCTGTGTATGTTTCCAGTGGACAGTCTGTAGTATAAGTAGGTTTTTCTTGTACACTTAGTTAATTTAGGTGACAGTCACCATATATATTTATTTTGAACACACACACACACACACACACACACACACACACACACACACACACACACACACACACACATTGCCACACACGCACACGTATATACACTCAATTAATTGAGCTGATAAGCACCACATATACACACATACATATACATATGTTTAGATTGTTTTTTTCATGGGTTACTTAATGCCAAAACCATCCTTATCAAATAATAATATTGGTACTACTTAAGCCATAGCTAAGGGGAAAAGGGTGTTCATGCCTTCCCAAAGGATAAATTATTTGAAAGTGAACGTAACAATGCTACTAAAGTTTGAACTCACTTACTACGATGTCTCAATTCAACACATTAACTACTAAACCACAGGGATTCCTCTAATGCATGTACACACACACATATGAATATACAGATACACACACACACAAATATATATATATATATATATATATATATATATATATATATATATATATACACACACACACACACATGTATATGCATAAAAATATATATACACACGCACACACACACACATGCATGCATACATACAAATACAATATGTACTTGTATGCATGTATGTGTGTGTATATATATCTTTGTATGTATATGTGTTTATAAACACGCACACACAAATACATATATAAACACATTAACATACATACAAATACATAAACTTACACACACACACACACACACACACAAATGCATAAACACACACAAATATAAATACACACACATGCATACAAATACACATATAAACATGCACACACATGCATACAAATACTTATATAAATTGTAACAACTTTAAACATATCCGCACTAAGAACTATCAAGCAAGAAACCTGAGGGACATCTTTAAGAATACAAACCCTGAAAACATTTTTAATTTTCTAAAAAAAAAGCAACTTTTTCAGCAAAATATAACCAAACATCTCTATAGAACCACTACTTTAATGACTGAAATTCAAAATAACCTTTTTGGCATTAAATGACCCCCACAGGGGTTGATATGCCGTTAAACAAAGCTCAAACTCAAACTTATAGAAACACACACACATACATACATACAAATACATATATAAATATACCCACATACACATATACAAATATATCTATCTATAGAAACACACACACACACAAATATGCACACAGAGAAGGAAAACTCTAAATTCAAACCAACAATACTCTGCTTAAAAATTGACATAATATTTAATTATATAAAAAAATATTTGGCTTAGCTATTTTTCAATTATCAATTTTAAAGGAAGCATAAAAATCCAATAATTATTAAAATCTTATTATAAAATGAATGTAACATTTTACTACTTAAGAGAATTAATAAATAAACAACAAATAATGATAAAGATGAAAATGAAAATTATGATTTAAAAAGTCTGTGAACTTTTCCTAAGAAAAATGTCTGGCCTAAGTCGGGTTTTCTCTCATGGGGTTTTGTCATACACTTTCTTAATAAGAATAGATCTCACTATTCTTATTCTGATATAAAAATGTAATTTTCATTTTCAAGAATCTAAATAAGATAATTTATACAGTAAACAATAGTCAGTATGGTTTAGAATCTTATCTCGATTATAAAGGGAAAGTATTTGCGTCATTTATATCCATCAGGGAATCATGTTCACTGTATACTCATATTTATATTTCTGTGTAGCTGTTTCTTAAGCAGATGTCTTATCAAATAGGAATAATTTTTATGCAGATCTATTTGACTGACTCATGGAGAGGACTCCTAACAGATACTACTACTACTACTACTACTACTTGTCAGAGTGGATAAGAAAGTACTGTCAATGAAGGGCTACCTAGATCTCCAAAAATGTGGACCCATCATCAGATACAGTTTAATGTCATACCCAGGACATCCCTTTTTTGCAGGCTGAGGGGCGGAACAGTTCTAACTCCTCTGGAAGGAATACAATGTATTCTAACCCCCTGCTGACAGAGGATGAAATTTGTCTTTTGGAAACTGAAATCTCAATTGTTTAGTAACTTTGCCAGGTTTTTAATGGCATTTCAACCTATCTAGAGTTATTTTATACCAAGGGGTAAGAGAATCTCATTTATTGTATGTTTATATTTTTTGTGTACTTGTTTCTTCAGAGTTTTTTTTTTACACACAGATGATATCAAGTATTCTTATCTAATATTAATAATTTGCACACAGTTGTATGGTTTCAAGTATTCTTATCTAATATTGATAATTATATGCTTTCAAGTAATTATTTCTATTTAATAATAGTCATTTAGTTGTGCAGTTAAATAACAGACAATTACAGCTTCAAGTAACTATTCTTAATACAAATAGTTTACACTTATATGGCATTCCTTTCAAATATGAATAATTTCTAAACAAATCTATTTGACTCATAAATGTGTACGACCACTCCAGATCAGAGTGGACCTAGAAGTAGTAATGAAAGGATATTACACACTTCTCAGATCTCCAAAACTGGAGCCTCACCATCAGATTCAGTTTTGTGTCATACTCAGAGCACCCCTTTTTTAAAGGGAGTGTTACCCCTCTCTAGGGGATATAGTCAGCCTATTCTAAGCCCTCCTGAAAGAGTAGAAATCTTTCATTAATCAATGTTATAATTAAGAATTGTTTTTTGTTTTTTTTGCAAGATGTATTTCTATATTTCTACAATTATTATTGATGAGTATTAAAATACAGAGCCAACAATTATGTTTATACCAATGAATTTTCCATTTGCTTCTTATATTTACTAATATAGCCAGACTGAAGACAATAGACTAATATCGACTGACCCAGCACACAAAAAAATCTATCATCTCCTGAGCAAGGCAAATTCGTTTATAATAAGAATGAGAAAACCTAACGTCTTTTTCAGAACTATCATCGACTTAAAGGCACCACACATATTGAAATAACAATTTTTAATTAGGAAAACATCTGATTCATTTGCTTTCAAAATCAGTTTACATCTCTAAATCCTAGAAAAATACTCACATAGTTGGTTGTAGTATTTTGAATTATTTGTACACTTTTCTATGAAATACTACTCTTGTCCCATAATAGTGTATGAAATTTATATGCAAATGAAACAACTGTTATGGAACAGAAAAGAGAATAAATTAAACTATATCCATCCCATAATTATTGTTACATTTAATTCATGAAATTTATATGCAAATGTAGCAACTATAATGGGACAGAAAGAGAATAAATCAAACTACTTTTGTCTCATGAAAATAATAATCATTGTGCTGAAAAGATGGAGTTTGCTGACTCACTCTCTCACCACCTGTCCCTCTCATCCATTGCTCTTCATAGGTCTTCTAGACAGCATCTAGTGTCAGCACAGAGCTGATGTATCTAAGTCTTTGCTGGCTGACCAACACTGGCATGTCAACATGTAGGAATCTATGGAAGAAGAACTTGATGCAGTATTGAAAAAAAATTAAAAGCAAGAAAGTTGCAAGCCTTGATGAAATATCCACTGAAGCATGGAAGACAAGAAAATTTGATGATATACTTAGTCAATTATGTAACACTGGGTATAAATAAAACATAGTAGAGAAATGGACATCATCAAGTCATGCTGACAGCATGGATCTCTCTCTCTCTCTCTCTCTCTCTCTCTCTCTCTCTCTCTCTCTCTCTCTCTCTTCCAATCATCCATTGCTCTTGGTAGGTCTTCCAAACTACATCCTGTGTCCACACAGAGCTGATGTAAATAAGTTCTTGCTGGTCAGCCAAAACTGGTATGTCCATGTGTAGGAGTCCATAGAAGAAAATCACCTATGAGTTCATCCTTGCTTCTCATGCAGTGTCCCACCATATCCTCTTCTTACCCAAGAAAGGTAGCCTTGTAATTACTAAGAACTACAGTAGCATAATCCTAACTGTTATAGCTGCTAAGATTTATAATGCCCTGCTTCTCAATCATATCCAAACTGTAATCCAAGAAAATCTTTAGGAAAAATCAGAACAGCTTTTGGATGAATCAATCCACAACTTTACAAATTCTGACCATCTGTTGAATCATCAAAGGACTATGTGCAAAAGATCTCAAGGCAACATTACTGTTTGTAGATTCCATACACAGAGGAAAGATGAAGCAAATACTATTCCTCTTTGATCTCCCCAAAGAAACTGAAACAATTATAATGATGCTTTATAAAAATACAAAAGTAATATAAATGTAATAACTATTACAGGATAGAAGGAGTCTAAGATGCACAAGAATACTGTTGACAGTTAACAAGCAAATTAATGGAACAGAATATTCTCTACTTCATAATAAAAATTAATAATAGAAATTGAATCCATTATAACATCAATGTCAATTGCTTTCTTGTATAAGATTCTTCAAGAATAAACTCTTGATGGCTTTTCAGGATGTTTCAACTGAATATGTCAGTAAGAATTATGCATAGCAGAAAATATCAAAAGAACCAACAGGGTTCCAAAAGTGTGTGTGTGTGTGTGTGTGTGTGTGTGTGTGTAAGTGTGTGTGTGTTGTAACGCCATTGACTGATCATATATATGGCCCAGTTGGCTAGAGTAGCTGAATACACCGACTGCATCTGTGCAAAGAGGTAAGACTCTCCTAATGAGCGTCCTAGATGTGACACTAAACAAATCGAAGGTGAGGCTCTAGTTATGCTGGAGATTTGGGGAATACGGAATACCCCTTCATTGCCATTGCTCCCAGATCCACTCTGGTTCAGAGTGGTAGCACCTGATAAAGTCCTATGGGTCAGATAGAACTAAACTATGTACTTATGTTAAACTGAACTGTTTGAAATAGAATTGTTTTACATTTAACTGTGTGTAAACAAAAACTGTACTTATGCTAAACTGAATTCTTTGAAATAAAACTGTTTATAAGTATAAAAATGGATTTGGCATTAAATAACCTACAATAGTTGGTATGCCATAAAACCCAACCCAATCCAACCAAACCAAACCAATGATCATATATAGTGCACTGAATGATCATATATATAGCACCACTAACTAATCATATATATACTGCTATTGACTGATCATCTATATAGCACACCTGATTGATCATATATATACTTCCATTGACTGTGTATGGATGCTATCTTAACATATATATATATATATATATATATACTCCATCACCAATATTGAGCACTCTTCTTTTTTCTTTTATAAATAAAGCAAACTATATCATTAATATATAAGCAGATAAATTTTCATGTATCAAAAATACAATCATCTAATGGAACACCAGAGACAGGAGTTTCATCAGATCATTTTATTAAGAGGTGAAAATTTAAGTCATGAAACCAACAGAAAAAGTGAGATATCAAACAATTTTTCATATATAAATGTGTGTGAGTATGTGTGTGTGGATAAGACTTGGAATGAAATTTAATGGAATGAAAAAAAAGAAGACAATATGGAAGATCAAATTGAAATGTTTCACTACAAGGATATATACTTATAGTTAAACATTTAGAGTTTGTCTTCCTTTTCTTTATATATATCTAAGGATCATATAGACATAGAGTAAACAGAGCTTAGTGACCATCAGTTTCTTGCCTATGTGATTGTAAGACCAAGTTGTTCCATTGATTTGATGTCTATGCTCTCCTAACTTATATATATATATATATATTCTCTATCCCTGATAGTAAGCACTCTTTATTTATAGATATAGCAAATTACATTATATATATATATATATATATATATATATATATATATATATATATATATATATATATAGTATTGTAATAGTTTATAGTGAATTAATGGTGGACCAAATTTTGCAGTACTAATAGATAGTGCCCAAATAACTTACTTTGTATATACAATTTGTTGTTAGCATTATATATATATATATGAAATATTACACTCTTGGCTATAAAGTATGGTAGTCACAGATGATCAAAGAATATTCTGATCAACACTATAGTTGGACCAACACAGATGAAATTATTAGTCGGAATAGATGATAGAAAATGCAGTGATTCCCCAAAGTCTTTCCTAAATGGAAAGATTCATTGGGGGGCTTCTCTACTTCACTAAATCGAACACCTCAGTAAGCAGCCTTTATATCACTCAGTAACCAATTCAATCAGGTTTCCAGATCAAAACCAATAACACAATCAAATTGATTGGTTCTTAAAAACTTCCATTTAGATAACAAAGTGCATATGGATTAGTAATATTGGTGTCATATAGAGACATAAGCATAGAAAGTTGTTTTAATTGTGGCTTTGTAGTAATTTGTTCAATAGCTGTTTTTATGTCCTTCATCTTTTTTAAATTAACACACACACACACACACACACACACAGTATCTCTATTTTGATATTCTAAAACTCAAAAGTTTTATAATTAATCTTGCTTAAGGTTTATCTAAGGCTCAACATTTGTCGAGTAGATGGCACCTTCTTGAGTGGGAACAATTCAGTTTAGCATAATTACACAGTTTAAATGTCAAAAACAGTTCTATTTCAAGCTATTCAGTTTAGTCAACAAAGTTCCTAGTATTGCTATGTATCACCAACAATTCAATTAAACATCAGTCATTTATTTACACACAGTTTAATGTCAAAACAGTTCTATTTCAAAGAATTTAGTTGAGCATAAGTACACAGTTTAATTTTATTTGATCTATAGATAGGACCCTATCAGGTGCAACCACTCTGGGCCAGAGTGGACCTGAGAGCGATGTCAATAAAGCATTCGGGAAGTCTACCCCTCTGCAGAAATGCAGTCAGTGTATTTTCAGCCCCAGCCAACTGAATCAATTTTTTGTGTAATTGTTTCTTAAGAGGGTTTTTTCTTTTTTTTTGCACACAATACTATCAAATATGAATAGTTTTTTTTAACAGATCTATTAGACCCATAGAGGGGACCCTAACGGGAATTACCACTTCAGATCAGAGTGGACTTGGGAGTATGGTAAAGAAAGAGAGAGCAAAGTCTCTGGGCATTAGGTTACCAAGATGGCCCAAAAGGATACATGTCGACCTTGGAGTAACACCAATGAAAGGGTACTCCACACTCCCAAGAGCTCCAGAATTGGAGCCTCATCATCATGTGCAGTTTAGTGTCACAGTCAGGACAATTATAATGTAAAGAATACAAAGTCAGCCAGAGAAAAATTATAAAAAAAAACAACTAAATTACATTACAAAATTAGACTAACAAGTGTTCTACATGACTTCATATTTGTTTCAATAAAATGTTTCAGTTTATCAATCTCAAGAATGTTAATGAATTCATGTCACTAAGTACACACACTGCCCTTTAAAATGTTTTCAACTTCAAAGTCAAGAAATGGAATACACCAATATTTGGGCATTGCAAACAAAAATCATTGGCATGAAAAAAATTATTCTTAAATAAATAAAATAGGTTGTAGTATTAGATTGGGTCAAAGTCTTGAGAAATGACACAAACTGTAGCACACTACACAAATAGAAATGGTTTATCTTCATAAGCAATTGACAGTCTAAAAAGTGTCTAATTGGCTTTTACTGATGATATATTCACTTTTTTTCCTGATTCACTCTAATGGCAGGGCTTAGAATATGCTGACCGCAAAGGGGTAAGACCCCTCACCAAAAACGGTGTCTTGGGTATGGTACTAAACTATATCTGATGGTGTGGTTACTATTTGGAAGATCTGAGGAATGTGCAGTATTCCTTCATTACCACTACTCCCAGGTCCACTCTGACCCAGAGTGGTAGTACCAGTAAGGGTCCCATCTATGGGTTAAATAGATCTATTTAAAAATTTTTGTATTAAATAAAACCATGTGAAAAAAAATCCTCTTCAGAAACAACTACATAAAAAATATAAATACTAAGATAGAATGAATGCATTTACCTAACATTTAGATGTAAAATAACCTTAGACTGGTTGATATGTCATTAAAATCAATCAATCTTTTCTCTAAATCAGATCAATAAATAAATAAGCCTATTATTAAATAAAGCAAATTGAGTATGTATTTACCCAAGTCCTCCACCAAAGGCTGAAAGCAATACAATTGTTTAAGAGGAGTACAGAGGGTTTTTTTTCTCCAAGACTGGATGCCTTTTGACCTTATCTGAACTAATGATTTACCCATAACTAGCAGGAGAAAAGATGGATTCATGTCTTTCCCAAAGAGTATGAAGGAAAATGCAACCAACTTTGTCCAGGATTTGAACTCAGATTGCAGAGTCTATTTCCTATGACAATGGCTGTTATATCCCCAAATTGAGCAACTGAGATTATTGTTTATGAACAATACATAAAAAAAGAAACATTCTGGAAATTGAATTTCTAGCTTTCTTGGATATTGAACATGTATATGTGTGTGTGTGTGTGTGTGTGTGTGTGTGTGTGTGTGTGTATACCTATATATATATATATATATATATATATATTTCAAAATGAATAGGTCCACTAAGAGATTTATATATTTTTTTAGAATTATTTATTTCCTTCTACTTCTTTACATTTGTTACATTCGATTATGTAGACTACGTTTTTTGAGTTGCAGCTTAAAACTTTATTTATTATGAATTTTGTTTTCGGATTTTTGAAAGTATAGAATTTTCCTTCTATAATTATATCACATACTCCACATAATTTAGTCTTACATTTGGTAACTCCTTGTGTCATGTTTTCCTCAAATTTAGAAGAGGGGAGTATTTTGAAAAAGATTTTTGGGTTGTTTCTGACTTTTAATAACTTTTGTTGTGTCTAGTATTTTTTTGATTTTGTCATTGTTTTTAAGTTTTCCAAGACTTTTTATTATTTCTGGGAATAGTTCTGGTTTGTTTTTATTGTGACGTATACTAGGGGTTTTCATTGTTATGTTTTTTTCAGGATTTGTAGTTCTTTTTCTGGTATTTTTTCTGCTAATTCGAATCCTCTATTTATCAGTGTTGTACAGTATCCTCTCTGGTGTAGGGCTGTTTGTAGTTCTTTAGGGCAAGTTTTTCTGAGGTTTTTATTTGTGATTATGGTGCCTATTTTATGTGCTAGAGTGTAAGGGATGGATTTTTATGCAGTTTTTGGGGTGGTGACTATTGTAGTGGTGGTATCATTGGGTGTCTGTGGGTTTGTGGTAGATATCTATGATGATTTGGTTAATTTCATTTTTTATGAAGATGTTTAAAATTGGTAGTTCTTTAGAGCTGTGTTCCATAGTGAATTTTATTTCGGGGTGTAGGTCTCGGGGTAGGTTGTATAATTCATTAATGTTCCCCCATGGGAATTCCCAGAATATGAAACAATCATCTAAATATCTTTTCTATGACTGGGTAATTTCTCCTTTTATATTGTTGTCATATTTTTTACCTATAATTTTGTATAGATTTTCTTCTAAATATGCTAAGGATATATATATATATATATATATATATATATATATATATATATATATATATATACACCAATAAATTGAATGAATACTGTTTCTAAATTTCTTGTTTGTTAAACAAAAAATATATATGTATATACGTATGTATGTATAAATCTTTTAAAAAACACTGTAAAATTGCTAGCTTCTGACTCCCTTTTACTTGCCAAGTTGTGATCTTTGCAAAAAAAAAAAAAAAAAAAAAAAAAAGAAAGAAAAGAAAAGAAAGAGAAAGAGAGAGAGTCAAGGTTTTTACTAGTTTCAGGGCAGAAATGGATTTGAATTGAATAATGAGACAATTGCTTATTTATAAAGATGACTAAAGACCAAAGTGGAAATAAAGAACAAAAGAAAATGATTTGTAACAATTTCATTTTTAAAACTGAATATGCAAATTAGATATTGCCATAAAAAGAAATTATATGATGCCTTAGATAGGAGGTGGGTGTACAGAATAGGCTGCTAGTTGAAGGTAGATCTACAAAATAGGCCACTAATGCTAGACATAAGTAATGTCATAAACAGCAACTCACTATTTTTACTTTGGTTTATTTGGTTAATAAGAATCCTGCCAAGTTGTAGTGGTATTAGTACTATTGTATGGTTACACCATTCAGACCATAATAAAACACCCAGATAGGAACTATACAAGAATGCTGCTTTAAACAAATTCTGGAAGCAGCACCTTACAAAATAGTAGCTTTATGGCCACTTACCTCCCATCTCACAGACCATTGAGGTAAGGCATGCTGGGCACTGCTAGTGAAATAAGGATAAACTCATGAACAACATTTTCCTATAAACTCCTACACAGGGATCAGGTTTGTGTAGACACTGGATGCCGTCAAGAGGACTTGCCAAGAGTCAAGACTGATAGGGGCAGACAACAAGAGAGAGTCAAGAGTCCATGCTGTCAAGCATGTTTTGATGATGATGATATGTTTAATGGTGTATCAATCCTTTATGGGTTATTCAAAGCCAAAATGATTCATTTCTAAATGTTTATTTGTGATCATAACTACATTTTTCATGTTCCACTGCTTTTTATTACACGGCACTTTTTTAACACTCTAGAATCATTTGTTTGCCCATAATTATCAGATGCCAAGTATTCCGATCTAATACAAATAATTTGAACACAGTTGTATGGTTTCAAGTATTCTTATCTAAAACTAATAATCTATATACAATTATATGGTTTAGTTTCAAGTATTCCAATCAAACACCAATAATTTGCAAGCAATTATATGATTTCAATTCACTAATGATAATCCTTAGTAAACAAATGTTAATAGATACTATTAACTATTCTTAAAAAAAATAATTTATAATTATATGGAATCAAGTATCCTTATTTAATGCAAATAATTTTCTAACAGATCTATTTGATCCAAAGATGGGACCGTAAAAGTTACTACAGCTCCAGGAATAAAGCTATAAAGACTCATGCATACACTGCCCACCCTGTTGGCTGGGCTGTGGATATGCTGACTGTATAATGGTAATAATGGTAATAAAGGGATGACTCCACACTTCTCAGAATAAATAATTTGTTCAGATGTAAGATTTCAAGTATTACTATCTAATACAAATAATTTGTACACAAACATAGTGTTTCAAATAACTATTTCTATTTGATAATAATCATTTGTTTGTACTCAGTTAAATGATTTCAAGTAATAATAATGATAATAATAATAATCTTTTAGCTCTGTGCAGACACCAGGTCATATCTAAAGGACTTGCTAAGAGCGATGGCTGATAGAGACAGATGGTGAGAAAGAATTAAAGGAATCCATGCTATCAGCATGCCTTCATGATGATATGGTATCCATTATTCTATCAAATATTAATAATTCTCAAAGAGTTCTATTTGGTCTATTGATGGGATCCAAAAAGATACTACAACTCTGGGTCAGATTGGACCTGGGAGTAATGGCAATGAAAAGGTCCTACACAATTGCTAGATCTCCAGCTTAACCATCACATGCAATGTAGTGTCATACTCCAGATACCCTTTTTTTGGAGGAGGTCTTATCCCTCGGCAGGGGATACAGTCAGCATATCCACAGCCCAGCCAACAGGGTGGGCAGTGTATGCATGAGTCTTTATAGCTTTATGAATGTATTTTTAAATCTAAATAAAGGATTAAAATTAAACAAATCACAATGAGAAATCTTTCATTTGCTAAAACATTTCTTGACTGCTTATCAACTAATTTCTTGTATCTATAGTTAAAAAAACAAAAAAAAAAACAAAACAAGAAAACTAATTTGAATTAAAGCTAAATAAGTAATGTATTTTTATACATTTATCATCCAAATCTTTTTGCTGCAAGTTTTTCTTTCTTTTCTCAAGAAATGATTTGGTTTCTTCAAAATTCTTTATGAAAAACATGTAAGCAATGTTGAGATTACACACGAAGATAAATTAGAATCAATCCCTGCATCTTGGAAAACAGGAAAAAAACACTTGCAGACATTCATTTTTATAAAGCAGATAGTTTGATATCTTATTAGCATCAAGTAGAATGAAAAGCTTCTCTATTTAACTCTTTCATTTCTTGACTGTATCTTAAAGGACTGAGATACCCTGTCTGTAGGGCCTAGAATATCCCTAACAAAAAAGAAGTGTCCTAGATATGACACTAAACTACATCCTGTGGAGGGGCTCCAGTACTGGAGATCTTGTTGGTTGCTTGCTTGTGTTTAATAGCATATCAACTCTAGTAATTTATTCAATGCCAAATTCTGTTTATATATATATATATATATATATGATTTGCAAACAAATAGTTTCTAGGCAACATTATTCTTAAATGAGTCAGAGCTCATCTGATAGCACACCATTAAATGGTTTCACATATTGCAATTTAACACTAATAATTCTACTTGGCCCATAGACGGGGCCTTAACAGGTACTACCACTCCGGGTCAGAGTGGACTTAGGAGTAATGGCAATGAAGAAGAACTCCACATTCCCCAAACCTCCAGAACTGGAACCTCACCATCAGATTGTTTAGTGTCATATCTAGGACATTCATTGGAGGTATCTTATCTCACTGCAGAGATGCAGTTAGCATATTCTACAGTTAATTCAGGGATCTGGAAGAATGTGGTGTACCCTTTTATTGTAATTACTCCCAGGTCAACTCTAATCCTGAGTGGTGGTACCTTTTAGGGTCCCATCTATGGATTAAATAGATCTGTTTGAAAATTATTAGTATTAGATAGGAATACATGAAATCAGGTAATTGTATTGAAATTATTTGAAATAGATAGGAATACCCAAAACCAAATAATATTAATCCTTAGTAAACTATTATAGCTTCAAGTAACTGTTCTTAACACAAATAAATTAGCCATGATATTGAGTATTTGTATCTAATACAAATAATTTCCACACAGTCATATGGTTTCAAGTATTCCTATCTAATTCTAATGATTATAGTTTCAAGTAATTATTTCTATTTAATAACAGTCATTTGTTTGCACACAGTTATTTGATTTTAAGTGACTCTTAATGATAGTCCTGAGTAAACAATTAAAGCTTAAGTAACTATTCTTATAAATAATTTACAGATATATGATAAAAAATATTGCTTATACAAATAATTTATATACAGTTGTATGGTTTCAAGTTTTCTCTAAATTCTGCTAACAGAACATGCAATATTTTAGTTAGCATTATATATAAAGTGAATGTGTGTGTGTGTGTGTGTGTGTGTGTGTGTGTGTGTGTGTGTGTGTGTGTGTGTGTGTGTGTGTGTGTGAGAGAGAGAGAGAGAGAGAGAGTGTGCAAAAGCAATATAAATCTGTGAGTAGCTCTAATTCAGTAGTTTGTGGTCAAGTACACAGACAGAATCAGGGAGGAAGCACAAGACTGGGTGAGTGGAAATGGGGGCTGGGTAGGAGTAATGACAAGTGAGATGACTCAAGATTAATCAAGTAGACCTTTAATTCTCTTCTGCAACTTACAAGGGTAGGCTGAAAAGTTCATAGACTAACCAAGATATTCTCATGGAATGTGACTAAATGAGGTTTAATTTTCAGTATAGTTCCTCTTGTGGTCTACACACCCCTTCTATTAGTGTTGCAGTGTTTGGATCACATTGTTCAAAAACGTCAGAAGCAGATATGACGCTAAACTTTGAACTTTACAACTTACCCTTATACACAAAACAGAACAGATTTCTTGCAGGTGTAAATTTTCCATGAACGAGCATAAAAAGAAATTATAATTTTCCTGTCAGTCCCATCAATGAAAAAACATATTCTAACAAAATACTGAGAGTGCATTACACATAAATATTTTCTATTCTCACACCACATATTTTTTTCACATGCAAATACTTTCTGATAAGTCTCTCATATATATTTGAACAAACATATAGATTTCACATATATATATATATATATATATTATATATATATATATATATATAAGAGCAGATTAATCTTTCTCAACATCATAACTCTGAAATTGTACAGATGCCAGAAACAACATTCAAATTGCGAAAAAAAATACTAAGCATAAATACCAGATACATATATTTTTAATATTTTAAAACCTGTGTTAATAGTTATGCTTATTTTTCAGCAATTTGATACAAGATATAAAATAAAAACAAATTATTACCTCCATCTCTATCTTGTAATAATTGTAAAAGATAAATATTGAATAAGAACAGTGGGTTAGGGTTGAAGAAATATGCAGACCACATCAATGCAGCAGAGTAAAACTCCTCTAAGTATCCTAGATATGACACTAAACCATCTGATAGTAAGGCTTCAATCTTGGATTTTTCATGAATGTCTTCATTGCTATTACTACCTAGTCCACTCTGACCAGCAGTGGTAGTACCTGTTTGGGTCCTATCTATAGGTCAAATAGAACTGTTTAACCATTTAACTGTCTACGAACAAGTGGCTGATGTTATATTGTTAGTGCTACATAGGAGTGCTTGAGACCACTTAACACTGTGCAAACAAATGATTACAATTAAATAGAATTATTAGTGTTAGTTAGCAATACCTGAGGCCATTTAACTATGTGCATACAAAAGAGCTCTCGTTTGTTTAAAATGTTACCTACAAACTATTCATTTACAAATCATATATATTTAATATTATATGTATGAACAGGTTTTGGTATTAAATAACCTACAAGGTTTGATAAGCCATAAAACCCAACCAACCAACTTCTATACTAGAATTGAAAAGCATGTTTTGCACACATACACACAATAAATAAGGGGAATTTTTTTTTAGAATTTTCTTCCATAAATGTAAACTCAGGCTCATTTGGAATTGGTTTATAAGAAAAACTATTCTAATCTTGCAAAAGTATTTGTTTTCTGGCTATTCAAAATGTCCGTAAATCAAACAGAGCAATCCAGGCTTAAACAGAGGCCTATCATAAATTTTTTGCCAGCTAACAAGTGTAAATGATGAAATTTACAGAAGAATGACTTATGTGTATGAAGAAGCATGTTTTAATACAAAAAATGGTTACAAATGGGCAAAACATGGGTTTGCCAATACTATTCTGATTTGATAAGACAGTCTATGTTGTGGAAACAGACTGACTCTCCAGTAAATAAAAAGTTTTGGCCACAGCAGTCAGTAAAGAAGATCATGTTGACAGTCATCTTAGAAATGAAAGAACTCATCACATAAGTTTTTTTCTAAAGTTTCTAAAGGAGCTGATATGAAATAAAAGAATTGATGAAAAATATGCTGGTGACATAGTATACATTTGTTGAATGAAAATTAATTTCTGGTATCCAAATATCTTCAACTGACCTTTATATATCTGCACTGAAGGTGCCGGGCTAATGAGATTTTCATTAAGTTTGGGAGAAGCACACTTAAGATACAGTGTACCTGGTTTTTCTAATTCTTCCATCCAAATTCTAAATAATTCACCATGTTATTGAAATCACAACACAAAAGTTCAGATTGTTGTGATTAATAATTCAGACATTGATAGTCTGCTATCTGATCATTTGTCACTTTATTTGGTCCAGACAAAATTATCAGGAATCTAGCATTGCATGAAGGTTGGAAATCTTTTAGACTAATTTACTACTCAGGGAATTCGATCCTCAAATGTTTAAATAGCCCAGTCGGCTGAGAGCTGTAGAATATGCTAACTGCACTCTCTGCAGAGGGGTAAGACCCCCAATGAGTATCCTGGATATGACATTAAATAATCTGATGGTGAGGCTCCCAGTCATGCTGGAACTTTGGAGAATGTAAGTATCCCCTTCATTGCCATCACTCCCAGCTCCACTCTGACCTGGAGTAGTAGTACTTGATAGGGTCCTATCTATGGGGGGTCAAATAGAACTGTTTGACATTTAAACTGAGTGCAACAAATGACTTATGCTAAATTGAACTGTTAGAAATAAAACAGTCTGATTATTTAACTGTGTGTAAGCAAATGATTGATGTTAAATTGAATAATTAAAGATACATAGTAATACTTGGAACCATTTAAGTTTGTTGACTTAGGCTAAATTGAATTGTTAGAAATAGAACTGTTTGATAATTTAACTGATTGTATCTACAAAATCTGTTTACAAATCATACATTTAAAATATATGTAAAAACAGGATTTGGCATTAAATAATCAACAATGGTTGATATGCCATCAAACCAAACCAAAATCAAACGTTTAAAATTTTGTTTTAATGTTAGAAAAGTTCATGTGAGAAAATAGTAAAAAAGGAAGATGCCCAAGGTGGTATAATAATAAGAATAATAATACAATATACTAGAGGCACTTGTAGTGTAAATGTTAGTGTCACAAGAAATAGACATGGCAAGCAGAGGTCACATCCTGGACAAGGTTGTTTGCATTTCACATTATGCTAATACCCTTGGGAAAGGTGTTAATCCAGCTGTTCTCTTTTCAGTTGTGGGTAAATAGTAGGGAAAAATGGGCTCTTTAACCTTAATAAGGCAACCAGTCTAAGAAAAAGAAAACTAAATTCAAATTAGTTATAAACTCTGCTTAAAACACTAATGTAGTGTCAAATCCTGCTCATGCAGAAGGTTTGGCTAAATACAATATACTGTTCTGTAGAGTATAAAATTATGTAAAAGAACACATAATAATAGGGAAGTGCGCATAGCCTAAGGATTATTATTGTGGAAAATGTATCTAGCTATGTGAATACAAAATCCTGAATGTGGAAACCATAGAATGATACCCCGCTGTGGTTGATAGTATTGTGGTAGTTGATGTGCTGTCACGTTGTGCATTGTTTCACTCCATGTGTAATTTCAAAGTTGCACAAATCAATGTGCTACATTGTCTAATTAGGGAACTTATATTTTATGGGCTATAATGCTGCAGAAGAAATCAAAAACATTTGTTGTGCAAAAGGTGAAGGCACAGTTGATTGCAATACAGTATAGTTCAAGTAATTTTATTTGATGTGCAAAAAATCTATAATCAGGCAAGGATAAGTAGGCCTAAAATTGTGGATTTTAATGACATGCACCAGGCCATAGAGGTAGATCTAACAAGTAGCACTTGGAGAGTATCAGGTGAGCTAGGCATTTCACGGTCTGGTGTAGTTTGTCATCTTCAAAACCTCAGCAAAAGTATTTGGAGGGTCTAAATTGTATCTCATAACACATAGGTGAGTTCATACATTTCCCAAGGGTATTAGTCTGAAAGTGAACATAATAGTGCGACTCACTAAGTCTTCAAATCTATTTTCAGAGTTGATGATCATCTATATTATAAAATTAACTTGGGGGGGGGAGGGTATTAGATTGATTAATTGACTGATTTTAACAAAATGTCAACACATCTAGAGTTATTTTCTGCCTAGAGGTTAGGGAATCACATTCATATTTACATTTTTGGGCAGTTGTTTATTGTATATGGTTTTATCAAATACAAATAATTTTCAAACATATCAATTTAACCCATAGATGAGACCTTAACAAGTACTGCCACTCAGAGTTCTAGTGTATGGGAAAGTAATAGAAATGAAGAGGTACTCCGCATTCTTCAAATCTTCAGAATTTTAGCCTCACCTTCAGGTGCAATTTGATGTCATACCCAAGACACCCCATTTTGGGGAGATCTTACCCCTCTACAAGGGATACAATCAGCATATTCTAAGCCCCACCAACAAGGTAGTATGTGTTTTTTGGCTTGGAATGATAGTGTTGATATGAATGCACCTTTTGTATCATTAAAAATAACTTGGTACTTTGTGTGTGTGTGTGTGTGTGTGTGTGTGTGTGTGTGTGTGTGTGTGTGTGTGTGTGTGTGTGTGTGTGTGTACACATATCCCAGTGAAGATGACTGGACCACTCATTCCTGCCATCCTTCCTGATGCCAGCCAAATGCTCCAATGTAGTGGCAATGTTTTTCAGGTGATTGCTAGAAAGATAAAAACTGGAACAACATAAGAACAGATAAAGTTTCACCATCAGTTAAAGAACAGGAGGTTAGAGAAAAAGCACAAAGTCCTACAAGATGTGAATAAACAATCAAACGAAACTTCTAACAATTATTAAACAACACAGTTAAAACCAAAAAATTAAAAAAAAAAAAAATTAAAAAACAATCAAAAACTCCCTGCCTGAAACCTTGAAGCCAGTAAAACATTTATTGAACATGTAACAGTCTTGTCAGTTGTACTAAGAACACACCAACTGTATCCTCTGCGGAGGGGTAAAACTCCACATAAAAAGGTGCCTGGGGTATGATACTAAACTGGCGAGGCTCTAATTCTGTAAGGTTTTTTTCCATACAGTCTTATCAAATACAAAGAATTTTTAGACAGATCTATTTTACTAATGGATAGGACCCTAACAAGAACTGTCACTCCGGGTCAAAATAGACCAAGTGATAATGGCAAAAAAAGGGCTACTTTATATTTCACAGATCTCCAGATTAGAGCTTCATTATCAGATTTAGTTTAGTATCATACCCAGGATAGCAGTTGTTGTTGTTGTCTGTTTTTTTGTAGGGAGGGGTTCTTACAATCACTGTATTCCAAGGCCTGTTGACAAGACAGAAATTCTGAACAGATATCAGATCAATAAAAGCACTAGCTGTTTACATCATAATATTTGAACTAATGAAAACAATG
>OY757930.1:74703165-74705665 GCA_963585895.1 Sepioteuthis lessoniana | reverse complement strand
GAATTTCATTGCATATCGTTCTTCTAAAGTGTCAGATTGCATTTTTGAAATCCACCAGCAGTGACAATCAGGCTTTAGTAGGGTGTATTCCAATTGCTGCTGTAGCTGTTCATTTGAAGATGAAATCATAAAAATTGGTCAGTCATCTCATAAGATGTATAGCAATAAGATACTGAATTTTCAAGAGTCTACGACAATTTTAAATGCTTGTACAAAAAAGTCTGGAAACTTGTTGAATGCACTGTGTATATATATATATATATATATATATATATATATATATATATATATATATATGTGCATATTTTATGTGTATATGTACTAGGATTGTTCAAAAAGGTCTGGGCAACCCCTAGTTTTTACATAAGATGTACAGCAATAACATAATGAATTTTCAAAAGTCTACAACAATTTTAAATGCCTGTACAAAAAGTCTGGAAACTTACTGAATACCCCACGTATATATATATACACATACATACATACATACATACCTACATCAACACATGCTTCTATATTTACATATGTGCAAATTTACACATATATACATACATGTATATATATGTACATTTTCTTTCTTTTTCCACAATGTATGTATATATATATATATATAGACACACACACACATATATATATATACTCATGCATGTGCATATATATACATACATGTATATGTATATACGCATACTCATATATCTATATATACACACACATGTATATATATATATATATATATACACAAATGGAGTCATCTTCATGGTGTAATGGTTAAAAAACAGGAGTTCACAAATGATATATATGTATGTATGTATGTATGTATATATACATATACACATCATATATATATGTGTGTGTGTGTGTGTGTGTGTGTGTGGTTAGTCAGAAGTCTTTCATTTAAGCACATTTGATTAAATAATAAAAACATATTTTGTCTATATAATTTTATTAAGATCCTTTCAAATTTCCTGATAAGTGTCTTGTTTTCAGATTGGAATTGGTTTTCAAATTGGCCAAAATTATCATGAGCCTTCATATGATTTGCATAACCTATATAAAATCATATATATATATATATATATATATATATATTGGTTCACACCTTATAATGCTAAGTGTGAAGCAAGGCAGCATCATGTACCATTTTTTGAGTCATTAATATAACTCGACCAGGGATTGAACCCCGGTTTCCTGGGCCATTGGCAAACACTCTAACCACTATATTGTATACATTATTTGTATACACTACTTAAACTATGAAATTTTCACAGGTTCATCTAGTCTATATCTAACTTTAATATATTAGAATTTTCACCTGTAAAAAAATAGCAACAACTATTGCTAGGGAAACAACAATGGATAGACAGAACACAATTTTTTTTTTGTGAGAATGTATATATACATTTGTTCGACTCAGCATTTACATGCACCAGTCATGCTGTTTTGTTCCCACCCTGTCTATTTGATTTTAAAAAAAATCTACCATGAAAAGATGAAATTAATGTAAATAAAAAAGTCTAAGAAAACTAGATGTGAATCAGCTTCCTTATTCAGTAAACACTGCTGCTAGGATTTTTAAGTAATTTCTGTTCAAAGTTTAAAATTTACAAAAAAATTATTGAGAGAGAGAGAGAGAGAAAACAAGAGAGAGAGAGGGAACAACATATTTTGTGTTTTTTGTTCTCTTTGTTCAAGAATGTGGAAATAGATCTTGTTGAGTATTATAAGGCTGTAAAATTTCCATCTGTATATCAATACCTCTTATCTCTAAATGTTTTGGAGATTATCCCCCAATGCAGTCAGAATTATTTAAAAACAATACAAACAACAAAAGTAACAAATATACAGATGAAGATTATATAAATTAAAGTATATATATATATATATATATATATATATATATAGTGTGTGTGTGTGTGTGTGTGTGTGTGTGTGTGTGTGTGTGTGTGTTTACTTAACTCCACTGCACAAGCAGGATGTGGCACATGGTCAATTTTTAAAGCAGAGGTTAACAGATTTTAATTTTTTCTTCTAGACTGGTTACCATACCAAGTTTAAAGAGCCCAGCCTGCCCAACTATTTTCCCATAGCTGTTAGGGAGAGTCGCTAGATTTATATGTTTCCTAAAGGCATTAGCACTATTTGAAATGCAATTAGTCTAGTCTGGTATTTGAACTTAGATTACCACATCTATTTTTTACCACAATAACTATTACATCATAAACACCTCTATAAGATTTAATCTGAGTATATATATATACTCAGATCAAACTTAGTCCCCAAAGACATAGCCACTCTGATTTGCCAACTAATATGCAGCCTTGTAAATGTGGTGTGTGTGAGTGTATATATTGTCAAGGGCAGGTTATGCAAATCATATGAAGGCTTATGATAGCAAGTAAAAGCAAGTCAACTATGGTTGCATGGAGTGGACAGCTGAAATCAATTTATAATAGCCAAATGATATTTTGTTGTGGTTTTTCCAATCATATATATATATATA
>OY757930.1:74558165-74698165 GCA_963585895.1 Sepioteuthis lessoniana | reverse complement strand
TGGGGAGTAAAATGACTGAAGTTACAAAACTCCAGTCTATAAATCCTGGGATATTTTGTTTTAAAAAAAAATAACTTAAACAATGCTCTATAGTCTTTCTACTTTTATTATATAACCTCTTGGCTCTGACACTATGCATCTATCTGCATAGTGATGTTAGCGTTGCATTTTGCAGATGCAGATCAAAGTGTACATGTCAGGAGAGACAGCATCACAAAGGAAAAAGAAAAGAACAAAGACAACACCTTGAAGGGCTACCAGCTCATTTGGGGGTGGGGAAACACTGTGACTGGTTTTGAGTTCTGTTCTGTTCTCTCCTCCACCATCTTCTAGCATACTATCTCTGGCCACTGACTACCAACTTAGTAGTCTGGTCTCACAGCAAACTCTGGCTGGACACTCTCTTCTCATCCTCTCATATTCTACTATATCCAACATATAAGAGGTGTTTGCCTCAAACCATCCCAATAACTGAGACCACACATATTTAGGTACTTAAACTGGCTAATCTTTTTTATCTACTAGCTAGTACCAAAAATCATGTCCCACAATAAATAAAAATGAATCATCCTTGTCATAAGTTTGGACTTTTGACCAGCATCCATTCTTCTGATATCAACCACACACATGCATCCACAGACATAATTACATACATCCATGCAAACACCTACACAGGCAAGTCCAACTTCACACAAATATATACATATATATAAATCTAACTACATGATCATGTTTGCAATGAGATACATATGTACTAGCATACCAAGGAGTATATAGTTTCACACTTTGATTTATCACTGAGACAAGCATAGTGGCAGTCATTTGGAACATATCCTATAAAAAATGCATCCTTTTAGCTAGAGACATCAAATCAATGTTATTTTTTTTAATTGCTGGTGTATCAACTTCCAGGACATGCAATCTTTTTTATGAGTTTATTTTCACAATAATAAATCATTATCATATTAATGGGTTGCATCTATTTTATTTGCAGTTTTGAATGATTTTGTCTCCAAATAAGTAGTGACAGAAATATTTTTTCCTCTCTTGTCCAAGGCATTGTGATCGAGGATTAATAGTTGCTATAGATATCAAATTAATCAAAATAACATTATAGTGGTAGTTCATTCAGATGATTGAACTCATGATATAAAATTTGGCATGTGAGATTTCTCATAATCATAGTTCTATAGTTTATGTACATGGTGTAATGAGAAGTAAGCTAGGCTAGTAAACATTGTCAGTGAGTTTGATTCTCATTGAGTGCCCCATGCTTCTTGCCTTATGTCAAACTAAGCTAAATCTTTTAAATAATGACTTCAATTCATAAAATGTTTCTAACAACTTGTCATGGCCAGCAAGCTAGATGAGCAGGCTACTGTTAATAAGTTTGATTCTCTCAAGGTGCCCTACACTTCTGGCCTTTTGCTTAACTTAACAGAGCTAAGCTTTTTAAATGACTACAAAGTTTAGTTTAGTTTGAAACAAGGCCATATAGGTACCCAGTAAGAATCAAACTCGCATGCAATGGTCTGTGAGATGAGTTTGCAAACCATTACACTACATAAGAAGCTTCATGACTATACACGTCAAACATTTCATATATATATATATATATATATATATATATTTACATATGTAACAATAATGGTGATTGGTGAGGAGTAGCATAATTATTGAAAGTAGACAAAAAGAAAAACAGAAACAAAACAAAAAAACAAAAAAAGAGGAAACAGATAAATAGGAACATGAAAAGCACAAGGAAGCAAAGAGATAAAGAAAAATAATTCTTCTTTTCAGGTGTTCATCTAAAAAAAAATAAATGAAATAAAATAAACAGAAACAATCTTCTGCAGTTTATATTCACTGCAAACTTTCTTTGTTCTCAAATTTCTCCATGTGTTTAATAAAAAAAAATGAACAGATAAATAAAAAAAAAAAAAAATTTCCCTTCATTTTGATTTCTCCTCCACCTTTCTCTCTTCAACTACCAATTTCTTATTCAGATATAACTATTCCAGAACGTTCTTTCAAACCAACGCCATAAACATTTTCATTTGCTGTACAGTAATCTTCTTGCTTCTGTTCTTTTGCAGGTCGACATTCAAAAACAAGCAAAAAGAAAAAAGAAAAGGAAAAAAAATGAAAGGAGTCAATCCTAATTCTAAAGTAATAAACACTAGAAAAGAAAATGATGTTATTTAGTTGGTTTTATTTGTGGGTGGATAGGATTCAGCACTTATGAATATCAAGTATTTAAGAAAAAAAATATTGAAACAGTGTAAAGATAAAATGAAGCCTATCGATGTTAGCAAATAATTGCAATATGGTTTATTTGTTTCATGGCATATCAGTCTTCCGGGGTTATTCAATACCAAAGCCATTCTTGTAAAAGAACAACAGTCATACTACTTAACCCAGAGTTTAAAGGGTAAGGGGTTAGATACCTTTCTAAAGGGTATTAGTCCAAAAGTGAACATAACAGCACAGTTGGTGTGCCAGCTCACTTACTACAATGTGACAGTCTAGGACAGTCACTACGCCATGGAGACTCTCAAAAAGAAGTGTTTGATTTGGTTTATTTGTTTAATGGCTTTTAATAAAAACTATTTACATTTCCCAATCCCATTGCAATCATTTACAATCACCCTTTCTTCATTTTTTATAACAATTATTTGTTCACCCAAAATTATATAAGTAAGTTAGCTGACTGTAGTCAAGGGCGACCAAAAGGTTCCCTTTCAAATAGCTACTACACGAAGATGTAAGGGAGGGCACTACTCTTTTTCCTGGATTGCTCTGCTTACCCTTGATCAGCACTTAAAAATGCTTAACAGCAAGGAGACATCAAGTACATTGAGTTTTTGGTATGGTTCAATCTGGAATTGAACCCCGGTCTCTAGGACTGTTGGCGAACACTCAAACCATTATGTCAGTATCAAGTATCCATCTCTAATAATAATTTGCAATAAGTTATATGGTTGCAGGTATTCCTATCCAATACTAATAATTTTTAAATGCATTTATTTGACCAATAGATGGGACCGTAGCAATATATCAACTACTTATGGGTTATTTGATGCAAAAACTTAACTCATTTCTAAATGTTTGGTCAGTTGATTGGTTATTTGTATTTTATGGTATATCAAACCTTCTAGAGTATTTAATGCCAAATCCTGTTTATTCATCTATGATTTGTAAACTAATAGTTTATAGGAAACAATTTTTAAACAAGCCAGAAGTCATTTATTTAGACAGTTAAATTGTTTCAAGTATTGCTATCTAACATTAATAGTTTTATTTGCACACTGTTAAACGGTTCCAAGTTTTACTATTTAACACTAGTAAATCTATACAACATTAATCATTTGTGCACACTGTTAAATGTTTCCAAGTATAGCTAACTAATATTAATAATTCAATTTAGCAGTCATTTATTTGTAGACAATTAAATGGTTTCAAATGATAAAATATTTCTATGTGAGCAACAGATGAAACCCAAACAGGTAATACCACTCCAGGTCAGAGTGAAACTGGGAGTAATGGCAATGGAGGGGTACTCCCCATTTCCCAAAGCTCCAGCACTGGAGCCTCAATATCAGATGATTTAGTATCATATCTACGACACTGGCTGAGAGTGGGTAGATGTCTTACATCTTGGCAGAGATGCAGTCAACATATTCTACAGCCCCAGCCGATTAGGCTTCTAAATTTTTTATTGTAGGAGAAGTGGAGAAGAAGAGAGAAAGAGTGAGAGAAAGGTTTGGTTTGGTTTATTTAATGGCATATCAACTCCTTATGGGTTATTCAATGCCAAAAACATTCATTCATAAATGTTTGATTATAATAGAGAAGAAGAGAGAAAAATAGAAAAAATGAATGTGAAGAGAGTGAAAAAAAGGTTTGATTTGGTTTATTTGTTTAATGGCACATCAACACCTTATGGATTACTTAATGCCAAAACTCAATTCTTTTGTAAAGGTTTAGTTTATTTGTCTAATAACATATCAATTCCTTATGGTGTAAATTCAGATATTTTCTCATAGATTGGTTGTCTAATGAAGATTAAAGAACCCAATTTGCTCTACTATTTACCCATTGCTAGGAGGATAACCAACAGGTTCATGCCTTTCTCAAAGGCATTAGCACAAAGTGAAATGCACAATTTCATCTAGAATTTGAATTTCCTACAACTATAACAATTACACTATGGTAAATAGCTAAATAGCTTGCAACACAGAATTTTAAAAAGTCTATATATGATATCAGCTAAGTAATGATAATTAAGGAAAATTAACTAATTTTTTTCATTTAATTTCAAATTCAAAATTATTATAAACTGAAATGTATTTGATATACCAAATATACTTGTTTATTGTGTAACTTTCTGACATCTAAATTTTCACCTAATATTTGGGAGCTATACTATACGTGAGATACAAACTTTGTGTTTATAAATAGTTATCCAAGGCTGGACCTAGGCCAACTGGTATACCTACAATTCCCAGCTGTAAAAGTCAAATAGTATGGATAGTATCAGATGATCCTTGAGTATATACAGTACATAAAAGTGCACTTTTTTTTCTTTTTATAGACAATGTTAGCGATCATGTATTTTCCATGGGGTAAGAGTGAATAAACAACAACATAGTTGTTGGTAAAATAGTTGATGGTAAAATCCAAAACATAGTTGATGGTAAAATCCAAAACAATAAAACATTACATTCAATTAAAAACAATAAGCTGTAATATATCAACGTATCAGTATAAACAAAAATAAAAGTAAAATTGAAACTTGATGCTTTAATCCAGAGACTTTACAACACTTTAGGGATAGGGGCTTTAAAGGAATCATTAGTTAAACATAATGTTGGAGGTCCATGGCATAAAAGTTACTGTCTTAGAAAATTGAATTGGCAACCTGAGTTCAAATTCTACAGAAACCATTTACATTTCATTTTTGCACTAATGTCCTTGGCAAAGTCATGAATCCATCTCTTCTCCTTCGACCTATGGGTAAATAGTAGGGCAACCTGGAATTTTTAGCCTTGGTTAGGCAGTTTGTCTAGAAGGAAGACTCTGAATTTAAACTAGCTGTACCTTAAAAATGGATTAAGTGTTTATGGCAGAGGGGTTGGGTAAATGCATACTCACTATGTGAACAGCTATAAGGATTCAAGAGTAAAACTGTAAATTTATATATGGCTCATCAGGAGTATTCATGATGCACCAACTCCCTTCAAAGTTTGTTTGGCTTAAGAATATAAAGAACAACTAAGTATATATTTCCCCAAACCCTCTACCAGAGACAGGATCTGATGCAAGGTTTATTTTTAAGTGGAGTTACAGCTGGTTTAAATTCAGTTTTCCTTCTTCTATATCTTTTGCAATATGAAAGCTAAAGAACCCAGTTTGCCTTACTGTTAACTCATAGCTGGAGGGGGAACAGAAGAAATGGATTCATGCCTTTTCTAAGATTTTTAGTGCAAAATAAAATGCAAACAGCCTCGTAGCTGATATTTAATTTAAATTATAACAAATTGCTTTTATCAACTGTACATACTACATATGCTAACACATGAAGGGTTGTGAACGTAAGCTATAAGAAATGAATACAATAGTCGCTTCCTTTGAAAGCTGTCAATTTCTAAAATGGATGATTTCTAAAACTCATTTCATATCATTTTTGTCTATAAGCAAGAATTATCAAGTGAGACATTGCAGCAACACCAAGTTAAAAAATGGGAAATTAAATTAAATTCAAGTTTCTTTCTTCAATTCATGAATTTATAATTTTACACATACATGCATACACAAGATATATGAAATTCTTATGAAGTTTGGATAATGAACAACATTTCTTCTACATCTATGGGAACTACACAAGAATGCTACATGCTGTTTTGGACAAATCGTAAAAGCAGCACCCAACAAAACACCAGTTGTACGGCCACTTACCTCCCATCCCATAAACTATTGAAATAAGACAAACAAGATATGCTGGGCACTGCTGAAGAAGAGTAAGGACAAACTCATCAGTGACATTCTCCAATACAAACTTCTACTCATGGACAGACGAGTGTTGGTTGACCAATAAAAATTTACATTCATCTACTCTGTGCAAAGAACTAAATTTCTTTATTCTTAGCTACAGAATAATGAAAAATAAAAATTAAAAAATAGTAATATCTGATAATTTTTCTTTCTGTGTAGACAATGGATGCCATCTAGAGGATTTATCAAGAGCAATAGATGATAGGGACAGATGATAAGAAGGAGAGAGAGAGTTAAAGGAATCTATGTTGCAGGATATCATGATGATAATGATGATATATAGGTCAATCATGTAATAGCCATGTGACAGAGAAAAAGAATAAGACAATGACATATATTTGTTCAGTTGAAAAAGTCAGGTTTGCTGAAAATTAATTCACCTGATGATCAAAAGCATGAAACTAGAAGTCATGAGTTTTTATCTTGTTTTATCTGATTTTATACTTGAAATATATTGTGATTTTGTTCTGCATTTCCATGTATTAAACATTGTAAAGATTTTACAGATTAAAAATGCTTTTAGCATTAAATTTTAATCATAATAATAATTGTGTGTGTGTGTGTGTGTGTGTGTGTGTGTGTGTGTGTGTGTGTGTGTGTGTGTGTGTGTGTGTGTGTGTGTGTGTAAGCTGAACAAAAGTGATGAGACAAACAGGAATATTTTTTGTAATTATTTTTTAATCATTCTCAACAAGATTCAACCTTAGCTCATTGTAGGAAGAAAAGTTTTAAAAATAGTTGCTGTGCCACAAAAGAAGTAACAAAAAATACAACAACAATGTTGCATATCCATTCATTGAATGAAGATTATTTTTTAGTCTTCAAGAATTTTGGTTTAGTTTGGTTTTATAGTATATCCACCTTTGTAGGTTATATATATCTTTTATATAAAGACAAAAAGAAAAAAAATCCACTTTCTTGGTATCATTATAAATTTATTTCATGTTCTTACAAGATCTTATAAGTTTAACTTATAAGCTTTTTTTTTATAAAAACCTTCTTCAGATGATATAAAAAAATTTTATTAGATGTTTTCATATTGTTTCTGGTGAGAATGGAATTTGAAAAAAATCCTTTATTTTTTTATTTTTTTTAATTTAAAATAATTTATTTTATCTATTTATTAAACAAGAAAAAATTAATAAAAGTGGAAGACATATCTATTATTATTTTTCATATTTTGATTCCCACCTAATATAAACAATTTGCTTACAGCTGTATGGTTTCAAAGAGCAAATAACAATAATAATAATAATAATAATAATAATAATAATAATAATAATAATCTTTAGTTAATGATTGAACAATTCCATTTAATCCATAGATGTGACCCAAACAGGTAATACCAGTCTGAGATAGAGTGAACCAGCCAAATGTTTTGAACTAACTGTATATATATATATATATTATGTAATACTTTTCAGAGTGCACTGATCCTAGAATTTATTACCCTCTCTACAAAAGGGAATTAAGATGTGTGGTCCCACAAAAGCAAAAACTGTTCAGTTCTAACAATATTTATCAAAGAAGTACCAGAGAAGTGACATTTTCCTTACAGTGCAATGAGGAGATGCTGCCTGAGATTTAGAATCTTCAGGATCAGAGTCATGTCTCCTGAAAACCAAATATCACCTGAGGACAAGAGTCTGACTGAGAAGAAACAGATATTGAACTTTGATCAATTAATTACATGTGATTCATGATTGGTTTGGTTTTATGGCATATCAAACATTGTTGGTCATTTAATGCCAAATCCTGCTTTTACATATATATTAAATATATGATTTGTCAACTCATTTTGTACATACACACAGTTAAATGATGAAATAGTTCTATTTCTAACAATTCAATTTAGCATAAGTCATCAAAGTTAAATGGTCCAAGTATTGCTATGTATCACTAACAATTCAATTAAACATTAGTTGTTTGTTTACATACAGTTAAATGATCAAACAGTTCTATTTCTAACAATTCAATTTAGCATAAGTCATTTGTTTGCCCGCAGTTTAAATATCAAACTGTTCTATTTCACCCATAAATAGGACCCTATGAGGTGCTACTACTCTTGGCCAGAGGGGACCTGGGAATGATAGCAATGCTTGAATCATAAACAGAGGATGTGGGAAAAAACTTTAATTGTATACAAAATGCACAGATATAACATTGTTATCTGGGGTATAAGTATCAATCCATACATAATACTATCATTTTTTATGCGTGTTATACTAGTAATATGCACATTGTACAAAATTAATGTCAATTAATATGATAAACATATTCATCTTTTAGATGGATATATATTTTTAATTTCAGCATCTGTTCTTGGATTATAAGACTAATCTTTGAGGGAGAGACAGACAGACAGAGAATAGGTGAAAGAGAGAAAACATTTTATCAGTAAACTAATGTTTTAACATGTTCACATAGGGAAAACAATCATATAAATATTTTCACAGAAAATTCACAACAAATCTTCGCATTAAATGGGTGTCTTCTACCTTTGATTAACAGCAATGATCATCTTGACTCCAAGATTGTGTTGTGTTGATGGCCCAACTCCTTTCTATAGTAGGGGGTCACAAACTGCTTTGCTGTGAGGGATAAACTTTGAGATATCTCTTGTCAAGAATAAACACTAATCCAAAACACTTTGTGTACACATCTTATTTTATTATTTCTTTTTAATCATGGCGTCTTTTCTTTTCTGACATATAACCCATGGAGTTGATTCTTTTACACCTGGACAGAAAAATAAATGCACCCATTTATATATGTGTACTAGTCAACACTTTGAAACCAACTGACTAAATTTTAAACTATTTTTCTAAATTCTAGATCCTTTTGGCCACATGATTATGATTGATATAAACAGCATATATCAACCAGCCTAGGATTATTTTATAACAAGAGGTTAGGGAGAATTGTACTCATTGTAAATTTATAACAAGATTTTTTTGTGTATTTGTTTCTTAAGAGTCTTTTTGCAAATATCCTAATCTAATGCAAATATAATATAGTTATATAGTTTCGAGTACTTTTATTTAATATAAATAATTATATGGTTTCATGTAATTATTTCAATTTAATAGTAGTCATTTGTTTGTAAATAGTTATATGGTTTCAAGTAACTGATAATAATAATCTTTAGTAAACAATAATAGCTTCAAATAACTATTTTTAATATAAACAATTTACAGTTATATGGTATCAACTATTCCTATCTAATATGAAATGATTTTTAAACAGACCTATTTAACCCATAGATGGAACCTAAACAGGTACTACCACTCTGATTCAAAGTGGACCAGGGAGTAATAGCAATGAAAAGTTGACTCAACACTCCTCAAAGTGGGAGCATTTTTGAGTGATACTTAGAAAACCACTAATTGTGAGGATCTTACCCCTCAGCAGGGAATACTGTCAGCATGTTCTAAGCCCCACCAACAGAATATTCAGCCATGTTGGATACTGGATCCCCAGAAGATCATGTGTGAAAGAGAGGAAGAAAGGAGGAGGGAGGTACAGAATGTGAGAGAGCAATAATCAACACTAAATGGAATTATTGCTGCTTTCACATGTTAACATAGGAAAAGGGTTATTTATTAAGCTTTAAAGTTGTGGTACATGGCTCGATATATAAGGGCACCCAATGAGATTCAAACTCGCCAGAAATGTTTTATACAGAAAAGTTATAACAAATATAAGCTCTGCTAAGACATTGCATATATCAAGAGAGATAGAGATAGATAGAGTGCATGATACAGAATGTGAGAGAGAGTAATCATCATCATCATCATCATGTCGTGCCGCCCGCACGGATATCCCTGACCCTCTCTCGCCACTTTTCCCTATTGTTCATCGCCTCCAGCAGGTCTTCTAGACTATATCCCGTATCTTTACATAGCTGCTGTATGTATGTTTGAGCTGGTCGTCCTGCTTTTGCTCGGCCATAAGTGGGGGTCCATAGGAGTACATCACTTATGAGCTCGTCTCTGCTCCTTCAGCAGTGTCCTGTGTGCCTGGTTCGTCTAACTTGGATAATTTTCATGATGGGAGGCAGGTGGCCGTATAGTTGGTGCTTTGTGGGGTGTTGTCACCAGGACTTGTTTAATATTGCTCGCAACATCCTTGTGTAGTTGCCGTCTAGCTTCTTTTCGAGCCGTTTTGTTAGCATCCAGGTGGTGCATCCATACAGCAGTATTGACACGACCACTGCTTGGAAGAAACTGCATTTCATTTTATCGGTCAGGTCTGATTTCCATATGACCGATAATCAGCACTGAATGGAATAATTGCTGCTCTGAATGTACACACACACATACACAAAAACAAAAGAGGGAAAAATTGCCAGTGATACCTGCGGAGGAAGATTTAATCTAAAATAAATAATTGAAAGTATTCAATATCTGAAACAATAACATAAGCTGCAAGAGTAACAGAGATCAAAGTAAGAGATAATATGGCAATGTTCAAGGGGCACTCTAGAATATTGAAGAACAAGGACATGATGAAGGAGAGTTTGGGATATTTGGAGAGGGACAGGGAAGCAGAAGCCCCACTGAGGAGATCAGAGGATGAGAGGTAGGGGGAGTGATTTATCACCTTGTGGTAGACAGTGTCACAAACAGGCTGACAGCAAATGCCCTTAAGTGACTGCTAATTGTCATCATCAAAGATCAAGTGGTCCAATGATTACTGAGATATTGCTTTCTGCCAGCAACAGACAGATAGGTTTCTTACAGGCCCATGCACAAGACAAACAAACAAACAAACAAAATCTGCATATGCGCAAGGATAGGCTAATATGCACTATTACAAGAAATATAAAACAAAAAGAAATAAAAAGTACATTCGAAAAACTCTTCATTTATCATCATCATTATTATCATCATCATCAAGGAGTGCCGACAGCACTGATTCCCTCGACTCTCTTTCAACATTCATACCAATTAACCATCACCCTTGATAGGTCCTCTAGATGGCATCCAGTTTCAGCAGAGAGCAGGTTAATATGTTTTAGCTGGTTAGCTAACACTGGTGTGTCCATGAGTAGTAAGCCATGGGAGAATATCACTTATCAGTTCACCCTTACTTTTCCAGCAGTGGTCAGCACGTCTTCTTTTTACTTGGATGGGAGGTAAGTGGCCATACAGCTACTGTTTTGCAGAGTGTTGCTTCCAAGATTTGTTCAAAACAACATGTAGCATCTTTGTTCAGTTCTTACTGAGCTTTCTCTCCAAGGTTTTCATTAGAGATCCAAATGGTGCAGTTATACAGTAATAAACACAGCTAATCAACTTATTCTTATGGTAATTATTTGTGCATAACAAGCAACTCCTACTTTGGATTATGAAATTCTGGAAAAAATTCTCAACTATAATACATACTAATTTTTTAGAATTTATTGCGGCTAAATTTAGCACTTGTCCTGCATTTTATTAATTTGTACAAACTAAAAATAAGAATTTATATTGTTTATATTATGTCTTAAAATACAAAATTTAAACAGTATTTAGAGAAAAGATTTGGTTTTATGGCAAATCAACCATTGTCAGTTATTTAATGCCAAATCCTGTTTTTACATATATATTAAATATATGATTTGTAAACACATTTTGAACATACACACAGTTAAATAATAAAACAGTTCTATTTCTAACAATTCAATTTAGCATAAGTCATCAAAGTTAGATGGTTATAAATATTGCTATGTATCACTAACAATTCAATTAAACATCAGTCATTTACTTACACACAGTTAAATGATCAAACAGTTCTATTTCAAACAATTCAATTTAGCATAAGTCCTTTGTTTGCACTCAGTTTAAATGTCAAACAGTTCTATTTGATTCATATGAGGTGCTACCACTCCAGGCCAGAGTGGACCTGGGAGCAATATCAAAGAAAGGGTACTCTGCGTTCCCCAAAGCTCCATCATTACTGGAGCCCCACCATCAGATTGCCTTATATCATTGCCAGAAGACTGGGGGGGGAGGGAAATCTTACTCCACTGCAGAGATGCAGTCAGTGTATTCTACAGCCCCAGCCAAATGGCCTAAAGAGGAATGGATATATTTACACAAAAAAGCAATAAACTTGTAACAAAAAAAAAGCTAAGATTAGAAGAAACAAAATTATCAACAAACACACGTTCCAACGGATATTTCTTGGTAAAACACATTAGTTTGCACAATAGATATATTGTACTTTCGGTCATCCTGTCTTGAATATGGTGAAGTAAGTGGTCAGAATAAAAAATAATTATATAGGCCTTATACAAAATAGACATCACTAAATTTTGGACAGAAAAATCTGGAAAAATAGTGCATCTTATACACAAATAATCACTGTGAGTACACAATTTTAAGAAAAACAGCTCTTCCTCAAGAGGATTGATGAAAAAAGAAAAAACACAGGAAGGGAATCTGCATTAAATTAATCTCCTTAACATAACTTTACAACTCAAGTATTTGATTGGTCTTACACTTAACTCTTATTATGACTGACACACATTTACTGAATAAAATAAATAAAACTTGGATGACCAACAAAATAATAAATATCAGGTACAAATACATTTTAATTTGGCCTTAATGTGACAGCCAAGTAGTCAGAGCACAGTATTAGGATTTTTATTTGAATTGAGGAACAAAGTAAAGTTAATTTACTTTGGAGAGATCATTCATCAAAATGAGGATGAAAAGTTTTAGGATGTTTTATAGCAAGTCAAAAATACATGTTTTTGTTTATTACCATATTAACTGTGATTATTTATATATTATACATTTATACATGAAAGTATTAAATACACACACATATATCCATGCATACAAAAATGCATAAAAAGACACACACACACACACATATATATATATATATATATGCACACATATATATATATATATATATGCACACACACATACACACACACACACATATATACTGTATGGATCCACCACATGGACATTAACAAAATGTATGGAAAAAACCTAGATAAGAGTTACATAAAAATGTTACCAGCTGTTTTGGACAAATCCTAGAAGAGACAGCCCACAAAATAGCTGCTGTATGGTTACTTACTTCCTATGTGAAAAATCAACCAGGTAAGAATGAACAAGACATGCAGGAGAAGCAAGGACGAATTCATAAGTGATGTCATCACATGGACACCTACACATGGACACACCAGTATTGGCTGATAAGCAAGAACTTAAGTCACAGCTCTGTATGGATACTGGATGTAGTTTGGAGGCCCTGTTGGGAGTGATGGATAATACGGATGGATGGAGGTGTTTGTGATGTCATGGTTACCATCATAGGAAATGGACATGGTGATATGAGTTCAAATCTGAGATGAGGTTGTATGCCTTTCACATAACACTAATGCCTTTGGAAAAGGTATGCATCCAACAATTCTCTCTCCAGCTATGTATAAATAGTAGGGCCGACAGGGGTCTTTAATTATAGTCTAGAAACCTGTCTAGGAGAAGGAAAACTGATACAAACCAGATAAATTCTTCTTAAAAGATTTACTCTAGGTCACTCATCCAGAGGGGTTCATATATATATATATGATTAATAACTTTAATATATATATTGATAACTAACGCACACGCGTGTAATGTGTGTTAGTTATTAATATATATATATATATATATATATATATATATATATATATATCTGACAGTTATTAATAATATATATATCTGTAAATAATAAAAATGCGAAATATTATATTCCATTATGAAATAAGTCATGTAACTTCAAGGTTCTGTTTTCCTTGTGATACAGCATTGTGATAATTATAATATTGACAATTTTCCCCTTAAATTCATACCTATATATTCTGAAAAAACTCTCATGATATAGACATATACACACACACACACACACACACACACACACACACACACACACACACACACACACACACACAAACACACATATATATATGGTATTGTATATTAGTTTAAATGCTCACAGACCTATCCAGAGTCTTTTGATATTTTCTATTCTTGGATTTTGGCCAATATTTCTTTTTTAAAATTCAGTTCAGAAATTTTCAACTTTTAAATGAGATATTCTGAACTTGTACACAACGGTTTTTTATTTAGATTAGTCCCCACACGAATATAACACAATGATATAAGTAATGTTAAAAAGATAACCATTTTTTTTATCTATGATACAATATCAGAAATTTAGTATATTTATCTTCATAGCATAATGGCTAAATTGCTGGATTGCAACGTCAAAGTAAGCAAATTGGAACTCCAGTCCTGCTATTACATTCAATTTCAGACTTATACCTTTGAGAAAGGTATGAACCCCTTTATCTCCTGCTATGGGTTAAATAGTATTACTGCTGTTCTTCTACAGGGATGGCCTTGGCATTAAATAACTGAAATAATGAAAGTTGATATGCCATTAAACAAAGAAACCCACCAACCAATTGCTTTCTCATCTGAAATATAAATATCTTATGAAAATTCAATGAAATATTATTCAAAGTTAATAAAAGGCTGATTAAACTATAATCTTGTACTGACAGAAAAAAAAAAGACAGAGTACTGTCTATCTATCTATCTATCTATCTATAAATGATAGAGACTTTTTAGATATACAGATAGAGAGAGAACCAGACTGATATAGGTAGACTGACTAATTTTAATGGCATGTCAATCCGTCTAGGGTTATTTTATGCTTAGAGGATAGAAAATCCTGTTCATTGTACATTTATATGCATATTTTTGTATAGTTGTGTCTTAAGAAGGTTTGGGTTTGAGTGGGTTTTATGGCATATCAATACTTGTAGGTTATCTAATGCCAAACACTGCTTATATATATATATATATATATATATATATATATATATATATATATATATATATATATATATATATATATATATAATGCAGTTGGCACATTCTACAGCCCCAGCCAACTGGGCTTTGTGTCTTCAGAATTTTTTGCACACAGTTATATGAGATCAAGTATTTCTTTCTAATACAAACAATTTGCACATACTTGTAAGGTGTCAAGCATTCTTATCCAATCCAAATAATTACAGGGTTTCAAGTAATTACTTCTATTTAATAATAATCATCTGTTTGCATAAATATCTTATATGGTTTCAAGTAACTAATAATAATCCTTAGTAAACAATTATAGCTTCAAGTAACTATTCTTAATATAAACAATTTACAGTCATCTAATCAAATTCTAATAGTTTTGAGATAGATCTATTTGACCTATAGATGGGACCCTGACAGGTATTCCCACTCCTGATCAGAGTGAACATAGTAGTAATGTCCATGAAAGGGTACTCCACACCCCAGAATTTCAGGATTGGAGCCTCGCCATCAGACGTAGTTTTGTGTTATAATGATAAAACAAAAAAGCATTAATATTTTCAAATTTGTTTTATAAATACCTCTCTTCATTATCTATCTTTGACAACTAAAAAATGAACCACAGAGTTTAGAAGTTTGTCATTTTGGGTTTCAAAACAAAAGGATTCTGGGATAAGTTTTTGAAAAACTTATTCAAGCTAGTAACTAAACTAATCCAATTTCACATAATGATACTAATCTATAAACTATCTTGTAAGGTCACTCTCCAGAAGTTCACTGCAAATGACAGTCTAATTACTCCCAAAATCATATTCTATCAACTCTGCAAGAATGCATATTATGCTATCATTGCATCACTTTGGACTTCATAAAGAGAGAGGGAGAGAATTACAACTGGGTTTGAGTTATTGACTGACTGAAAAAGAGATCAGCCATCCAATCATTGGCTATTTGCCTTACAAAGTGACCAATGGCATTCACAGTGGTGGACATAATTCACTTAGGGTCAGAAGGTTTGAGATCTTCTCTTTACTGCTTGGGATCTTGAAGCATATACCTTCAATTTGTAAACACTGTTCCTATACACACACACACACACACACACACACAGAACAGGGCAAGAAAGAACTATGTTAACGCTAACAGAAAGCATCAGAACATCAGTAAAGATCACATTTTTTGTAATATATTAGATTGATTGATTTTAATGGTATGTTAACCAGTCTAGGGTTACTTTATATCAAGAGGTTAGGGAATCACATTCAATATATGCTTTTATTCACATTTTTGTGTAGTTGTTTTTTAAGTTTTTTTTTGTGCACAGTTATATATCAAGTATTTCAATCTAAAGCAAATCATTTGCTCATAATTGTATGGTTTCAAATGATCTTATTCAATTTCAAATAACTATAGGGTTTCAAGTAATTATTTCAATTTATTAATAGTCATTTCTTTGCACAACTATGTTATATAGTTTCAAATAACTAATAATAATAATCCCTAGCAAACAATTAAATCTTCAAGTAGCTATTCTTAATAGAAATAATTTACAGTTATACGGAATCAAGTATTCCTCTCAAATAAAAATAATGTTCAAACAGATCGATTTGATGTATAGATGGGACCCTAACAGGTACTACCACTGAGTCCGAGTGAATCTGAGAGAGATGGCAATGAAGGAGTATTCAAACCTCCAAAACTGGAATCACACCATCAGATGCAGTGTCATACCCAGGACACCCTTTTTGGGAGAAGTCTTATCTCTATGTAGGGGATACAGTCAGTCTATTCTAATCCCCTATTGACTGGGCTTGGAAATCTGACATGTTATATAGTCCCAACTTCCCGTTGAAAGTAATCCAAACAAAACTAACTCAACCAATCACTATTTAAGTGTGTATTTACCAATCCCTCCACATGGTCAATTTATAAGCAAAGTTTAATCATTCAATTCAATTTGAATTTAGAGTTTTCCTTCTCCTAGACTGGTAGCCATACCAAAGTTAAAGAGCCCAGTCGGTCCTACAATTTACTCATTATCTAAATGTGCTACCTACTAATTGAGCCATAATTTCATTAACAATTTCATGAGAGACCCTTCTTACACCTGATATACTAAAAATAAAGTAAAATTGGCGACAGAAGTTGAGGGTGACCCAAAGGCTCCCTTTTCAATAGCTACTACACCGAGGTGTAGGGGAGGGCGCTACCCCTTTCGCTGGATTGCTCCACTTTACCCTTGATACGTACCTTATATTGTTGAGTGTTAAGCAAGAAGGTATCAAGTACCATTTTTAAAGTCTTTGGTATGACGGACGTGACCAGGGATTGAACTCAGTTCTCCCGGGCCATTGGTGAACACTCTACCTACTAGGCCAATGAGCCGGTTTTCTTGATATACAAACATGTGTAAAATGGTTTCTTTTTAACTATCTCCTTATCATATCCTGTCTTGGTTCTAAAAACTAGATGATTGCACAAGGAATTACAAGTTACTGTAATTATTTGTGTATAAGATGCACAATTTTTCAGCCCAAAAGTTAAGAATGTGTATCATACAAGAGAACTATATAATTTTTTTTTTTCAGTCACATACCTCAACATATTTGGGACTGGATGATTGAAAGTCAGTTCTACTTTTAGTGCAAACATGTATTTTATGCCATTCCAGAAAAATATCCACTGGATTGTATGTTTGTTTATTATTTTGTTTCTTCTAATGCTAGCTTATTTTTCTCGCAAGTTCGTTGCATTTTTGTGTGAACATGTCAGTACGATTGCTCTAAATATTCCGTAAATTTTGTGTTTTAAGACACAAAGTAAATAATACAAATTCTTATTTCAAGTTAGTATGAACTGATAAAAAGTGGAGTAAATATTAAATTTAGGTTGAATTTACCTGCTACAAATTCTGAAAAGTCAGTGCATATCATACATGAGGAATTGTTTTTCTCTAGAATTTCATAGTCCAAAGTTAAATGAGCATGTTAACCACAAGTGTATATTATACACAAATAATTATGGTACATGTCATTATAGATGTGGAATGAAAAACCTAATATGAATATAGATGAAGGTTACATTATGATAATATATTAATCATAAAAACCGGAATTAGGCATTTTGTAATCTAATTAAATGTCAAAGAAAATCACCTTTGTGCCAGCAAATTATATTAAGCTACATGAAGAAAATGAATTTAGAATTACACAAGATTAAATTTTACTTTTTAACATTTCTAGAGAGGAAGCCATATTAAATTTAAAATAAATATTTAACAGAGTTTATTAATAGCTTTTATTTCAGTAATATCAAAAAAGAAAAAAAAAAAGAATGTGCATTAGGAAAAATTATTTTACTAAAAGTGACTTTTTATTTTCATGAATAAAATAACTATTTAAATTATAACTTCTCTCAAATTGTTTCAAATAAAGATTTGGGCATCATATTACACTATAAATTCTTCTGTCCATGCATGCACGTAGGTGCAATAATGTATAGTCATATAGGTACTAGCATATTTATATGAGCATAAATGTATATATGAGGGTGGGCTGAAAAGTTCATATGTTGATGTAATATAATTATTGAGGATTTACTTTTAAAAATGAGATCCAAGAACTGCAACACCAAAGGAAGAAGTGCATAGACTACAAGGGGTACTATGTTGAAAAAAGAATCTCATTCCATTTGAGTATTTTGGTCAGCCTATAAAATTTTCAAACAACCATCTTGGTGTAGCATATATGCATGTATTTACCAACCCTCTTCATGGGAAGAATGTGACGTAAGGTCAATTTTAAAGTAGAGTTCAACCTTTCCCAAGAGTATTGGTGCTATGTGAAATGCAAACAGACTCATCCAGGATTTGAACTTGTATCGCTGTGTCCATTTCCTACATCAATAACCATAACACGACAAGCACCTCCAATAGCATAGATGTATGTATACACGTATGGGAATGAGCATATATGTATGATTGTGTATAGGCATAAATAGCATATATGTATGTATATGGATGTATCTGTATTGTAGTATTAATGGAATAGCTGAATAAACAAGAGAGGTCAGTAGATTTTAATAGATGATAAAATAGAAAAAGAATGATTCATAAAAGGGGGTAAAAGGGTTGTTTTTTTAATGTTCATCATAAACAAAAGTTTTTGGTGCTAGTCAGAAGTCAGTAGAGAAAGGTATCATTTTCCAAAGTCTTTCAGTCCAGTGAGGTGCATGAGAGAGGTGTGGGTTTTTTTTTTTCCAGAAGCAATGGCCCCAAATATTCAAGGAAGCAGTCAGGAGATAAGCAGATGAGTTGCAACCCTGGCAGGAGTGGTTGTGTAACTGAATCAGGCTAAGAGCCCTTCTCTCTGTCTACTGTAGTGGGTCACTAGAAGAATATAGACAGCAGAGTTAGATGACTGTTAAACAGAATGAGATCTTCCTGATAGTGAGGGATCAGTGCCTAAGTCCAAATTAACAAGTCTCAAATGCCCCCACCCTATACAACCAGAATAAACCTGAAGAGAAAATAAAGAAAAGTTTTCTCAGAATTTGTTTGTTTTTTTTTTTCTCTTTTGCAGAGCTGACTTGAGGCTTGAGCAATTTCAACTGGAACCTGATGACTGATGGATCTCATTTTGGAAAAACTTGCAGCATGTGATGGGGTTAAATATTAGCTGACTGGCGAGACTGGACAGGTCTCTGTGAAAGATTGCCACAAAAGTACAGATTTTCATAAGAAAAGCATGAAATGTATGCTATCATTTCTTTGCAAGTAATTTGCGCAATATATAATAATACAAAAACAGTGAATAATGAAAAACAAATGATTCATTACCTTGACTTCTTAGTAAGATGTTTTGTTTTATGTGCAATAAAATCATCTGCAAAAAAAAACATGAAACGCATGAATATTTTAAAAAATACAAACATAAAAAAATGATGTCATGATAGTATTTCATTGCAAGAAAAAAAGAATTTCAATGCATGAACTTATTAAACTAGCAGAAGATCTATCATAAATACCCTAATCATTCACGCATAATATGCACTCCTAACTTTTGTCTAAGAAATTCAGAAAAAAAAAACATCTATCATGCATAATATACATTTTGATTTTATGGAATTTGTAGCAGCTGAATTCTTACAAAATTTAATATTTGTTGAACTTTTTCTCAACTAAAAGTAAGAACTTATATAGTTGATATGCTGTTTTAGAATACAATGTTTACACAATATTTAGACCAAAGGAAAGGACATGTTCACAACTCTGCAAAAATGAGTTAACAAGAGAATAAACAATTAATGTACAAACAAATGTTCCAGAGGCTATTTCTCTGTAGCAGTAGAAAACAGAAGAGTTTGTTATACATTTGTGTTGTGGACCAGTAAAGGGTCCGGAAGAATAACACAACTCGGGTTTGCGTGGAACAAAGTATATTAACGAAGTATGATACAACATATCTACAAAGTGTTAGAAGTCAGTCCAACTGCCAAGTGTTCAACAGGAATAAGTACAGAGCGGGTATTAATAGTTACGGAAGAGTTCATTACCGACCGCAGGTTGGGTACCATAACAATTAGTAAATTTGGATCATAGATATAACTTACTTTCAGTCATGTCATCCTGAATATGGTGATGCCTATGGCTTTCACAAAATTTTAAAAAATTGATATTTAGTTCTCATGTATAATATATGTGCCCTTAGGTTTTAGGCTAAAAATCAGAGGAAAAAAGTGTCTTATACACAAATAATAATAGCAAATGCCTTTTCTTTCCTCTATTAGGGTATGTAACAGCATTTATTGTCAACTATGAAATTTTGGTCATACTTCATTGATTTATCATCTTTTTTCTGTGAGGTCATTTTCAACACTTTGATCATTTGAGGCCAACAGTATTTTCATTCCATTTTTAATTTCAATTTGATTAATAATCTACCTATCATATATCATTTATGTGTTTATATACCCACACACACACACACAAACACACACACACACACACACACACACACATATATATATATATATATATCTCAGTGTATAGGATGATGGACAAATCAAAATTGACACCAAACGATCAGAGGTGCCTCATAGGCCAGATATAAACACATGTGACTTAAAAAAGCCCAATTACAAGGTTTCTGCCAAGTGGTTGACTTTAAAATGTAAATATAATGTTAACCTAAACTCTTACTGTGTCAGTTACCTAAAAAAAATGTTGTTTAAAGGTACAAAATATGTATTTACCCAAATCCTGCATCATACACACAGACGACACAAAGTCATTAGAGTGGATCAAATTTTAAACATTCATTTTTCCTCTTATATACTAGCTCTAGAAGACTATATCCTACTTTCAGTATTTATCAATCTAAACTGTTGTGTATATATATATATATATATATATATATGTAATTATATCAGAATTAATAATATATATATATATATATATATATATATATATATATATATATATATATATATATATATTATATATATACACACACAAATATTCATACATTAAAGCTATATATATAATATATATATATATGTAATTATATCAGAATTAATAATATATATATATATATACACACACAAATATGCATACATTAAAGCTAAATATATATATATATATATATATATATATATATATATATATATATATATATAATACCAGTCAAAAAGTATTAGGTGGCCTACAAAATTTTTTGTTTCTTATTCTAAAAGCGAAATTTCTAATGAAAGAAATTAAGCACCACAATGTTTTTATTTATCAGCATAAATACAAGTCTTCCTAATTTTGACTTTAGTATAACCAGATATCTTTTGAAAAATTGATTTGAAGGCGTTTTTCTACTTTAGTAATGAGTATGATTATGCTGTTAGGAGACATCAGGAAATGGGACAAAACAAGACCAAAAGTAGGGTTGGTAGACCAAAAGTAATGATAAGAGCAGGGGACAATTTCATCAGTCAACTGTTTGCATGACAGAAGGCTGACTGCTCCAAACATCACTGCACAACTGAATCAATGTTGTGAAAAATGTGTCAACATCCACTGTGAGGAAAAGACTCTGAGAAGCTGGCTTATATGGTAGAATTGCAGCCAAAAAAGCACTGTTGAGGAAGCAAAGCAATGTCAAGTGTGCCACGGTGCATAAAGACTTGATAATACAGCAGTGGAATAAAGTCCTTTGGACTCAATTTTCAAAATCTTTGAGTCAAATAGGAGGGTCGGTCTGGTGAAGTGTTGGTGAAAAAGCAGCAACCCCCTGTATCACAGCAACCATAAAGTTATGGTGTGGGAGGCTTCTGCCAATGGCAAAGTAGGGGATTTGTACCAGGTGAAAGCCAAATTTAATCAGATTGGCTATCACAGCATACAGCAGCAGCATCACACAATCCCATCTGGAACATGGCTTGTGGGTCCAGAATTTCTACTCTTGCAAGATAATGATGCAAAGCATACAAGTAAACTGTGCCAGAAGTATATTAAAAATAAAGAGGAAAAGCACGACCTTCAACTGATGTCTTGGTGGGCACAATCAGCAGTCTTAAATTACACTGAACCGATGTGGGATGAACTTGACCAAAATCAGAGCTAAACAAGAGACATGTGTGTGGCTCACCTCTGACAACTCTTGCAGGAAAGCTGGGCTGAACCATCTTCAATCTACCTCCAGTCTTTGGTGAAACGAATTCTGAGAAGGTGTGAAGCAGTGATAGTAGCCAAAGAGGTTCATTTTGATGTATGAAAAATTTAAGAAGTTTCTTGTATTCTTTGTTTTAATTCGTATTTAATATAGCTCAGGTAGACTTTTATTTAATATGATAAATAAAACCATTGTGGTGGTCTGCTTGTTTAAAAAGAATAACACTTTTAGAAAGAGTAAATAAAAAATTTTGAGGATGGCTAAATACATTTGACTAGTAGTGTGTATATACATATATCCCAGGTTGCGTCATACCAAAGACTTGAAAAATGATACTTGATACCTCCTAGTTTAACACTCAGCAATATAAGGTACATATCAAGGGTAAAGTGGAGCAACTCAGGGAAAAGAATAGTGCCCTCTCCTACACCTCAGTGTAGTAACTATTAAAAAGGGAGCTTTCTGGTCGCCCTCGACTATGGTCACCAACTTTACTTTACTATATATATATATATATATACTCTCACACACACACACACACACACACACACACACACACATCACTGTTTACAATATATATATATATATACATATATATCATCATCATCATGTCGCGCCGCCTGCGCGGATATCCCTGACCGTCTCTCGCCATTTCTCCCTATCATTCATCGCCTCCGGCAGGTCTTCAGGGTTACATCCCGTGTCCTCACATAGCTGCTGTATGTAAGTTCGTGCTGGTCGTCCCACTCTTGCACATCCATGTGTGGGGGTCCACAGGAGTACATCGCTTATGAGCTCGTCCTTGCTTCTCCAGCAGTGTCCTGCGTGTCTGGTTCGTCGAACTTGTATAGTTTTTGTGATGGGGGGCAAGTGTCCGTATAGTCGGAGTCTCGTGGGGTGTTGTCGCCAGGACTTGTTTAATACTGCTCTCAACATTCTTGTATAATTTCCGTCCAGCCTCCTCTCCAGCCGCTTCGTAAGCGTCCATGTGGTGCATCCATATAGCAGTATCGACACAACCGCTGCCTGGAAGAAACTGCGTTTCATTTTATCAGTTAGGTCCGACTTCCATATGATCGAGAGCCTATCGATAGCTGTCCATGCCTTCGTCAGTCGTGTGTCGATGTCTTTCTCGGTTGATGAGACGCTGCTTCCTAGGTAGGTGAATTTGTCGACTAGTTTCAGAGAGGCTCCGTCTAGTGTGGCAATGTTGCCCGTTTGGTTGTAACACATATATTCGGTTTTGTTTGCATTGACATGGAGGCCAATGCCAGCTGCGGCTCGTTCCAGACTATGCAGTAGTGTCTCTGCTTGATTAGGCGTATTCGCTAGTAACGCCAAGTCATCAGCGTAGTCGGCGTCTGTGATTGTTTTTGCGGGGTACCTTTTGCTTCTTCTCTTAGTCAGCTGGAAGCCATTTTCTCTGATTTTGTCGATCGAAGTCCTAAGCACATAGTCTAGACAGATGATAAAGAGGTACGGGGCTAGTGTGTCTCCTTGTAGTACTCCTGCAACTATGTCGAAGTATTCCGTGTCTCCATCTGGTGAACGTACTTTCACTTTGGTGTTTCTGTAGAGAATCATTATCGCTGCTACGGTTTCTTTTGGTAGGCCGTATGCTAGTAGGATTTGCTCCATCTTCCCTCTGTGTATGGAATATGTGCATAGATATATGTATATACATAGCAGTTAATAATATATTAAACATTACACTTAATAATGATAATAATAAGTATATACATTTATGTGCATAGATATATGTATATACATTACAGTTGATAATACATATATACATATGTAAATATCACAGTTAATGATAATAATTATTATATATATATATATATATATATATATTATACAATTAATACAAATTAATGTTAAACTATAAATCAATATTAGCTATGAATAACTAATATATATTATTATTATTATTATTATTATTAATAAATGTAACATTTGTAGTGATTTCTGATGATTTTTTGCACATTATTATGTAATATCAATTATTCCTATCTCATCTAATTACAATAAAATAAAATAGCTGTACTTTTTTATGTTGTTGTAGATTAAGAAGACACTTTTTTGCAGGTGAGGAAAAAAAATAGTTAAAATTATTTTTTCTCTTTTTTTAGGGACATGTTAAAGTATCTAATAAATGACAGAGAGTTCAAGTTTAAAAAAGCAACTCCAATTGAATTACTTGTAAACCTTCACATAAAACAGATTGCAAATGTTAAATGTAACATGAATCATTTCTATAGTATCATGTATATATGTGTATATCTATTTTATAAAACATTTCAAAATGTTGTGCTTAACAAATAAGCTACGATGATCAGATCAGTTTGCACAAAGTGGATGTGTCAAAATAGATAAAGATCAAAAGTTGAAGATTTTTAAGACTCTATGAAAGCACATCAATCTTATACTAGGCTGGGTATGTAATCGAGACAATGAACTAACTAAATGCTCAAAATACACAGCAAATAGCTTTTTTTTTTTGCCTTCATGGAATAAAAAAAAAACAAATGAAAAATGTCAGTTCAAGTTTTCCTTTCAAGTAAAACTTTTACTAAAGAGCTCAGGTCAATTTCCTACCACAGTAAATCAAAATTAGAATCAAACAAATTAAAAACAAATGCTTCAGGAGTTAAATAGAAAAAATTCACTCATTTCTTTTGTTTCTCTTTTGAATTTTCAGATAAATTTGCACTTTCAAACCTTTCACTTCCTTTTGTAAATTGAAATAAGCAGGTTAATTATTTCTCTATTTTTTTATGTAAAAGTTTATGATGACACAAAGATGTATTTAATTAATATTAGGTTGTTTCGAAAATACTGTCTGATTTTAGTATAAACTGTTCTAACATATCATTTTGATAGGAATTGTATTAAAAAAATTCAGAGTTCTAATCATTAAAATTTTTTCAGCATTTTAAATTGGAATTAAAGACATATTTTGTTTGTGAAATAATGCTTAAACTATGCGTTTTAAATGTAAAGGCACGCTTACTCTACTATAAAGCCAATTTGATATTAAGCCTATCCACATGTCAGCGAACAAGGCAGAATGTTTTTGAATATCTTCTATCGAATAATTTAAAAATTCGTAAAGAAAGCCCTAACAGTAGTTTAGAAGAAAAAGCCTAGAATGCTACCACAGCCCCCCCCCTCAGAAAGGGAAAAAGGAAAAAAAAAAACATCAACAAAAACGAATTCTCCCCTTCACCCCAGTAGACCGCCCCCCAAAGCTACCTAAAATATCAGTAGTAAATAAAAGTCCAAACGAAGAAGAAGCATTTGAACTCAGGAGCCAAGTGGAAGAAATATGTCAATATTGGTCAGTATGTCTTCAATTCCAATTTAAAAAGCTGAATTTTACAAAATGTTATGCTGTATTTTGTTTGTGAAATAATGCTTAAACTATGCGTTTTAAATGTAAAGGCACGCTTACTCTACTATAAAGCCAATTTGATATTAAGCCTATCCACATGTCAGCGAACAAGGCAGAATGTTTTTGAATATCTTCTATCGAATAATTTAAAAATTCGTAAAGAAAGCCCTAACAGTAGTTTAGAAGAAAAAGCCTAGAATGCTACCACAGCCCCCCCCTCAGAAAGGGAAAAAGGAAAAAAAAAAACCCAACAAAAACGAATTCTCCCCTTCACCCCAGTAGACCGCCCCCCAAAGCTACCTAAAATATCAGTAGTAAATAAAAGTCCAAACGAAGAAGAAGCATTTGAACTCAGGAGCCAAGTGGAAGAAATATGTCAATATTGGTCAGTATGTCTTTAATTCCAATTTAAAATGCTGAATTTTACAAAATGTTATGCTGTATTTTGTTTGTGAAATAATGCTTAAACTATGCGTTTTAAATGTAAAGGCACGCTTACTCTACTATAAAGCCAATTTGATATTAAGCCTATCCACATGTCAGCGAACAAGGCAGAATGTTTTTGAATATCTTCTATCGAATAATTTAAAAATTCGTAAAGAAAGCCCTAACAGTAGTTTAGAAGAAAAAGCCTAGAATGCTACCACAGCCCCCCCCCCCTCAGAGGAAAAAAAAAAAAAAAAAGCTCTATAATTCCTGAAGCCAGCTAGGTCCCCAACTGTAGGAAAAAAAAAAAAAAAAAAAAAAATGAAAAACCCAGGAAAAGTCCCAATACAGCAAAAAGTGTAAGTCAGTACTAGTGAAAGTCATAAGAAAGTACCTTAATGTTGGACTTTAACTAAGTAAAAACTTAAAACAAATCCCCCCCCTTTTTTTTTTTTAAATCTATTTTTTTATTTTTTTATTTTTTTTTTTTTTAATTTTTTTTTATTTATTATGTACACATGGGAATCAGCATGATGTACGTAAAGGTATTTGAATAAACCAATGGACGACCAAACTCAATACCCAAATGGGTCCTGGACGTGAGTTTGACGACTTTTCGCTCAGGATCGACAGTTCGATCGGGGAACTACTGCTGCTCCTCTATAAGAGTGGCTTCTATAGAAGAGAATAAAACAGCCATCGAAAGATAACCATGACCCACACTCAAACCACATACACAAACCGCATCGCTCTTCGCGCGGGTAAAAAAGGGGCGCGTCCTGCTGAGGTTGGAGCCCTGGCCTCGGTGTTCGAAAAATCAGCTACAGAGCTCAAACAATCAAAACTACTAAAATGCAAGCAAACACTACAAATAGCCACATTTAACGTAAGAACCTTAAATAGAATAGGACAACTCCCAGAGCTAATCGCATCGGCCGAAGAACATAAAATAGACATAATATGCATACAAGAACACAGATACACGCACACAGAAGATATCAAATATCACGAAACTGGCAATGGATGGTCGCTCGTCACTGTATCCGCATGGAAAAACTCTGTCAACGCCGCAGTAGGAGGGGTAGGATTGCTTATAGGACCTAGAGCACTGAAAACGCTTAATAGCATAGAAAAAATACAACCTAGAATGATGGTAGCTACATTTAACGGAAACCCCAGAGCAACAATCGTCTCATGCTACAGCCCCACCAATGTTAGTGAAGAAAATGAAATAGTCACCTTCTACGATGAGTTATCCTCATTAGTGCGTAGCATCCCGAAACACAACATGTTAGTCATTGGCGGAGACATGAATGCACAAATCGGGAAAAACGGAAACAACAAATACAGCCTCCACAACACGTCAAATAGAAATGGGCAACATCTAACAGATTTCATGATAGAAAATAGATTAGCATGCCTCAATACAAACTACCAAAAAAGAGAGGGCAAACTATGGACATACACGTACGCAAACAATACTAAAGCTCAGATAGACTACGTCCTTATAAACAAGAAATGGAAGAATAGTGCATTGAATTGCGAGGCATACTCCTCTTTTGAGGGTGTGTCCACCGATCACCGAATAGTCACAGCGAAAATACGGTTAAGCCTATGAAAAAAGGACAAACGAACAGCGACCACCAAACACTATAACTGGGCCCTATTAAACAACAAAGATGTCAGAGATAAATACGTATTAGAATTAAGAAACAGATTCGAAACACTACAAGAAAAGACGGAAAAAAGTACACCAAACGACGAATACGAAAATTTCGTCAATGCACACCTTGAGGCAGCAGCAAAATACATTCCAACAAAAATTAAAACTAAATATAGAGTCCCATGGGAAACTTTAGCGGTGAGAGAAAAACGTGCACTAGTGAAAACAGCCTCCAAAAACTATCGAAAAAACCCAACAAACACAAATGCCTTAAAACTAAAAACGGCACAATATCAATTAGCAGGCATATATATAAAGGAACAGACAGAATACATTCAAAATCAGATAGATAAGATTAGAGACTTGGTGGAAGATAGACAATCTAGAATTGCCTGGCAAACAATAACCGAAGTGAGCAGAAGAAAGAACACAGCCAAAGCAAAACTTAAAGCAGCAAACCAACAAGAAAGAATAAAACTGTGGAAACAGCACTTCGAAAACTTACTTGGAAACCCACCAAAAATAACGCATGAACCAATCACCAGAATAATTAGCAAACAATTAGACATTAAACTTGGACCGTTCACACAAGAAGAACTCGACTCGGTTCTCAGAAAAATTAAAAATAGGAAAGCTGCAGGACTGGACGAAATTCCCCCGGAAGTATGGAAGACCAGACAATTCGACGACATACTGCTCCGACACTGCAACGCAGTATACAATCAAAATCCGATAGATAGATGGATGAAGGGATGCATACTCCCCTTCCCTAAAAAGGGGGACCTCGGATTAGCCAAAAACTACCGAGGCATAACACTTACATCCATAGCTGCCAAAATCTACAATGCCCTACTACGAAACCGAATAGAACCCAAAATCGACAACATACTTAGAAAAAACCAAAATGGCTTCCGAAGAAATAGATCTACGACCTCACAAATATTAACCATCTGCAGAATCCTTGAAGGTGTACGGGCAAAGAACCTACAAACGACATTAATATTTGTCGACTTTACCAAGGCTTTCGACTCCATTCACAGAGGAAAGATGGAACAAATCCTACTAGCGTACGGCATACCTAAAGAAACCGTAGCGGCAATAACGATTCTCTATAGAAACACTAAAGTAAAAGTACGATCACCAGATGGAGACACAGAATACTTCGACATTGTAGCAGGAGTACTACAAGGGGACACGCTGGCTCCGTATCTCTTTATCATTTGTCTAGACTACGTACTTAGAACATCGATTGACAAAATCAAAGAGAATGGCTTCGAACTGACGAAGAAAAGAAGCAGAAGATACCCCGCAACAACAATTACCGACGCCGACTACGCCGATGACATAGCGATACTGGCAAATACACCTGACCAAGCCAAAACACTTCTGCATAGTTTGGAACGAGCAGCAGCAAGCATAGGCCTCCATGTTAATGCACACAAAACGGAATATATGTGCTATAACCAAACGGGGGACATCTCCACACTAGAAGGAACCCCACTTAAACTAGTAGACAAATTCACGTACCTAGGAAGCAGCGTCGAATCAACCGAAAAGGACATCGAAACAAGGTTAACGAAAGCATGGACAGCTATCAATAGGCTATCGACTATATGGAAATCAGACCTAACCGATAAAATGAAACGCAGTTTCTTCCAGGCAGCGGTCACATCGATACTGCTATATGGATGCACTACATGGACGCTAACAAAACGGCTGGAGAAGAAACTAGATGGCAATTACACAAGAATGCTGCGTGCAATCCTGAACAAGTCCTGGCAGCAACACCCCACAAGACACCAACTGTACGGCCACCTGCCCCCTATCACGAAAACTATTCAAGTTAGGCGAACCAGACATGCAGGACATTGCTGGAGAAGCAGAGATGAACTCATAAGAGATGTACTCTTATGGATCCCCACACACGGCCGCGCAAAAGCAGGACGACCAGCAAGAACGTACATTCAGCAGCTATGTGAGGATACAGGTTGTTGTCCTGAAGACCTACCTAGGGCGATGAACGATAGGGAGGAGTGGCGAGAGAGGGTCAGGGATATCCGTGCTGCCAGCACGATATGATGATGATGAATCATTAAAGGGTTTTCTGTTTTAATTTTCTATCACTTCTTTTTAAAATTTGATTTTGAAGGTTATATGTCCCTAATCATGAACAAGAAAAAAAGAAGTGATACGTTTACTTTTTTTACATGAGTTCAATTTTGGCTATAATTTTGCTTTATGACAATGCTTGGCCACATGTTGCCACAATGACACAGAAGAAGATCGATGACTTAGGATATGAGACTTAGCCATATCCACCATATTCTCCAGATCACTTAACCACTAACTACATTTTTTCCAGCCTATGAAGACATTTTTTTTACACCAAAATAACTTCTGCTCCAGAGGAGAAGTAGATATCAAGTAGATATCTTGGTATCAAACAAAACCTTTAGAGTTTTATTGTACAAGTATAAATAACCTTGTTAATTAATGGCAGGAATACAGAGATGTTGAGGGATCATATTTTGGCTGATTAAAACACTATTTAAACTAAATTATTAAGGAATAAAAGTTTATTCTAAAATTGGATATTATTTTCCAAATAACCTAATTACTATCCATTTAAAAAAAAATTTCTACCACTGTTATTGTTGATTGATTAATTAATTAATATTTGTGGTATTTCAACCCATTTGGGGTTATTCTAAGTCTGCATGTTTATATTTACATTTTTTTTCTTAGTTTCTTGAGATTTTTTGGCACACTGTAATATAATATCATTTATTTTGATCAAATACAAACACTTCTATTTGAACCACTACCCCTCCAGGTCAGAGTAGTTTCTTAAATGTTTCTTTTGCGATGTTATATGATATCAAGTATTGAAATCTAATATAAATAATTGGCACACAATTGTACGGTTTCATGCATCCCTATCTAATACTAATAATTATATAATTTCAAGAAACTATTCCAGTTTAATAATATTTATTTCTTTATGCACAGTTATATGGTTTCAAGAAACTAATAATAATCCTTAGTGAACAATCATAACTTCAAGTAACTATTTCATATAAATGATTTACAGTTGACCCATTGGCATAAAGTTTAGAATGTTTGCTGTTGGCTCAGGGGACCCAGGTTCAATTCCACTTAAAGTCATACCAAAGACTCACAAAATGGTACATGATGCCTCCTTGTTTAACACTTAGCATTATATGTTAGGGATCAATGGTAAAGTGGAGCAATCCAGGGAAAGGAGTAGCACCCTCCCCTACACCTTGGTGTAGTAGCTATCAAAAAGGGAGCCTTTGAGTCACCCTTGTCTATGGTTGGTCAACTAACTATCTCTCAAATACAATTTTGAAACATAGATGGGACCTTAAAAGGTATTAACACTTCAGATCAGAGGACTTGGGAATGGTGGCAATGAGGAGGTTCTCTACATTTTGCAGATTTCCAGAACTGGACCCCCACCACCAGATGCAGTTTAGTATTACACCCAGGATAAACTCTTCAGATATTCTATTCCATTCCTCTTCAATGGCAGTCTTAAGCGAACCAATATTTGGATGGGAAGTTTCATTTGTTTTGTTTTCTAAAACGACCCATATAGCATAATCAAGGGGGTTAAGGTCTGGGCTTAAATCTTGTTTAATTGCTGTCCTCACAGTTTTCTCATGGACTTTCAATTTGTTAGCATGCTTTCTTATTGACTTTGTGGGGTCCTTCTTAATTGCCATAGAGAGAGCAGTTAAAAAGCCTTCTTTTGGTTTTTTGTTTAAAGCTCTTTTTCTGTAAAAAATTTTTTTTGCTTTGTATATGGTAGACAAAGGAAACTTTGGCTTCATTTCAGCATAAAGCAAATCATAGATTCTTTGTCGTTTCTTTTCTTGCTCACTCATATTGGGCTGAATTTTAATTTTAAAAAAGTGCTTAAATACAATAGAGCTAATCATGAAAATTTATCGTATTTTTTTTTCAAAAATTGGACTAATCAAACTAAAAAAAGCATTTTAAAAATAATTTAATATTTTACTTTCACATCCCACAATCCTTAGTATATAATTACAGCATCAAGTTATTCTTCTTAATACAGATAATTTGCATAAAGTTAAATCATTTAAAGTATTCCTATCAATTATTTTAAACAGATTAACACTTCCTAATTAGTTGCAATATCAATGTTTTAAAAGTTAATGTATATCTTTACCCAACTCCTTTGCCAAAAGCAGGATGTGTGAGACAAGGTCAAATGGAAGGCAGCTTTATTCAGGACTTGAAACTGGATCACCTATTCCATTTCCTGTGATGATGACCATTACATTAAGTGTGTCTTAAGCAAATTAATATAGTTCACAATCAATTTGAACAGCATTTCAAACAGATCTATTTGATGGTTGTTTGGTTTTTATGGTATATCAATCTTTATAGGTTATTTCATGCCAAATCCATTTTTATACAAACAACTAGTTCTATTTCAAACAATTCAGTTTAGTATTAGTACAGATTTTGTTTACACAGTTAAATGTCAAAACAGTTCTATATTAAACAATTCAGTTTAGCATAAGTACAGTTCCAATGTCAAAAATAGTTCCACATCAAGCAATTCAGTTTGGGATAAGTACACAGTTTAATTATCAAAAATGTTTCTATTTCAAGTTATTCAGTTTAGTCAAACAGTTCTAATTCAAACAATTCAGTTTAGCTCTATTTAACCCATTGATAGGGCCCTATCAGGTGCTACCACTCCAGGCCAGAGTGAACCTGGGAGTGATGGCAATGAAGGGGTGCTCTGTATTCCCCAAAGCTCCAGCATTACAGGAATCTCACAATCAGAATGTTTAGTGTCATATCTAAGACACTCTGCAGAAGTGCAGTCAGTGTATTCTACAGCCCCAGCTGACAGGACAAGGATCTATTTGACTCATAGATAGGACTCTAACAAGTATTACCACTCGGGAGGGGGGGGTCAAAGAGGATCTAGGAGTAATAGCAATGAAGGGTATTCCACATTCTTCAGATGTCCAGAACTAGAGCCTCACCGTCAGGTGCAGTTTAGTGTACTACCCAAGACAGCCATTTTTTGAGGAGGGAGGAGGAGGACCTTACACATCTGCAGAGAACAGAGTCAAAAATGTTCTAAGCCTAACCAAAAGAATGAAAGTAATCAGACATTTAAGGCAACCAAGGATCAATATCAAAATGTTTTATTTAGGGTTCTGAGCTCTGAGTTTGGTTTGAGTTGGTTTTAAGGCATATCAACTGCTGTAGGTTATTTAATGCCAAATCCATTTTTATATATATGAACAGTCCTATTTCAAACAGTTCAGTTTAGCATAAGTAAACAGTTTATTTTTATTTGGCCCATAGATAGGACCCAATCAGGTGCAACCACTCCAGGTCAGAGTAGACCTGGGAGCAATGGCAATAAAGAGGTACTCCACATTCCCCAAAGATCCAGTTTAGTGTCATATCCAGGACACATGTTGGAGGAGTCTTTCTCCTCTGCAGAGATGCAGTCGGTGTATTCTACAGCTCCAGCTGACTAGGCTATCTGAGCTCAGTGACTTTTTTTGAAGGTTCCTATCTTCTAAGCGAGGTCATGAAAATGAATTTTTAAAATTAAATGAATTATATTAGCTAATACAGATGAATAATTTTCCATTATATGGCATGAGGAAACATTAACATCATTCAAAAAGATTGTTTTTGATTGTATTGTGACAGATGTCCTATCAGTGTGGCTATATATTATAGTTGTCAAAAAAAATTATTCTTGTTTATTGATACAGGCATTGAAGAAAATAAGCAACATTTTGGCATGTTATGCTTTTTTTTATCTCAAAGGTAAAAAAAGGCAATGCAAAAAAATTTGTAGTTTATAGAGAAATACTATAGACGATCACAAATGTCTCAAAACACTGTTTTTGAGGTTTCATGCTGGTGATCTCTGGTTGAACAATGCTAAGTACAGTTTATGAAAAAAAAATCTCTGTATATGTATGTATGTATGTATGTATGTGTACACATCTATACATACACATACATTCATATATAGATACACTTATACATACATATATTTGCAAAGGCACTAGGTTGATTTTTTGTCCTTACGTAAGTTAAGTAAGTTGGTCAACTATAATCAAGGGTGACCCGAAGGTTTCCTTTTCAATAGCTACTACACTGAGGTATAGGGGAAGGTGCTACTCTTTTACCTGGATTGCTCCACTTACCCTTGATCTATAACTTATAATGCTGAGTGTTAAGCAATGAGGTATCAAATGCCACTTTTTGAGTCTTTGGTATGATTCGACCTAAGATTGAACCCAAATCTCCCGGATTATTGGCAAACGCACATATATACACTTATGTAAACATATGTTTTGTTTTTTTTCAAAGGCATTGGGTGGGTTTAATGTGAGTATGAATGTATTTCACTCCATACAGAGATACATTTTTAAGCTTGACTGTGTATATGTTTGCATGTGTGTATGTAGTTAGGCTCCATTTAATGTTGGGTTAAATCTCACTATTTGTTTTATATGAAGTAATGAGTAGTCATCGGTCTGGTACATTGGAATTACTTTAAAGTTTCCCTTACTGCATTCTTAAAGGTGTTTTGATATGTAAAGTTTTCTATTTTCTGCTAATTCAATGTTGGTTTTATGTAAAGAGACACTCTTGTTCAGTGCTTGAGGGTTGTAGTTTAAACATTTGCAGCTTAAATATCTATATATTATGAATATTGTTCTAAGGTTTTTGAAAGTAAACGATTTTCGTCCTATGATTATATTACATACTTCATATCTTTTATTTATGTATTTTGAGACTCCAAGTGTTGAGTGATCTCCAAATTTACATGAGGTTAGTGTGTGTTTTAAGTTTTTTTGTTGTTGTTTGCATCTATTGATGTTTTGTAGTAACAAGTATATTCTTCTATCATTGTTTCTAAGGTGATCTTGAAAGGGTATCTCACAACACTGATAAAGAACAGATTCAAATTTGGTCCTGCATATATAGTAATCAGGCCACTTATCTGATTACTATATATGCAGAACCAACTACTCAGATGATTGTTTCTCTGTCTTGTACAAGGCCAGGTGCAAGAAACAGCTGGCTATTTTAGAGGCCATAGCTATCATACTATTTCGCAAGCAGAAGACAATTAAATAATCTTCATCTGTTCAAGGAACTGAGTGGGAATCTTGAGAGATGTTTTTTTCTTTAATCTCCTTTCTTAGGAGCTTTTTTTTGTAAAATATTTCCCCACTGTTAATGAATTTTACTTTTAATCGTTTCCAATGTGACTATTGAAAAAGTGCCATATGAAAGGGTCCCTTTAGTTTAGTTTTATTATTTTAAACCAATTTAATAAAATGATTCCCCTATATCATGTATTCATATATGTATATATACATATTTCACATTTTAAACATATCTATATATGTAACATTCTATACATATGTGCGTGTGAGTAATAGTTTATAAATGTACATATATATATATATATATATACATTGAATTTTATACATAAATTATATTTTATACATATACAGGGAGTCTCAATATACATAGGACTAATATGACTGCTAGTAACTCAATCATTGATAATGTTGTGTGCTTTTCTGCTTCAGATTTGAAAATAGTATACTATAACAACTATTAATCCTTGATCACAATGCCTTGGACAAGAGAGGAAAAAATATTTTGTGTCAAAACTTATTTGGAGACAAAATCATTCAAAACTGTGCAAGCAAAATTTTGCAGGGAGTTTAACTTTAACAATCCCCCAAAAAGCTAAATGTATCGTTGGGTACACAAATTTCAAGCCATAGAGTCAGTAAAAAACCTCAATAAGAAGACAGAAAATCCTAGATCTGGCTGGAAGTTGACTTCAAGCTATCCTGACAATGTGGATATGGTGAGAGATTCTGTTGGAAGGAGTCAGAAAAAGTCCCTCTGAAGACATTCCCAAGAACTCGGTCTTTCACATGCATCATTGCAAAGAATCTTAAAGAAGGATCTTCAACTGTACCCATATAGAATCCTGATCAAGCATGAACTCACACCAGCTGAAATGGAAAAATGTTTAGTGATGTACCAGTAGTTTGAGAACAAGATTGAATAAGATCCTGACTTCCTTGATGATGTTTGGTTCAGTGATGAAGCACACTTCTGGCTCTGTGGAGATGTCAATAGCAATAACTATGTGTACTGGTCTTCAGAGACCCTTGCACTATGTGAAATGAACAGGCTGGGTGACAATCTCAAAACATGGAATAATCAGAGTGTTTGGGTTTGAAAATGAAGACGGGAAGACAATCACTTTCACAAAAGAGTATTACATTAATGTGCTGAACAAGTTCTGAAGGGCATTTGGAACACGTCCAGGTGTGAATCAAGATGTGCAATGGTTGCAACAAGATGGGGCAACTCCACATACACCCAACATCATGATGGAGTGGCTCAACTATCAATTCTCTAATCAGCTGATCAGCAGGCACCACAAACCCGAGTGGTCTCCGCATTCACTCAATCTGAACCCCTACCACAATTCATTGCTGAACTCAAAGTGGCCAGCAATCAGAAGATTCATGCTATACAGAAAAAAGAGTGTGTCAGTGTGATTGACAATGTCACATGATGAATTCAAGTGTGTCATCAGTGCAATAGAGGTCATTTGGAAGATGTCCTGTAAAAAATGCCTCCTTTAAGCTAGAGACATCAAATCAATGTTTTTTTTTTAAGTGTTATTATATCAGCTTCCGGGACATGCAATCTTTTTTTGGGTTTCTTGTCTCAGTAATAAATCATTATCATGTTAATGGATTGCATCTATTTTGAGATAACCTGTATATATTTCATATTACATTGAATATATACTTCATATCATGTGTGTGTGTGTGTGTGTGTGGGTATCTATCTATACATATTACCTTTTATTCTAAACATATATTTTATTACCTTAAAGAATTAATTGTTCATTCCCTCCAATGATAAAAAGTAATATCAGATGTTATGATAAATGTAAATTATAAAATAAATGAAAATGGCAAATTAAAAAAAGAAAATATCTTAAGTTTTTCTGATATAAAAGCAATTATTCTGACACAAACATTTACATGTCAGTTTGTCCTGACCCTAATTACTAACAAGCTAATATCATGGAACAAGCATTATATTTTTGATATTTTGTTTTTTAATATTTAATGAAAATATTTTCAAATGTTTTAACCTTTCTTGATCAAATTATGGCAAACTCATTTACAGTTATTTTATTTGATTCTGGTTTCAGTTTCTTTGTTTAACGACATATATCAACCTTCATATGTTATTTAATACTAAAGCCATCCTTGTAGAAAAGTTTTAGTGGTACTATTTAACCTATATTTAGGGTGATAAAGGAGTTCCAACTTTTGCCATAGGTATTCATCTGAAAGTGAACATATTAACTTTCTAAGATGTCACAGTCCAGAATATTAGTCACTACACCACAAAAACTTCCCTCTAATTCAATTTCATTTTTGAAAAATATCTTAGAAACACCTTTTCTGATGGGTTTGTATGAAATATCCGCATCAAAGCCAACAGTCAGCGCTTAAGTAAGATTGGTCAGGTGGATTGATTTTAATGGTATATCCACCAGTTAAGGATTATTCTATGCCCAGAGGTTAGGGAATCACATTCAATGAATATTTCTTTAAAGTTTTTTTTTTTTTTAATTGTTTGCACATAGTCCTATCAAATACAAATCTTTTCAAAACATCTTTTTGACCCATAGTTGGGACCCTAATAAGTATTACCACTCCAGGTCAGAGTGAATGTAGCAGATATAACACTGAAAGGATTCTCAACACTCCCCCGAACTAGAACTGCAACATCATTTAAGGCAAAAAGGTCTTTATTTTTTTATTTACTTGGAAGGCTCTTGCCATCCAATGTTCTTACCATAATTTTCTATCTAACCTTGAGCTGGATTTAACTAACCTTAGTAAATACCTAAATAAAATAGCTCAGCAACTAAAAATTGAAAAAAAAGATTCACCATGTTAGATTTATGCACATAGAAATTATAGTAATAATTGATGTTATATTGTGAATGAAATGAAATTAATGTGATAACAAGATTAGAAAGCCTTCATCTTTCAAAGTGTTAAGTAAATATCAATGAATTACAACACAAGACAGTTTAAGTCTATTAATCCAAGAAAAGTTTTTGTTATATAAGATACCATGGATTTTGCAAACAAAATGTAAGTACTTTTTGCATGACAGTTTACATTGTCAGTAGATCAATGTATGATCAGAGATCAATAACAAAAATTAAGTAAAATTGATTGATTTTTTAACAGCATATCAACCTATCTCAGGTTATTTTATGCCAAGAGATTGATTTGTTCGTTATATTTGGTTTTATGGTATATCCACTATTGTAGTTTATTTAATGCCAAACCCAATCTAAACATATATATATATATATATATATATATATATATATATGATTTGTTAAGATAAGTCAAAAAAGTTAAATGTTTCCAAGTATTGCTATGTATCACCAACAATTCAATTAAACATCAGTCATTTGTTTACACACAGTTGAATAATCAAACAGTACTATTTCAAACAATTCAATTAGGCATAAGTCATTTTTTTACACACAGTTAAATGATCAAACAGTTCTATATCTAACAATTCAGTTTAGCATAAGTACATAGTTTAAATATCAAACAGTTCTATTTGACCATAGACAGCATCCTTTTACGTGCTACTACTCTGGGTCAGAGTGGACCTGAGAGTGATAGTAATGAAGAGGTACTCCACATTCCCCAAAACTCCAGCATTACTGGAGTCTCACCATCAGATTGTTTAATGTCATACCCAGAACATTCATTGAGGTAAGGTATCTTACCTACCTGTACAGATGCAGTCAGTATACTCTACAACCCCAGTCTTAAAGAGTTTCAAGTATTGATATTTAACACTAATAATTCTATTGAACATTACTCATTCATTTGCACACGGTTAAATTATTTCAAGTATTGCTATGTATCACTCACAATTCAATTAGACAGTCATTTTTTTACACATAGTTAAATGGTCTAACAATCCAATTTAACATAAATCATTTATTTGCACACAGTTCAAATGTCAAACTATCTTATTTGACCCATAGACAGGACCCTTTCAGGTGTTACCACTCCAGGCCAGAATAGACCTGGGAGCAATAGCAATGAAAGGGTACTCAACATTCCCCAAAGCTCCAGCATTACTGGAGCCTCACCATCAGATTACTTAGAGTCATAATCAGTACATTCATTGATAGGGTAGTCATATCCCTATGCAGAGATGAAGTCAGTGTATTCAATAGCCCCAGCTAACTGGGCTGCCAAGAGGTTAGAGAATTGTTTATATTTACATTTTTATTGCAGTTGTTTCTTAAGGAGGATTCTTTTTCTTTTTTGGCAATTGGTCTTATCAAATACAAATAATTTTTAAACAAATCTATTTAACCCATAGATGGAACGCTAATAAATACTACTACTCTAGGTCCGAGTGGAGCTGGGAGTAATAGCAATAGAGGTTTAGTCTGCCCTCCATAGATCTCCAACACTGGAATCTCACCATCAGATGCAGTTTAGTGCCATACCCAGGACAACTCATTTTTGAGGGGAGGGAGTCTACAAAGGGTACAGTCAGCATATTCTAATCCCTACCAAAAATGTAAAAAATAAAGAAAAAAATCCCCAGTTTAAACAGTTAAAATTAATAATAACGCCATGATGTCATGAATGGAATGGTGATGTTAGGATTTTCATTCACTTGTCTTTGACTAAAAATAAAATCGTTTTTGCTTTAAAAAATTTTAAGTTAACATGCAGAAAAATGAATTGCTTGACAGGTGCCATCGAAAATAACAGTAAGAAATTCGGTAACAGAATTTAATTAATTTAACGCCATGACAAAAACAAATCCCAGAGATCAATATGGAAAAAAACAAGATTCTGGTTGAGGGTAAGAGACAAGCTGAAAAATACCAGAGGAATGCTCAAAGATACAAGACAAAAGTTCCAATCTCTTCATTTGCAAAAGCTGAAAGAAGACTACCATAAATTCAGTTCCATTGACTGGTAGAATTCCAGTCAATATAATCACAGTCACTGCCTGAAGCACCCTCAAGAGAAGTTAACAATCTTGTACCTACCTAAATATACATGGGAGGGTCCTAGAGTAAATTTTGTGTCATGTAAACTACCCTCTTACCATGGGGAAATAGATAAGTACCTTCAAAGACATATGTATAAATATATGTTAACACATCTATAAATATATACAAATCTTGGCATGTTTGGTGTAGCAATTATCATTGTAAGAAATGGAATCTGTGACCCAAGTTCAAATTCTGAGGTTGTTTGCATTTTATTTCACACTGATGCCCATGTGAAAGACTTGAATCCAACAATTCTCCTTCCATTTGTGGGTAAATAGTATGACAGACAGGGTTCTTTAGCCTTGGTAAAGCAACCAGTTTGGGAGAAGGTAAATTGACCTTGTGATGGAGGAGTTGGATAAATACATACCAATAAATCTTCATGAAATCACTTAAATACACATTTTCCAATTCCTATAGAAAATTCCATTAATACAATTTTCAACTTCCATATTTGAAATTTCTTTTGCACAAAATATAAAGAAAAAGATTTCTTTCCTCCAAAACAAGAAGAGAAAAATAGTTAAAATGATATTTTCAGTCACCTTTCCCTGTAGTTACATAAAAGTACAGACCATTTTACTGTTTTTTTTCTTTTTAAAGCAGTATATGACCTTCAGAAGGAAAGACAATTAAAAAAACAATAAATGATTGAAATTTCAAATAAAAAGGAAGGTATAAAATAAAAAACAAACAAAATTAAATGTCTACAAATTTTGCCACTCCTTACTTGTCACATTTTATAAGTAAACAAAGGAATTGATTCATGCAGGTAGACAAACATATGTCCAAGGTCTTTTCAAGTAAAACAACCAGACATGGATTTTGTTTAATACTATCTAAACATAAGTATTTCAAATGTTTGTCACTGATATCCCCAAACAAGCTGGAGTGGGAGTTCAAGGTGCTTTATTAGTTTAAACTGAGATACTTTCGATAAACCAAAAACTTTAGGTTTAAACCAAATAAAATAGGGATTATGTGCTACAGTTAAGTCATAAATTGATAGCAACAAGAGAATGTAATTTAATAATCGAATGTTACTTCTTCTTCATTAGAATCATGAATGGTTTACAGTCCAAAATGGCAATACACATTCGAAATAATTATTCTTAATCTATGAAGTTTCTGCATAAAGGAATTTAAGAAAGGATTGTTATTTGTCTAAATTTTCGAGAAGAAGCCTGATAATTTTTATCACTTAGAATATTCAGACTATTATCATCATCTTCATTGTTATACTCCCAACATTTCAGATGATACACCCTTCGACTTTTTTTAGGTGTATCATGTCAAACTCAGGAGCCTATACAGAACTTCAAACTGAACTCTTTATTTAATCCACAGAGACAGATTGTTCTAATTCCATTAACCATAATTAGGTACAAGTGTTAATCTATAGTAAGTATTCTTTGTTATCTCATTTGTACGTGGGATTGAACCTGAGACTTTGAGATGATTTGGACCCAGTCAGCTGGGGCTGTAGAATACACCAACTGTATCTCTGCAGAGGGGTAAGAACCCCCCCCCAAACAAGTGTCCTGATTATGATACTAAACAATCTGAAGGTGAGACTCCAGTAATGCTAGCGATTTAGGGAATGCGGAGTACCCCTTTATAGCTATTGCTCCCAAGTCCACTTTAACCTGGAGTGGTAGAACTAAACTGTGTATTTATGCTAAACTGCATTGTTTGAAGTAGAACTGTTTTGATATTTAACCATGTGTCAATAAATGAGTGCTGTTTAATTGAATTGTTAGTGATACAATACTTGGAACCATTTAACTCTGTTGACTAAACTGAATAGCTTGAAATTGAAATGCTTTTGACATTTAACTGTGTACTTATGCTAAACTGAATTCTTTGAAATAGAAATGTTTATATGTATAAAAAAGGATCTGGCATTAAATAACCTACAATGGTTGATCTGCCATAAAACAAAACTAAACTCCATGATTTCACTCAGAAGCATTTTCAGACCAACATTTTATCCACTGCACCATATGTCCAACAGTGGATAAAGAACAATCTACTCCTATGGATTAAATAAAGGATTCAGTTTGAAGTAGGGTCCTGAGTTCAGAATAATACACCTTAAAACCGTCGAAGGGCGTATCAGGCAAAACATTGTGAGTATTACAATGAAGATGACAATAGTAGTTAGAATATTCTAAGTGATGAAAAAAAGGATTGCTTTTGAAATATTTAAGATATTGATCGATTTCAACAACATGTCAACTTATCTGAGGTTATTTTATGACCATAAGTTAGGGATTTATATATTTATATTTTTTGTGCAGTTTCTTAAGAGCTTTTACAAAGGGTTATGTGATATCAAGTATTCCTATCTAACACAAATAATTTTCAAACAGATTTATTTGACCCATAGATTGAACCTTAACAAATACTACCACTCCAGGTCAGAGTGGACATGTGGGTAATAGCAATGAAGGGATACTCCAGACTCCCCAGATTTTCAAAACTGGAGCCTCAACATCAGATGCAGTTTAGTGTCATACCCAGAACACTCTATTTTCACAAAGGGAGCATCTTACACCTCTGGAGAGGATGAAGTCAGCATATCCTAAGCCATGTCAACAAATAACCGCTCACCTGCCAGCTGTTATGATTTTATGTATTGCAATCAAAAACTAATCATTTTCAAACAGATCTATTTAACCAAGTGATAGGCCCTAACAGATAATTCTTGGTCAAAGTAGAACTGGGAGTAATAGTAATGAAAGAGTACTCCACACTGCCCAAAGCTCCAGAGGGTCTTATTCCTCATCAAGAGATACAGTCAAGATATTTTATGCTACACTATTAGAGCTACCAAACTCTGATATAAACCATTAAAAAACTCTGATATAAACCATTTACTTACAAATAATAATTCATTACAAACAGGGTGTCTCAAAATAGATGCAACCCATTAGTATGATAATTCATATTGCATCAATTCATCTTTCATCTGAGACTTAAAAGCAATCATACCACTTCAGAAAGGTCAAACCAGATGACAAGGCCAGAAATTGATTGACTTTGTCCTACAGTACAAGTGAAAGAATAAGTTCTGGAGAACATCTTAGGAGAAGCTTTTTCGGACTCCTTCCTACAAAATCTCTAACCACATCTACATTGTCAGGATATCTAGAAGTCAACTCCCTGCCAGATCTGGGATTTTTTGCCTTCTTATTTAGGTTATTTACTGACTCTGTGGCTTGAAAATTGTGTACCCAGTAATAAATTTGGCTTTTCTGGGGATAATTGTTAAACTTTCTGCAAAATTTTGCTTATACAGTTTTGAATGATTTTGTCTCTAATTAAGTAGTGACGCAAAATATTTATTCCTCTCTTGTCCAAGGTATTGTGATCAAGGATTAATAGTTGTTATAGCATACTATTTTCAAATCCGAAGCAAAAAAGAACACAACATTATCATTAATAGAGTTACTAGCAGTCACATGGGTCCCATGTATATTGAAACACCTTGTACATGTACAGTGAGATTTTCTTTAACTATTATGCAGGAAATATTCTATACAGATCTATTTGATCTATAGATGAGATCCTAACAGGTTTAATGGGTTTAGTTTCTTTGTTTAATGGCATATCAACCTTTGTATGTGATTTAATGCCAAAGCCATCCTTGAAAAAGAACAGTAGTAGAACTATTAAACCAGAGCTTGGAGAGATAAGGGGGTTCATGCCTTCCCCAAGGATATTAGTCCAAAAATGAACACAATAGTGTGACAGGAGGCTGAACTCACTTATTACAATATTAGCAGGTTAGCCACTATGCCACAGGGACTACCACTCAAATTTAGAGTGGACCTGGGAGTAATAGCAATGAAGAAGTGACTCCACACTCCTAAGAAGTCTAGAACTGGAGCCTCACAACCCATTGTAGTTTAGTGTCCTACCCAGAACACGTGTTTGTGCAAGAGGTCTTAATCCTCTTCAGAGGATACAGTCTGCCCCATTGATAGGAATGGTGACACAATTTAGGAAGCTCCAATTTAAACTATTTATTTATAAATTACATCAACAGTGGGATTTTCTTAGGTATATTATGCATGAAAAATATTTTTTTCTACCACTCAACAAAGTTGTTGATGTAGATAATAATAAATAAGAAATGTATAAAGGAGAATGAAAGAATAAATAAATAAAATAAAATAAAAATTACAACCAAATAAGTGAATTAAGCCAAATCTTCTCTCGGAAAGTGTTTCACAAGAAGTGCCCACTTCACAAAGCAGCAGAATATTTTTTTATGCTGGTATATAAATTTTTTAAATATCCTCGAGAAATGTAAATATTATATATAAATTTCATCGACATCATTCTATGTCATGTTAATAGTAAAAATTCCCTTGACTCTCTCTCACCATTCGTCCCTATCAGCCATCATGCTAGTCAGATCCTCTACACTGAATCCAATGCCTGATATATGTAAATTTTTGCTAGTCAGCCAACACTGGTGTGTCCATGTGTAGGAGTTTGTAGAAGATCACTTATGAGTTCCTCTTACTTCTCCAGCAATGCCCAGTACACCTTGTTCGTCTAACTTAGAGATGGTTTGCAAGATGAGAGGTAAGTGGCAATACAGATGCTGTTGTGTGGGGTGCTGCTTCTAGGATCTTTTCGAAACAGCATCCTTGTGTAGTTCCCATCTAGCTTTTACTTCAAGCTTTTTCTTAAAGTCCTAATGGTGCAGCCATATAGTTGTACTGATATGGCTACAGCTTGGAAGAATTCCAATAAAAATTTAGCTAATATTAATTCAAGTACACCCATTCACTTTTACTTTATATAAACATTTCAAATTGTCTTCAAAGAATATCTTTAATTTTTTTTTATACAGATGATGCAAGATGTGAACAAAAATATAAATCTTAAACAACTATACATCAAAATCTGTAAAATTACTGAACAAGATCAATGTCTAAGGCTGACTAGTTACCAAAGCTGAGACTGTAAGTGACCTAAAAGCCAAAGTAATTTTCTCTGCAGACTTCAAGAATAATTGTTCCACTTAAAGAAGCCACTCAGGTTCCAGCACAAAAGCAGAAAAGGTTTTAAAGGTCCCCAGGCCACAATCTCGTCTGCAGGTGAAACATTAATAGACTTGAAATGTGTTGGATGTAACCAATGGGAAATGTTTGTTTTTAAAGCATTGAAGAACTTTTGCTGGAAAATAATCATTCTTGTACACACTAATTTTTGCTTTACTATTTTTGAAAAATTTCCTTGACAAAGGTTTTAAACTAGCTATTAACCATTCTTTTTTTTTTTTTTTTTGGTGGTAGGTATAAATTATCTTTTCATAAACAGAAGGCACTTATGGTGCAACTGTTATTGTTGCAGAAAGTGGAGTCAATGATCAGAGATCAAATTCTGAACAAGGCTGTATTTTGCTTAGCATTATTACTCTTGGGAAAGGAATGAATCCAACTATTCCCTCTCTAGTAGTAGGACAGGCAGATTTTTAACCTTGGTATGGCAACCAGTCCAAAAAAAGAAAAACTGAATTCAAACCAGTTGTAGACCTGGAGAGGGATGGCCTCTACCAAGTTATTCCTGCCCAAGACACACTACAAAATAGTGCTCCCATGACTAAACCAAAGGATAGGATAGGTCCCTTATGAGGATGAGTCAAAAAGTAATGTCTTTTCTTTAGTACAGGAATAATTGCCCACACAGGAACATGTATTATACATCACAATGAAGCTGGTTCTCTGTGGATCACATCCCTCATTCTCAACATAGTCACCATTTATCTCAATACCAATGTTCCACCTTTAAAGGAGAACATGTATCCCTGCCTTGTAAAATTCTATTGACTGTTTTTTAGCCACTTCATCACTGCAATTTTCACTTCCTCATCACTGGCATAAAAGTTGGCGACCTTAGTCGAGAGTGACACGAAGGCTCCCTTTTCAATAGTTACCACACTGAGGTGTAGGGGAGGGCACTACTCCTTTCCCTGGATTGCTCCACTTTACCCTTGATCCTTACCTTATAATGCTGAGTGTTAAATAAGGTGGAATTATTTATAGTTATCAAGTATTACTATCAAATACAAATAACTTCTGAATAGATCTATTAAACCGATAGATGGGACTCTGACAGGTACTAACACTTCGGGTCAGAGTGGACCTGGGAGTAATGACAATGAAAGGGTATTTAAGATCTCCAAAACTGGAGCCTCACCACCAGATGCAGTTTAGTGTCCTACTCAGAAAACCCCCTAATTTTGTTGAGGTGTCTTAGTCCTCTGCAGTCAGCATATTATAAGCTCTGCCAACAGGGTATTCTATGTATCTGATAAGGAATTAATGTTTTAAAATAGCCTCTTTGTATAAATAAACCATTTTATACCAAAATGCAAAGTAAAAGAAAAATGTTGTGTGCCAACTTTACTTGCTTTTTGTCTTTCTATTTGGAGAAAAATGAAGAAAAGAAAAAAACTTAATAGTTTTCTGTATATTTTGAAAAATACTAAATTTTCAAAGTAAATCATTGTATCACCCATAAATAAGTACACACCGTCCAGAAATTTTTATAAATCCTTTAAGCCAAATATACATGCAATCAAAAGCGATATTATTAGTTTTTACTTATTACTAAACTCGGCAGCATTAAAATTGTATCCAATGATAAAATTGCAACACCTCCATAATCAAAAATATAACTGCAACATCACTTTAACTTAGAATGAAATTGCAACCCCTCTGTAATCAAAAATACAGTTCAAAAACCTCCATAATCACAAATAAAATTGTTACACTTCTGTAATCAAAAATAAAATTCCAACACTTCCATAATCAAAAATAAAATTGTAACACTTCCGTAATCAAAAATAAAATTGCAGCCCTTCTGTAATTGAAAATAAAGTTCCAACACCTCCATAATCAAAAATAAAATTGTAAAACTTCTGTAATCAAAAATAAAGTTCCAACACCTCCATAAGCAAAATTAAAATTGCAACACTTCTGAAGTCAAAAATAAAGTTCCAACACCTCCATAATCAAAAATAAAATTGTAACACTTCCGTAATCAAAAATAAAATTGCAGCCCTTCTGTAATTGAAAATAAAGTTCCAACACCTCCATAATCAAAAATAAAATTGTAAAACTTCTGTAATCAAAAATAAAGTTCCAACACCTCCATAAGCAAAATTAAAATTGCAACACTTCTGAAGTCAAAAATAAAGTTCCAACACCTCCATAATCAAAAATAAAATTGTAAAACTTCTGTAATCAAAAATAAAATTGCAACACATTGGTAACCAAAAACAAAATCACAACAACTATGTAGCCAGAAATAAAATTGTAATACCTCTGTAATTAAAAATTTTCATTACAGTATTTTAAGGCTGATTTAAGAGTTTTGTAACAATACCTGAAAATATGTTTATCGATTGTATTCCACTAGAAAATCTTGGCATTTCTGGTTTAGAAGAAAATTAACTTTTATAAAACATTTTTAGTGACATACTTATCTATAGGCAATACTGTGCATACACACACACACTTTCAAATAATACATCACCGGAATTGTGAAATAAAACAGGGCAAAAACTAAATTCAACAGATTTCAAACGTGTGGATACAGAGTCACCTGAAGATCAGCCACATGAAGCTCTAAGTCATCAGGTTTTTTCCTGTTTTATTTTATTTTATACTGGAAATATTGTAATATTACTCTGAATTTTTGTCCATAGAGCACTATATTTTGCTGACTTAAAGTGCTTTTAACAGTAGATTTCAGTTATAATTGTGTGTGTGTGTGTGTGTGTGTGTGTATATATATACACACACACACACACAACATACATACTATGGAAGGACATCAAAAATTATGTACATATTTTTGTATATATTATGCTCATATAAATATCAAGTGGCCAATAGTAAAAATATATTTCAAAGAGTTTTTTCCAAAAAATATTTCAATTGTGTATACTGTTTTACTCTTTTATATATATATATATATATATATATATATATATATATATATATATATATATATATTACACACACACACACACACTAGGATGAGTAAAAAGTATGCCAAATTTTTTCATAACGTGAGGTACAATTTGGTAGCTCTGGATACTTTTGTGGTGATCATAAAGGTGATAAACCACCCTAGATGAACTCACCCGATACTACTCACAAAATAGTTTAGACCGCAGCTTCAGAATTCATGATTTTAGGCCAACTTGATCTTACTTGATTGTTGAGATTCTTGCAACCAGCACAAAATTTCTTAAACCATTTGGTTACTGTTCTTAGATCACCTTTATCTTTTGCACAACAAAAGCTTTCGTTGTTTCTGCAGAATGATGGCTAAGTTTCAATTCATAAAGTATAAATTCCTGAATTAGACAATTTTGCATGTACATCTGTGTGGCTTTCAAACCACGCAGGAAGTGAGGGAAATTTTGGATGGCTGAGAAGTGCAAACCTTGTGAAATTTACTGAAAAATGTACATATACAGGGAAGCATATCTTAGTCAAAATCATATTTGCTAATGGGCTAAACATGAATTTGACACTATGAGCCTTAGTCAAAAAGACAATCCATGGAGTAAAAATACACTGACTCTCTGGTAAAGAAAAAGTTTTGGGCACAGCAGTCAGTAAAGAAGGTCATGCTGACAATGTTCTGGGACATGAAAGGACCTCTGACTATTGATTTCCTTGCAAAAGATATAACTGTAAACAGTGCTTCCTATTGTCAACACCTTAGGCAAAATTCACCTTATTTATTGAATGACCCTCATTTGTATATATATATATATATATATATATATATATATATATATAGAGAGAGAGAGAGAGAGAGAGAGAGAGAGAGAGAGAGAAGGATAGAGATAGATAGATAGATATAAACAGGTGCTGTCTCTCTGAGATAAGCAATCAATAGTCAAGGTATTTAAATGCTATACTTGAAACATAAATTAACAATCAAATCTTAGTTTGACAGAGTACTAGTAAATAGCAATAATTAGTTCCTTTATAAAATCCCAGGTTATAGACATTTATTATTTGAATAGCATCGTAAATAACAATTTGTTACAATGATTATACTATTTTAAAATCATGAATTCTTGTCAATTCTTCTGCCTAGTAATCACAAATCATTTTATTTTTTTAATTTTCAGCCATGAATAGCATTTGATGACACAACTTTCATTCTCAATAAAGTTTAATTTTTTCAAATACATATTCTTTGGTATCATAAAAGATACATTATCCTATATATATGTAGAATTTGAGAAATAATTCTGTAAATCAAAATCTATGATTTGTCTTTTCTAAAAGAGATAATTAAAATGTATATAATGATAGTAATAGATGCAACTTCTTACTGAATTAAAATCAGTCATTTACTAAGCTTTGCTTAACTGTGGAACAAGGCCAGATATATAAAACACCTAGTGAGACTCATTAGTAATTCTTTGTTAGTCTAGCTTGCAAATCATTACACCATTCAAAGTACGTACCTCAAATGAATTAGAAGTAGTATCTATTACTTTGAGAGGAAGAGTCAAAAGTTTTTCAATATTTTGGTACCTAGTAGTTTGTGACGTGAATATCATGTGACTGAACAGGTGAAGCAGTGGCAGGTATCTGTGGTAGTTGGTGTGCTGACATGTGTATTGCTTTACTTCAGGCGTGATTTGAAAGCTGCACAGATAAATGTACAACATAGTCTAATTTGGGAACTTAGGCTTTACGAACTTGAGTGAGGCCATAATGCTACAGAACCAATTAAAAACAATTGTTGTATAAAAGATAAATGTGAAGTACAGTAAGAAAAAAAATTTGCTTGGATTACAAGAATATCAACAATTAGGCAAGCCTAAAACCATGGATTCCTAGCCTTGGAGGCAAACTCGGAGAGTATCAGTGAGTTTGGAATCTCACAGTACAGTGGGGTTCATCACCTTCAAGATCTTGGCAGAAGCATCTGGAGGAACCAAATTGTACCGCAGATGATGATGATGATGATCATCATCATCATCATCATCATCCTTCTTCTTCTTCTTCAATAAAATTCAAACCTATTTGATCATCTAAATAACAATACAATCAAAATTTTGTTTGCAAATGAATGAATGAATGAATGAATACAATTTTATAGCACACCAATTTTCAATCTTTGTCACAGTGTCACCAAAATACTAAATCCTGTGTTGCCAGGGGTTGTTGAATACACTGATTGCACTTCTGCAAAGGGGTCAGACAACCTACCCAGCAAGTGCCCTGGTTATGACATCTATGGGTCAAACAACCATTTAATCTTTTACTATACTTGAAACCAATTCAACTGTGTGCAAATGAATGAATGTTAAATAGAATTATTAGTGTTACATATCAATACTTCTAGCCATTTAACTGTGTACAAGCAAATGATAAATATTAAAGAGAATTATTAGTGTTATCATTACTTAAAACCATTCAACTGTGTACAAACAAATGAGCTCTAACTTGTATAAAAATAAAGTTATGTACAAACTATTCAATTACAAATCATATTATATATATATATATATATATATATATATATATATATATATATATATATATATAAACAGTATTTGTTTGGCATTAAATAATCATCAAGGTTTGATGTGCCATTGAACCAAATAACCTAACCTGTAAATATTTAACTCTGGCCAAACAAATGATTAATATTAAAGAGAATTATTGCTGTTAGATAGCAATACTTGAAACCATATAACTATGTGCATACAAATGAGCTCTGGCTAGTTTAACATAATGTTATCGAGAAAGTATTCACTTCCAAATGATATATATAAATACAGAATTTAGCATTAGATAATCCACAAGGGTTGATATGCCATAAAACACAACCAACCTTATTAAATAAGAATACTTGATTAATAGATTTATAACTCTTAAATAGCAATACTTGAAACAATGTAACTGTGTGCAATCAAATTCTTATTTTAAAATTAAGTTACCTATAAACTATTTGCTTACAAACCAAATATATAACAGGATTAGACATTATATACTCCACAAGGGTTGATGTGCCATAAAACATCAACAAACCAATGATCAAATGAAGAGAGATTTATCCATAACATGGTTTGGTTGCACAGGTGCTACTTATATAACAGGAATTGCCTGGTGGAGCCCATCCCTCTCCAGGTTTACAACTGGTTTGAATTCAAATTTTTCCTTCTCCTGGATAAGTTGTTATACCAATATTAAAGAACCCAGTCTGCACTACTATTAGCCCATAGGTAGAGGGAGAATAGTTGTATCCATAATTTTTCCAAGAGTATTAGCACAATGAGAAATGAAAACCGTTTCATTCATGATTTGAACTCAAGTAACAGTGTCCACTTCCTATGATGATAACTGCTATGCAAAGAATGCCTACAAAATCCGATGAATAGTTCTTTAAATATTCAAAAGTATCTTCTTTTTTTTGTAATCCTATTCATATACCTATTTTTTATTAAAGAGAAGTTGATATTTTGTTATATCTCCACAAGTTTCTGACACACGGTCAGTTTAATATGGGAGCTCACACACGTATGTAAGCAAGAATAAAATCCAGTATCATAGAAGAAATCAGATTACTTGCACCTTCCTCTTTGGTGCAATGAAGAGAAGCTACCCAAGGGTTAGAACATAACTGAGATAAACAGATATCACAATCTAATCCCAACCGAAAGTTCTAACACGTACAAGGTAACAGTTTAAATAAGGAAATTATTCTTAAACCCACTTCCTACAAATCTCTATGCAGTCCTGTTATGTTGATTGTATCTCTTGCAGAGGAATAAGGCTACTCTAAAAAGTATTGTCCTGGCTAGGATACCATACTTCATCTGATAGTGAGGCTCTAGTTCTGGAAGTTTAAGGCATATGAAGCACCCCTTCATTACCATTACTCCCAGAACCACTATTAAGGCCCCATTCATAGATCAAATAGCTCTGTTTAAAAATGATTTGTATTCAATACGACCATGTACAAAAAATTCTTAAACAACTACACAAAAAAATGTAAATATTAACATAGAAGGAATGTGATTCCCTAACCTCAAGGCATAAAATAATCTTATACAGGTTGATATGTTGTTAAAATCAATCAATCAAAGCTCTATGAAAAATAGACAGACCTAAAGTAAAAAAAAAAAAAGAGAGAGATCTTACCAAATCCTTTAAAAAAATAACAAAATATCTCATTAGGAATTAATTAATAAACAAAATTTCATCTTTCTTGCATTTATTTTGGTTGCAGCAAAAACGAACTGTGACAAATGTTCAAGTTGCACTGAACCTAAATTCCTTAAGATTTCATCTCTGTTTCCAACTTAAAAAAAAATAGTTAGAAAGAAGCTTAATGACAGTGTATACACATGTGCGAATTACATAGAGTTGCTTATTACCCTAAAATATCTGATTAAGTTCTCTTACAAGGACAACATCGACCTTGAGCAATTCCTTTTTGCACATCAGCTTGCTTATGGAATTGAACAAAAATTAATAAGTTCAGGAGAAAATGAGGGGAGGGACACTAAATGATTAAATTAAGAAAACAGTTAAGAAAAATGTCACTATTCCAGCTAATCAAAAATCGAATAAAGAATAGGAAATCATTTTGCTCAAGGGAAGCAACTCTTGGACAACTCACATTAAATGAGAAATAAGCACACGTGTGTGAGTGCGAGTGTATAAACAAGTCTAGAATCAATTGATAACATGAAAACCTACATCTGCAACTGAATACAATGAGAGCTTTATTGTTTTTTATTTATTTATTTCTAGTGTCTTTCTTTGGATAGAACCGAAATAAAACATTGAATATCACAAACGTATACGATGATAACATTCACTTTTTTCCTCTTTAATGCATTTTAAAAAATATCAAACTGAAATCTGAATTTTAGAGTTTGACACATAAAACTTGGAGTTTTAACAATCGGATTCGTGGAGTTATCTAAAGTTATCCATTTAAATAATTAACCTTACCCGACTACTTTACACTTCAATGAACCGTCTGAAAACATGAAAATATTTTTTTGAATATCTAAATATATTTAGGTGAAGTATTTTCTAAATAAAAGAAAAAAAATTCTTTATGACAAACCAACTTAACAATTTAAAAAATTTTTTTTTTAAATTTCAAACAGAATTTTCCACCTACAGACGAGATTGATTGATTAATTGATTTTAATGGCCTGTCAACCCATCTAAGTTTATTTTATGTCAAGAGGTTAGGGAATTGCATTGTACATTCATAGTTATATTTTTTATGTAGTTGTTTCTTTAAAGTTTTTTGCACACAGTTATATATCAAGTATTCTGATCTAACACTAATAATTTGCACAAATGTGTATGGTTTCAAGTATCCTTATCTAATACTAATAATTATATGATTTCAAGTAATTATTTCTATTGAATAGACATTTGCTTGCACACAATTATATGATTTCAAGTAACTAATGATAATCCTTATTGATAAATTAATTGATTTTAACGAAATGTTAACCTGTCAGGGTTATTTTATTCTAGAAGTAAAGGAATTGTGTCCACTGGATATTCATATGTACATTTTTTGTGTAGATTTTTCTCATTTCCCCCCACCCAACCCAAGGTCCTACTGAATATAAATGATTTGTAAACAGATCTATTTGATGCATAGATGGGATCATAATAGTTATTACCACTCTGTCATTTTGGATCTGGGAGTAATGGCAATGAAGGGATACTCCATACTCCCCAGATCTCCAGAACAGGACAGCCTAGCTGGCTGGGGCTGTAAAATATACAGACTGCCTCTCTGCACAGGGGTAAGACCCGACTCCCAGTGTTCTGGATATGAAATTAAACAATCTGATGGAGAGGTTTCAGTAATGCTGGAGCTTTGGGGAATCCAGACTATCCCTTCATTGATATTGCTCCCAGGTCCACTCTGACCCGGAGTGGTAACACTTGATAGGGTCCTATCTATGGGTCAAATCAAACTGTTTGACATTCAAATGGAGTGCAAACAAATGAATTATGCTAAATTGAATTGTTAGAAATAGAAGTGATCATTTAACTGCCTGTAAACAAATGACTGATGTTTACTTGAATCATTAGGGATACATAGCCAATATTTGGAACCGTTTAACTTAGTTGACTTAAGTTTACAAATCATATATATATCTAATATATTTGTATAAACTGAATTTTACATTAAATTACCTACAATGGTTAATATACCATAAAACCAAACCCATCCAGAACTGGAGCCTCACTATTAGATGCTGTTCAGTGTTTTATCCAGGACAACTCTTTTTAGAGGAGAAGGGGGTCCTACCCTTCTGCAGATTATACAGTCAGCATATTCTAAGTCCTCTCCATCAGAGAGATCACACACTAGAATAGTCATTTACCATGCTTAGCTTGGTACAAGGCCAGAAACATAAAGTGAGAATCCAAATCAAGAACATGAGAGTCTGCTGGCATAACTCACCTTGATAACTTACCTTTGCGTACCACCCCATCCATAGAATACGAAGGGATCACTTCACAATTTAAAGGCTTTTTATCATTTTGAAATAACCACAGAATGCGCCAATTAAAATATTCAGTGGTTTGATTTTGTTTGGCTTCTTTATTTAATGTGCTTCATGGGTTATTTAATACCAAAACCATCCTTGTAGTAAAACAGCAGAGATACTATTTAACCCATATCTGTGGAAGATAAGGGGGGTTATACTTTTCCCAAGAGTATTAGTCCAAAAGGGAATGTAATAGCACAACTGGAGTTCAAACTCACTTACTTTGTGGTAACAGACCAGCACTATAGCCATTACACCACATAGAATCCCCAAATATTCAGTGTTTCTCTACTGTTAATAGTACACGAATTAATCTAATTGCATATAAAAATAAACTTTCTCAAATGCAATAGCTTTATTAGCTAAGATCACTTTATGTGATTAGTTTAGTTTCAATAATTTGACATCAGTGTAAAGCTACTTATCCTCATGCATTTTATTAATTATTACAAATAACTTTATATCCTTTCAATATTACAATTGTAATAATAGGACTTATCCACTTCAACTGCACAGAATATATACAGATTTCTTTCTTAAACTACCATATACTCCATTGAAATGTTTTCATATAATCAAATAAATAAAGTCTGAAATATAAAATTTTATGATATCAAGTCAAAATTGCATTATATTCCAGAAAAATCTACAATACCTAATAAAATGGAGAAATTTCTTTGCAAAAAAATAGAATTAAAATTTTAACTCTTAATTTAGTATTTACTTAAAATTGTAAAAATGAGAACAATTTAAAAAGTTTAAGTCTCTCTAACAAAGTAGACCCAAATTTTCTTTTGTGACAACACTTTACCAGTTCTTATAAAACTACAAAAATAAATTCAGATTCCAGTCCTAATTTCTGTGCAGGTATGGCTCTTTATGAAAGTGAGAGGTGGGTGACAAATGTAAAAACTAGGGGAGGCCTAGACCTTTTTGAACAGACCTTGTACATATACACATAAAATATATATATATATATATATATATATATATATATATATGTGTGTGTGTGTGTGTGTATATATATACACACAGAGACACACACACACAGAGACAGAGAGAGAGAGAGAGAGAGAGAGAGAGAGAGACACACACACACAAACACATGTGGTGCATTAAATAAGTTTCCAGACTTTTTTTGTACAGGCATTTAAAATTGTCATAGACTCTTGATAATTCAGTATGTTATTGCTATTCATCTTATGAGATGACTGACCAATTTTTATGATTTCAGCTTCAAATGAACAGCTACAGCAGCAATTGGAATATACCCTACTAAAGCCTGATTGTCACAGCTGGTGAATTTCAAAAACGCAATCTGGACGTGAGGACACTTTAGAAGAATGATATGCAACAAAATTCTGTTTTAATCTTGGAAAAAATGCCACAGAAACGTATGGAATGCTTCAGACTGCTTTTCAACCATCTTAAACAAATCGAGCATCAATTTTTGAATGGCATAAAAGATTCAAGGAAGGCAGAGAGTCTGTGAGGGATGATGAGAGGTGTGGGAGGAGTAAGGAAGTCAATACACCACAGTTGATTGGCCAAAGGGTTAGGGTTAGGGTTACTATGTTGAGGTCTTAAGGGAGTTCAGGAAGAGATTCCGTCGGAAGAGGCTAGCACTCTTCAAATCGGGTCAGTGGCATTTCCACCAGGACAATGCACCAGTCCACATCTCCATCCTTGTCACAGACTATTTGACCAAGATAGGCATCAAGACAGTTCCTCCCCATCCCTATAGTCCAGACCTTGCTCCCTATGACTTTTGGTTATTCCCTAACCTCAGAAGCTGTCATTATGAGACAATTGAGGAGATGAAAGAGGATGTGACGAAGTTCATTGACACGCTCACACTAGAGAACTTCCATGGGGCTTTCCAGAAGTTGTTGGAACGGTACATCAAGTGCATTGCAGCCAGAGGAGATTACTTCTAAGGGGACTAAAGTTTCATGTGTGTACTATCAATAAAAGTGCCCATACGAAAAAAGTCTGGAACCTTATTTAATGATCCTTGTATATATACATATATATATGTATGTATATACATATACATATATATACATATATATATATTCATACATTTATATACATATATATACATACAGACATATATATATATATATATATATATATATATATATATATATATACATATATATATATATACATACATATACACACACACACACACATATATACACATACATACATATATACACACACACATATATGTATATATATACACATATATATATACATGTATACACATATATATATATATACATATATGTATACACATATATATATGTATATATATGTATATATATATATATATATATATATATATATATATATATATATATACACATACACACACATATATATACATACATGCATAGATATGTGTATACATATACATACATACATACATACATACATATATGTATACATATACATACATACATACATATATGTATACATATACATACATACATACATGTATACATATACATACATACATACATACATACATACATACATATATATATATATATATATATATATTTGATTGAACATAATAGACATTTTTTGTCTACATATTTTTTTGATAATCCTTTCGAATTGCCATATTGATCTTATGATATTCGGTGGGAATTGGTAGATAAATCTTCAATAATTAGTTATTTCCCAAGTACTTTCTGCCCAACCTTGGGCCATCATCAGGGGAGGATGTATTACAAAATTGATGTAACTTTTGTATGTACATTACTACTTTGTAAGAAGAGCGTTTGTCCTGTTGTATTGTGTGGCGTTTTCGTACTTATTTTAATGACTAAGTTGGAGGAATTAAAAGAATGAAATATCAAGTATCTAAATCGGATTTAAGTATTTGATTTATCCAACTTTCCACATATTTCTAACACACACACACACATATAAGTAAAGTTGGTGACCGTAGTTGAGGGTGACCCAAAAGGTCCTTTTTAATAGCTACAACACCGTGGTGTAGGGGAGGGCGCTACTCCATTCCCGGAATTGCTCTACTTTACCCTTAATGCTGAGTGCTAAACAAGGCAGAATTTTAAGTCTGACCTGAACTGCAATTGAAACCTGGTCTCCTAAACCATTGGCCAACAATCTACTCATAAGACTAATGGCCTAGTTATATATATATATACATGCATATACCTATACATATGTAAATGACCAGTTCTTGAAAAAAATTACAAGTTTTTTTTGGAGGGGGGTAACTTTTTTCTTTACATTTTTAAAAGAATAAGGACTTATAAATACATTTGTTAATTTTCTTAACTAACACTTGTGATGTAAATACTTTTGAACTTTTTTTCTTTTCTAAAGTATTCAGCAACTCAGGTTTATAAATCTCCTCACCTTTTCTATTTAGCCCTTATGCAACACCAGGCTAAATATTACTTACCATAGACCAATAATTGTTTGATAATCATCATTATTATTAACACATGCAGAAATTTAAATATGCATTTTTTACATTTTAGAAAAAAAAACCATTGCATTACATCCAGTTGTCACATCTATAAATTTATTTAGATACACTTGATTTAAAAAGTAAAAACTTTTTTACTGTACTGTTCAACGATTAGTTTGATTTATTTGTTAAAATGGTACATGAGCTGTTAATAGATTATTTAATGCCAAAAGTTCTTTACATGCAGTTATTATATCAAGTATTCTTATCTAATATAGATAATTTGCACACAGTCGTTTGGTTTCAAGTGATCCTATCTATTACAGGTATACTTCACCTTATGTTGTTAATTCATTCTACTCAAAAAACAACTTATGTTGAATTCATTTGTCACTAGGCTAAACCACAAAGAACCATTCCCAGTTCTGCATTTTATTTATAAATGCACTTTTAATAATATATGGTCAATAAGAATCTATTTTAAGCTTACAAACAAATCAATTTTAATCTTTAATATAATACAGAAAAAAAAGTAATCTAAATTTACAAATACATATATGTACATACTTGTAAATGTAGATGTTTACAATTTGGCAATTTATACAGTACATCACGGACTCTTTATTCGTGAATGTGGTTTTCTCTAAGACATTATAAAATAAAATGGTTTTGTGAGGTTAAATATCAAATACAGGTATCAAAATTATTTTCTGATAGTAGAAAATAAAGTAATTTAAATTAAATTTACCAATATTTACATTCAATTTGTTTATTTACATCACAGACGGAGATGGCTATAAATTGTCAGCATCAACAGATGATTTTGGCTGTTATAGTTATTTGATACACTTTTTGATAAGATACTGATCAAGAGTTCCTTAAACTGTCTTCTTCTTTTCTTTAAGGATTACATAATAAGGAGCTTTTGCTCCTTATTCTTATTCATTGTACAGTAACATGATTTTATGTTTTTAACACTTTTCTAGTGATATTACAACTTCAATATTTGTGGAGGACAGACATAAAGTCAAATAAAATGACTTAAATTTGATTTTGATTTTTCCATATATTTTTTTGACAAACAACATATAATCGAAACCGAATTAACTCAAAATGATGTAACCTGTGGTATATCTGTGCTAATAATTTATACACCATTATGTGATTTTAATTAACCTTTCTATCTAATAATCATTTGTTTACACACACATATTTTCAAGTATTCTTATCTAATAATAATAATTTCTAAAGAGATCTATTTAACCCATAGATGGAATCTTAACAGGTACTACTACTCCAGGTCAGAATGAACCTAGGAGCAATGCCAACAAAGTGGGTAGTCTACACTCTTCACAACAGTAATCTCACCATTAAATACGGTTTAATGTCATAGCCAGTAAACCATTTATTCTACTTCTGCAGTCAACATATTCTAAGCTCCACAGACTGGGTGATATTCAATTATTATTTAACACTGAAAAAAATCAAGATTTAGTTGTCATTGGCTTTAAAAAAAGCAACATTAAGTTCTCATTGGCTAAAAAAAGGAATCTAAATTGTCATTGGCTAAAAAAAGGAACATTAAGTTGTTATTGGCTAAAAAAAGGAATATTAAATTGTCATTGGCTAAAAAAAGCAACATTAAATTGTCATTGACTAAAAAAAAAACATTAGGTTGTCATTGGCTAAAAAAACAACATTAAATCATCTTTGCGAAATTTTACTTGTAAGTATATTTGAACTTTCTTGTGTTTGTTTATTATCACTGAATAGCAGAGCTAATATTACATCTCAATATTATATTGTTCAACATGAAATTGCCAATTTTGTTTTAAGCTCAACATTTTTATTATATTTTGCACATAACATTTTTAATTGATATTTTTCAATAATAATTATTTGATGTTTAATTCAATAAAAATTTAATTCAATTAATTTTTTCTTGTTTTATATTTGTGTAAGTTCAAGTGGGTCATAATGAAGTTGAGGCTGCATGGAATATAAATTTCTCATTTGGAAACAATGATGATGTTTGTGAATTAATAGTAAGATTTTAGTTTTAAAAATTTGATACAAATGAGGGTTTCAGCTTAAAAAAACAAAAAGAAAAATCAACTAAAACTGCATCAGGGTTTTTTACAAACCATTTCAGAGTGATTGACAAAGAAAAAAAAAAAAAAAGGAAATGAATGGCAAAAAGCAAAAAAATTAACTTGATCTGTTTTCACATAACAACCAGAGATCAACTGAATTTTTTAAATATTATAAGAAACTAAAATGTTCACTGAAATGATACAATCATCTCTGGAAGTTTATGATGTATGTATTTACCCAACCCCTCCACCACAGGCAGGATGTGACACAAGGTCAATTTTTCAATAAATTACAGCTAATTTGAATTCAGTTTTCCTTCTCAACTGGTTGCCTAGCCAAAGCTAATGAACCCAGTCTGCTGTATGATTTACCCAAAGCTAGGGGAAAAACAGATTGATTCATGCTTCCCACAAGGTCATTCACATGAAACAAACATCCTTGTCCAGGATTTGAACTTGGGTCACTGACTCTATTTCCTCTGACAATAAACATTATGTTAAGCAACCCTCCAGGTTATGGTGTAGGTAAAACAGGTGCGTTTTGATACATCATAGGTTTTTTTCAATGAACTAAACAATGAATATAATAAACATGGAGAATAACTTGAAACACAAACAATAGTCAGTTTGGTGAAATTTGTTTCTATCTAAATTTCTGAGGTGAGACGTTATTATCAATTACATCATTTAAACATGTCCATATCTTGGTTATTATACTTACTACTTTTTGGCCACTTGACCTTCTGGCCTTTGTCAGGTGTTTTTATCATGTAAATAATATAATCATTTACAGGCAGAAAAAAAAATAGGGAGGTCTTCATGGTGTAATGGTTATCATCAGAGGAAATGAATACGGTGACCAGAGTTCAAATCCTGAACAAGGCTGTTTCTATTTCATATAGCACATTAATACTCTTGGGAAAGGCACAAATCCAATTATTCTCCCTACAACTATGTAGGACAGATAGGGCTCTTTAACCTGAGCAACTGGTCAAAGAGAAGGAAAACTCTGAATTCAAACACTGCTAAAAAAAAATTGACCTTGTATCACATTCTGCTCATGGTAGAGAGGTTGGCTAAATGTATGCACAAGGAAAAAAAAGACATTAATGAATTGAATCAGTTAAAGATGGTGACTTTATAACATTTATTTACCAAGTCTCTATAAGGGATCTTATTGTTAGATCACCAAAGTTAAGCAGCAATGAGTCTATTTACTTCTTAGATGAATGATCACTTAGAAACAGTAACAACTTTTGGGCCTGACTGAGGAGTACTTAGTAAATAACAAGTCCCTACTATGGATTATCTCTCCTCCCTCACCTACTCAACTATCCTAACCATTTCCTTACAGGCAAGAAGTTCTGAAATCAGGATCAAAACAAAAAAGCCCTTAATGAATTTTATTGGAGTTTTTTTTTTTTTGCTTTTTTTTTTGTGGGGGGGGGTATTCTTTCAAAAGGAACTGGCTGCTAAAGTCAAATAAATGTATAAAAGTCAAAGGGAAATATTTTCATTGAATAAGTCTTTTCTTTCCTTGTGAAGTTCATTGATTTATTTTGTTTCAATAAATCGACCATTTCATACTGAACTACCGCATAGATTGAGTGGCTTTAATGGCACATCAACACATCTCAGGTTATTTTATTTGTAGAGGTCAGGTAATCACATTCATTGTACATTCATATTTACATTTTTTGTGTAGTTCTTCCTTTACAGGGCTATTTTTTGCACAGTTATGTGATATCAAGTATTCCTATCACATAGAAATAATTTGTATACAGTTATATGGTTCTAAGTAACTAATACTAATAACCCTTAGTAAACAATTACAGTTTCAAATAACTATTCTTAATTCAAATAGTTTACATTTATATGGTATAAAGTATTCCCATCTAATACAAATAATTTTTAAACAGTTCTATTTGACCTAATAGATGGGACCCTAAGAGTAACTACCACTCCAGGTCAGAGTAGACAGAGAAGTAATGGTAATGAAGGTGTATTCCACACACCCCAGTTTTCCAGGACTGGAGCCTCACTATCAGATTCAGTTTAGAGTCATACTCAAGATTTTTTGGGGGGGGCTTACTCTTGTACAAGAGATACAGTCAGCATATTCTAAGCCCCACCAAGAGGGTATACAACTAGGTAGAATCAAAATTAGAACATTCATAACCAAGTAGTGAAACTTTAATGCTTAAAACGTCTCCAGTAAGAATACTAAGCATATGAATGGAAAGTATGGTACAAAACCTTAATGAATTCATGGATAACTTGTAACAATCAAATCAGTGCTGGTTTGTTTTTTTTTGGGTTTTTTTTTTGAGAAATGTAAAAAAAATGTTAAATAGTGGAAGTAGATCAGTATACAATATTTGATGGCATATAATACACTCACCTATTTACAGTTGATATTATAGAGTCAGGTACAAATATTAGTAGTCTACCACATATGGATAAATATTAGGCAATCAGATATCCAAGCTTCAAATATGTCATAATTATTCATGTATAATATGCACTCATGTCTAACACACACCCTAACTTTAGACTACAAAATTCTGAGAAAAAAAATTTCACATATAATACAGACTGATATTTTGGGATTTGTAACAACTAAATCTAAACTAAATTTAGCATTTGTTTAACTTTTTATTGGTTTCTATTGACTAAGAATAAGAATTTATATATTTTACATTATGCCTTCAATCACAAAATTTATGTTGCCCAGTCGGCTGGGGTTGTAGAATACACCGACTGCTTCTCTGCAGAGGGGTAAGACCCCCCCCCCGCCACGAGTGTCCTGGTTATGACACTAAACAATCTGATGGTGAGGTTCCAGCAATGCTGGAGCTTTCGGGAATGCAGAGTACCCCTTCATTGCCATCGCTCCCAGGTCCACTCTGGCCCAGAGTGGTAGCACCTGATAAGGGTCCTATCTATGGGTTAAATAGAACTAAACCATGCTTCTTTCACTATACAGATTTTTTCATTTAAACTGCGTATTTATGCTAAACTGAATTATTTAAAATAGAACTGTTTTGACATTGAAACTGCGTACTAGTGCTGAACTGAATTGCTCAAAATAGAACTGTTTTGACGTCTAAACTGTGTACTTATGTTAAACTGAATTATCAGAAATAAAACTGTTTGACATTTAACTCTGTGTATTGCCCAGTCGGCTGGGGCTGTAGAACACACTGACTGCACCTCTGCAGAGGGGTAAGACCCCCCCACTAACGAGTGTCCTGGATATGACACTAAACAATCTGATGGTGAGGTTCCAGTAATGCTGGAGCTTTGGGGAATACGGAGTATCCCTTCATTGCCATCGCTCTCAGGTCCACTCTGGCCCGGAGTAGTAGCACCTGATAGGGACCTATCTATAGGTCAAATAGAACTAATGGCATACTTATGCTAAACTGAATTGTTTGAGTAAACTGAATAGCTTGAAATAGTAATGTTTTTGACAAATAAACCGTACTTACATTTAAACTGCGTGCTTATTCTTAACTGAATTATTTTAAATAGAACTGTTTTTCAACATTAAAACTGTATTTACACTAAACTGAATTGTTATATATAACTGCTTGAATAGTTTGAAATAGAAATGTTTTTGACATTTAAACTGTGTACTTATGCTAAACTGAATTGTTTTAAATAGAACAGATTATTTACATAAAAATGGATTTGGTGTTAAATAACCTACAAAGGTTGATATGCCATAAAACCCACCAAACCAAACCAAACCAAATTTATGCAGTATTTAGAGTATATTGGACATGTTCACACAAAAATGCAACTCACATTAGGAGAAACAAAATTAATAAACAAACACGCATTCCAGTGGATATTTCTCTTTAACAATGTAAAAAAACATCAGTTCAGACTATCAATATAATTTACTTTCAGTCATCCTATCCAGAATATGGTGAGGCATGTGGCCAGAAAAACATTGATTATATAGTTCTTGTGTATGATACCCACCCCTAACTTTGGGGCTGAAAAATCTGGAAAAATAGGGCATCTTATACACAAATAATTTTGATAAGGCCAAGAAGATATTTCTAAACAACTGGAAGGGGTCTTACATATAATCAAATATGACAAGCACAAATAAATGTATTTATATATGAATACAATAATTTTATTACTATTGATGGCAAATATTCCCATGATACAATTTTTATTCAACATTTTAAGATCAGCACTCTGTTACTACTACATTTACAACTTTAAATATTCTTTCATTATTATTTTTTTTATTTCTACTATCATCATTCTTATTTCTGTAATAGTCTATTATTGATAGAGATATTTAAAAAGCTTAACTTAATCTAGCGCTGGATAACATAAGAATGTTTATAATTAATATAAATTGTGGGGTTGTTATTGTTGGTGGTGGTGTCAACCAAAGGTGAGCTAGCAAATTCCTGATGTATTCAAAGAATTTAACAATGCTTTGCCAGCATGCTCTTTCAAATGATATAAACTGATGATATTGCGCAACAAATATGCAGCCTTTGTACAAGCAACTGCTGTTATTTGCTTCTGGTTTTATATTTAGCAAGAGAGGCTAAGGTATACAATAATTTTCTGGAAGTCCTCCCCACAAGTGTGTAGCAATTAAAATTGTTTCTTACGTTTACAATTCCATGATACAAGCCACCCAAAGTTGTGTAATTAACAAGCATAGCATTCCATAACGAAACACAAGAAAACACTGAAATTATCTACTCACATATATGTGTACATATGTGTGAAAGCAAACAAACATCAATAAATGTGTATGTATGACCTTAAAATCTATTGTTGTTGTTGTTGTTGTTATAGCCTTTTCAGGTCTTTGGGTCACCGTGTCAAGCAATTTCCCTTCTTGGCATCTCAAGTCATTAGAGAGTTACTTGGCAGTGCTCATCTCCTCTCCAAGTAACATGTGACAGATTGTACTGGATTACATTACCAGTGGCAAGGAATAGTTATTGGCCTGATTTATATAGCTGGTTTTGAATTCAGATATTTCCTTCTTCCAGATTAGTTATCTTACTAAAGATAGTGATAGCTCAAAAAAAAAAAAAAAAATAGGGCATTTGTTATGTCAAAATCCCATAACCTTTTTCTGGTCTTTGGATCATCATACAAAGCAATTTCCCTTCAATACCATCTCATGGCAACAGAAGGATTACTTAGCAGTGCCCATCTCTTCTCTAAATAATAGAGAACAGATTTTACTAGGTCACATGGTACCAGTAGTAAGGAGCAATCCCAGGCAAGTCTAAAACAATTCCTTCAACAAGTTTCCTTACCATATTGATAAGGGTTTAAATTCAGGCTTTTTCTTGGCCTGGTTTCAACCAAATTTTCAGGAGTTGTTAAATTTATATGTTGAAAGGTTTCAAACTTGACTCAAATAGATTTTTAAGTGTAATCTGTTCCTCATCTTCTATGTCTTACTATCCCCGCTCACTGCAAAAAAAAACTCTTAGTAATTGTTATGAGAAACCTCCTTTCCATATGCACTTGGATCTTCTCTGTGATGGCCAAGTGTTGAACCACATTTTCATCTCAATGGTTGCCCAGCCATAAAAAAAAATGGCTGAGAAACCCAATGTAAAAAGAGGAGATAATACTACCTTTCCAAATCTGGAAAATGATAAAATTAAACATTTGAAATATTTAAATTTTAGGTTTTTTTAAGGGTATCTGAAATCTCCAAACAAATCAAAAACTATCTTCTATATGTGTAAACAATGCAGTAATAAACAATAACAATAAATAAAATGTTCTTTAAATAGAAATGATTATCTTAAACTTTAATAAAAGTGGCTCTATATTCTTTATTTTTGATAATGACCATCTTACAACCCATACATAATACTGCTAGTTTGACTCCTTTAAATAGAAATAATCATACTAAACTTTAATAAAAATGGCTCTATGTTCTTTATTTTTAGCAATGACAAACCTTATGCAATGTAGCTATGAACAGTTAGTTTTCTTAATTTTCTTTATTAGTCAGTAAAAATTTCTATTTTCTAAATAATCTCCAGAAACACATTTATTGCTACAGAGATGATATGAATGAAGATTTAGCTTTCCCAGTGACATTGTATACATTTTTGACACTTGGAGTTTCTACCAATTGACTATTTTTTTAAAATACAATCACTTTAATGGAAAAGATCTTCAGGACTGCCCTGCCTTTTTTAATGTGAGAGGTCATTATCTGGTTAACTGGGTATGTAAACTTGAATACTATTTTTATAAACAATTACAAAACCTTTTAATAAAAACAATTGCATTTTTGTTTACATTTGGTTTTTAGAATTTATATAAAAATATGCCATTTATGAAAAGAACTGACAATTTTTCTGATTTAATTTCATGTTATTCTAGAAATTAGCATCTTTCAATGCACCTGAGTTAGACAAAATAAATATAATTGCATGATTCTAAAATAAGGCTATTTATAATAAATTGATTGGGGTGAGGAAAAAGAATTAGTTTGGAGAAGGAAGTCTCTTCCCAAAGAAATTAACAACAAACATTGATTAATACACAATATTAGTAGTATAAATAAATGCATAAAATGAATTTAAAGAGTATTAACTAAGGTCGAGTAAATACCATGCAAAAATTGACAAAACAGTTTTAAACTTGATATCAAAAAATTGCAAAACTTTGATATTAATAGAGAAAATAGAGTATGATAAAGAGATTTAAATGACCATCTTAAACAATGATTTAATTTGTCAATCTTTATATGAGCCTGTTACTAATCTTCACCAAAAGTAAAAAAAAAAATTTTAAATAAAAGACTCAATTTCAAGCCAAAAGTAAATCTGTATTCTATTTCAGTTCTGTATTCATTAAATCATTATAATTTATTTGTTGTGCTTCCCTGAGTATATCTGTTTTTATTATCTTCTCACATCAACCTTTAAAAAAACATAAAAAAAATGAATCTTTGCACAAAACATATACACTATTAATACTATATATATATATATATATATATATATATATATATATATATATATATATATATACACACACAGACAGACAGACAGACAGACACACACACACACACACACACAAACCAAATTCTGTTAGTTCATCCAATCATTCCCAAAAAATACCCTCTTAAATTCTTTTTCTTACCATTATTTCTGAAACCATCCAATTTAATCTGGAAATTTTTTATCCTATTTCTGTTTTTGATCTGATTTGGCAATTTGCTCAAAAATCTATTACTCTATTAGTAAAAAGACCCATTTGGTTAGTAGACTTAGTTTTTGAAATCTGTATTGATAGTGAATTTCCAATTTGAGGAGAAATATTGAAAAAGTGGCTGCCATAATTAGAAATTCTATCAATTATTTGGAAAGTTTCAACTAGATCATCTCTCATTCTTCTTTCTAGTAAAAGTAGTTAATCCTAATTTCTCTCATCTCTCCCTATAACTGTAATTTTTTATTCTTTTTTATTATTTTTGTCATTCATCTTTGTATGCTCTCCAGTCTGAATATTACACTCCAATTTCCATGTCTCAATGTTGGAGTACAATATTCTATGTTAGGTTTTTAAAACATTTGTTTCTCTTGAAATAAGATTTCTAACCATCTAGCCTATTATTCCATTTGGTCTTAATACAATAGACAAAATATGATTGTCAGCTCTAAATGTATCATCAAAGCCAACCCCTAAATCACATTCCTTCTTTACTTTTTTTTTTATTTCCTTGTTGTTCAATTCATATTCAACTTAAATAATTTTGGATCCAATATATAGCACACTACATTTTTCTATGCTGAATCTTAATTTCAAAATATCTTCTCAATATGACTATTTATCTAGATCCATCTGTGTTGTTTCTTTAGAGTCTGTATATTTTCCAAGATAAGCAATAGAGATGGAAATTATGAACATATTCTTCTTCATAAATAGCTATTCAGCTGGCTGGAAGAAAGGCATTTTACAGAATGGAATTCTATGCAATATACAAAAAGAAATTTAAATAATAACCTACCATCTTAAAAAAGACAAGTTAACTCTTAAAACAGTATCTAATTAAAAACAGATATACATTCATATAAGCAATCCTATCCCAATTAATAAGAGAAGACAATTTTGCCAATTTTCATTGATCAGAGGATGTGATATATTTACTTTACATTAATCTTATAATTTACTAGCAGGTATTTCAGAATTTTTGTTTTCATATATATGCATATCCTAGTAGATGTCAAATTTCTTCCTATTTATTCAAAATTTAAAAAATCCAAATGAAAACTTATAAAACTAAATCAAACAAATGTTTTTTGATTAATTCAAAATATAAAAAAGAAAATTGGTTCTAAGAATTATTTTTAGTTTTGCTTTTTTTTTTTTTTGTTTAAATCTATCATATTTATCTTGGCTCTTTTACTGTCCTGTCCAGTCATCAGGGCTTAGAAAACGGTGACTGGATCAGCTGCAGATGGCTAAGATCTCTCCAAAAAGGTGTGTTCTGGTTATGATACTAAATTGCATCTGATGGTGAGGCTACAGTTCTAAAGGCTCAGGAGGACTTCCCATGGTGTAGTGGCTAGCACGCTGGACTGCAGCATACTAGTAAGCAAGTTTGAAATCCAGTTACACTATTACATTCACTTTTGGACTAATACTCTTGGGAAAGGTATGAACCCCTTTACCCTCACAAAAAAAAGCTATGAGTTAAATATTTACTCAAAGCTATTTTTGTTTACGAAGGATTATTATTATTAGTTACTTGAAACCATATAACTGCGTGCAAACAAATCACTTATTAAATTGGAATAGATACTTGAAATAATATAATTATTAGTATTAGATAGGAATACTAGAAACAATACAATATGAAAATTATTTAGATTAGCAAGAAATACTTGATATATAACTTGATGTATAAGTCTTAAGAAACAACAACACAAGAACTGTAAGTATAAATGTACAATAAACCCAATTCCCTAACCTCACAGCATGAAATAACCGTGGATAAGTTGACATACCATTAAAATCAATCAATCTTGTCATGTCCCATTTTGAAATATCCACAATTCAAACATTAAAAAAACTAAACAAAAACACTGTTGATAAACACTGAGAAGTAGGATATGAAATTCTAGAGCAGATGTACCAGAACAAAATAAATGGTGTTTTATAGCTTATCAATTCCTCTGACAATGTAACTCCAAAAAACATTCATAGTTTTTTTTAGTGGGGGTTTAAGTTTAATCTCCAATAACCAAAGCTTTCAACTATTTCAAACCTTTAGCATGTCAAAGGAATGTTATATTTTACTCTAGGCTAAAACAGAAAAGTACAGATTTGGATATCTAGGAAACAGAAATTCGGACAACATGCAAACATTGGAGTACACATACAATATATATTACATTACACTCCCCTCCCCAGACAAGTCAATCTAAGCCCTGTCAATGAGGCACAGAATATGTCAGCTGTATCCACTGCAGAGGAGTAAGACCCCGACCTCTGTCCATCCAAAAAAAAAAGATGTCTTGGGTATGATACTTAACAGCATCCAGTGGTAAGGCTCCTGTTCTAGAAATTTTGAGAATGTAAAATACCCCTTTTATTGCAATTACTCCCAGGTCCACTCTGGTCTGGAATGCTAGTACCTGTTAGGGTCCTATCTATGGGTCAAATAGATCTTTTAAAAAATTATTTGTATTAGAGAAGAATACTTAATACCACACAATTGGGTGCAAATCATTTGTATAAAGAATAGTTACTTGAAGATATAATTGTTTACTAAAGATTATTATTTGCTACTTAAAACCATATAACTGTGTGCAAACAACTGACTATTATCAAATAGAAATAGTTACTTGAAAACATATAATTGTATATAAATAATTAGTATTAGAAAGAAACACTGGCAATCATACAACTGTAAGCAAATTATTTGTATTAGATAGGAATACTTGAAACCATATAACTGTTCAAAGACGAATAAGTACAATGGAACATTGAAAATAATCAAGCATTCCCAAATGAATCAAATTTTGGCATTAAATAACCCATAAGGAGTTGATATGCAGTTAAACAAATAAATCAAACCGGTGAGTCTGTTGGATTTTTGCTATAACAGTAGTCCATGATAATACTGATGCTTCTATTTAGGAAGGAGTGAATGATTGTTATTAGCATTTCATAGTTATCTTCATATATCAAGAATTTGGATGATTAAAAAAATGATTTTCAGCAAAAAAAAGACCACACAAGATTATTATTCATTTACAAATCAGAATGGAAATCATTTTATTCTCTTAGACAATTATAAATGAATTGCTCTTATAAAAAATATCACCATGATAGGCATTTTTTACTGGTTTACAGTTATATATATATATATATATATATATATATATATATATATAGGGATTTTCCATTTCAAACTTTTCTTAATTCTGTTTCAAATTTTGGTAAATTCTGTTTTTTGGAGGGGGATTCCTTATCCACTTTTGGTAAATTCTGTTTTTTCCATTTTTATAATATTTTATGAGAAGATTGCAATAAAATACGTTATCATTATCATAATCAAAACTGAAAACAAAAACATAATTCTAAGTTTTATTACATATAAAGAAATAGCAAATGTCTTCAATTTTTTTAGATATTAAAATCCAAGTCCAAAAATATCAAAATAAGAATGTAACATGATTAGACAATAAAACAATGCATTATTATCTTAGAAGGCAGAACTTTTAATCAGAGCTTCCTTCTTTCAAAAAGAACACATTTAGATTGTTTTTGTGTTTTTAAGTAAAAGGATCTAGATTGATTTATAATTATTAATTCACAATATTAAAATCAACAGAAAAATCACGTTAAAAAAATCAACAGCAAATATCTTAAATCTGAATAATAAATATCTGAGTAAGTCAAACATTTTGACCAAAATTTTACAACACAGGAATTAAACCATAATAACTGGATCTTTGTAACAAAATATAAAAAACAAATTTGACATATCAATTCAAATTTCAAATAAAACAACTTATCTCAAGTTGAAATACTGCTCAAATTTAAAATTGGATATTTCCCAAATTAAGAAATTAGCAATTTTCAAATCTCTTTTCTAAATCTCCATTGTAATACAACATTGTAAGTTGTTTTGTGTTCTCAGGAGTAAGACTTTCATATTGTTTATTTAGTAGATGTTGATACTGAGAAATTGAACATTCAGTATCTACGCTAGTAACAGGCATATGACCTTATTGGCAATCTGTTCCAGAAGAAGAAAATTGCTCTTATTTGCATTCCAAAATGCTGGGATATTAAACAGATCTGGTAGGTCATCTCGGTAATTTACATAAATTTGGAATTCTTTAAGAAGATCAGTACAAGAATCTTGCATGTCTTTAATAACTGCAAAACTATCAATGTCAAGGCTTATAGAAGGTCGTTATCTAGGATCAAACAGACGAGATGCCTTGTAAAAGTTATACACAGGGTGGGCATCTAAGTATTTATTCAGTTTTGAAAAAGAAGTGCTGGACAAATCTTGGAAATTTGAGATAACTCTCTCCCTCTGTGTTTTCTAGTTCAGACAGAAGACGATCAGTTTCTACACCAAATGTTGATTTGATGTACCAGTATGCAAATACTGTTTTACATCCTCCATCATGTTATAAACACATGCAAACAAAAATTTAATTTCTTCTAAGCTTGTCAAAACTTTTATCAAATGAGTGCAGTTCTCATTTATAAAATGCAGATTCAGGTGCAAATTATGGTAAGAAGCATGATGTAGTTGACCATCATCTACTAATTCCAGAATCCTATCTACTGCAAAGCCATGGCTCTTTTCTTGCTTAAAGAATCCTTCATAGAACTGTACAAAGGATGAGTGATATTTTGCCATATTAAACCAGGAAATCAATCTAGTTATCACTGGCATAGGGGTAATTTCACTTGTTCCTTTGGCAAGGAACGTTCAAACCATTTAAAGTATTGCTTTTTTCGAGTAACTTTTTTACAAAAAGGCTGACTTGATGAAAGTAATGAGCTGAGTAACATTATTAAATGCTGGCCAATGTGAAAATACCCCAACAAGATTTAAAATATGGGTTAAGCACAACACATGGTAACAGTTAATAAAGACATTTAATAACACTTCTCGCTGAGCTTTTTTACAATAACCTGCAGAATCTGTTACAAAGGCAATAATATCCTACATGAGCTACAGTTCGGATCCATGCCTGACTTAAGGTTTGATGATTGTATTCTTTCAAGATTACAACATCAATAAGAATTAACTCCCCACAAATGTTTGCAATCATACTCAAAATACTGTGGTCATTACAGTCAGTTGTTTCATCTGTTATGATGATAATAGATTGATTAGAAAGCTTGGCTTTCAGGGCAGTAAAATGAAGAGCAAACAATTTTGGCAGATGAAGTTGTTTAACACAATTGACAGAATAGCACCACCTTCCTTACAGTGTTTTAATAGAAATACCTCTTTTGTCAATTTTGTGAAGTGGAATGTCAGACAAAGTGCACATTTTTAAAAAATCAAGAACAAAATCATCTTTACATTTCAACAAAGTTGTAATTGTCTTCTGTTTCAGTTGAAATGACTATTTTTGAAGACTTTTTGTCAAATGAGTTTTTGATTTTATATGATCTTTGATTGTGTCAACCCTAAAAATGTCAATACTATGGAGACAGAATTTGCAAAATAATATATTTTCTTCTGCATAAAAGTCATCAGAAAATTGGTCTACTCTGGCTTTAGCACAAATTTTAGATACTGGGGTAATTTTTTTTTTTTTAGAGAAGTAGGTCCAACTTTTGAGGTTGAGGGTGATTCACTATATTGATTTGATTCAGTCATCTTGGCAACTTGTTTATTCATGCTTTGAAAATAAGATAATATAAGAAAAAATAATTACTGAGAGTTGATGTTATTTAAGGAGTTTTTTTGTTCAATTTAAATTTGTTTTACAATGGTGAAGATGATGCAATTATGAATCCTGGGGAATCCCTGTGTAAGCTTTGAAGTAGACGAGCCAGTCGTTTCATAAAATGGTGTTTGGGAATTTTCTTTTCTTTATTTCTAAATTGTATGATAGCATTTGCTTTTCTTTCATCATATTTATAAAATAAGGTTACAAGTTGTTTAAAATCTTTTACTTGTAAATTTTGTGAAAATCAAACACGCCTTGAGGAAATGAATTTGTTAAACTTTGTTTGGTCTTCATATCTTCCTCTTCCAACACTTGTCTGTCCTCTCATTTACACTTTACCAATGGTTTGAGGACCGACTTTCATCTGCTACATTACAGTTTCTTAGAAAAATATATTCTAATCAAATATTCTCTCAGAAAATCTACGATGCACTTTTCTTTTTTTATGTAAAAACTTTTACTCTTAATTCTTTTTTGATCTTAAAAGGAAAAATAACTCATATTTGTAAAATCAAATTTCTAGGAAATAAATAGCTTATGTTATGTTCTATTTATTAAAACATATACCAACAACAAAACTGAAGAGACAGTTAAGTTTTGAAAGAATTAAAACAAAAAAAATTTCATTAAAAATCACAGATTCCACTTCAGATGAACAATTCTGCAATTCCATGATCATGGAAAATTGGTACCTCTAATGAACTAAATAATACATCCCTAAAAGAACAAACAGAATACATTGAAGACCAGATCGATAAGATTAGAGACTCAGTAGAAGATAGACAATCTAGGATAGCATAGCAAACAGTAAATGAGGCAAGTAGAAGGAAGAGCACCATGAGAGCCAAACTAAAAGCTGCCAGCCAAGAAGAATGAATACACCTGTGGAAACAACTTTCCAAGAATCTGCTTGGAAAATCCCCTAAAGTTACAGATGAATCTATCACGAAAATCATTAGCAATCCACTAGACATCAAACTAGGACCGTTTATGCAAGAAGAAAATGTTTATTATCTGCCTAGACTAAGTGCTTCAAATGCTGATAGATTTAATGAAAGAAATTGGCTTTACTTTGGCAAAGGCAAGAAGCAGAAGATACCCTACATGAATGATTACAATTGTGGACTAAGCTGATGACATAGTGCTTCAGCCAAATATACCCACCCAGGCTGAATCTCTGCAGCATAATTTGGAATGGGCAGCAGATAGCATAGGCCTCCATGTCAACACAGCAAAACGGAGTTCATGTGCTTTAATCAAAGAGGTAACATCTCCACACTAAATGGAAGATCTCTGAAACTTGTAGACAAGTTCACCTACCATGGAAGCAGCGTCTCATCTACCAAATGACTAGCAAAAACATCAACAGCCATTGATAGACTATCAGTCATATGGAAGTTAGACTTATCAGATAAAATAAAGCGCAGTTTTTCCAAGCAGCAGTTGTGTCAATACTCCTGTATGGATGAACCACGTGGGCACTGACCAAGTGTATAGTGAGAAAGCTTGACGGCAATTGCTCAAGAATGCTGCAAGCTGTATTGAATAAGTCCTGGAGGCAGCGTCCCACAAAGAAGCAGCCGTACAGACACCTACCACCCATCTCAAAAACCATCCAAACTAGACAAGCAAGATATGCAGGACACTGCTGGTAAAGTAAAGGTGAGCAAGGGTAGGGCAACCAGCTATCTACAACAGTTCTGCACTGATACAGGATGTAGCATGGAAGACCAGCCGAGAGCAATAGACAATAGGGACGGGTGGCAGAAGAGGTTTAAGGAAATCTGTGCCTGCAGCATGCCATGATGATGATGATATAAATATATATACATATATTAATATAAGTACCTAATGGGTCAGACAAAATCTACTAATATTTGCTCTACCTTGATCTGAGCACTTTTTTTATTTACTTAGTCCTCTGTCAGGGTTTTTTCTTTTGGCTAGACATTACGATATTCTTTGAGGTTTTTTTCAGATCATATGTATGTTTTTAGTCTGTTCTTTTTTATGGAATTTTTTTCCCCCCAGATTTCAATTTGTGTATTTGTTTATTCACAAGTTAGATCATTTGGTTTTTTTTCACTCTACCAGAGTTAAAGTTAGGGATCAATCTAAAATAAAAGTAAATTATATATATATATATATATATATAATAAAATTAATGGGAGTAAAGTTTGCAAACTATATACTTATATATATTAGAAAATTGATGTCTTTCAAAGATGCTACAACACAGAAATTGTATTTTTATGTTTATATATTTGTAAATATATGAGGAAAGCCAAACTCATCACTTGTTGAGGAGCTAAGTATTTTGACTCTCAAATTGATCGGTTAATTAAAAAAATATATCAAATCAATAAATTTGATGATTAATTGATTTTAAAAGCATGTTAAACTGTCTAAGGTTATTTCATGCCTAAAGGTTAGGGAAGAGCCTTTATATATACATTTTTTGTATAAATGCTTCTTAAGAGGCTTTTTTTTTCTTTTGCACACAATTCTATCAAATATGAATAATTATATGGTATCAAGAAATTATTTTTATTTAATAATAGTCATTTGTTTGTAAACAGTTATATAACTTCAAGTAGTTAAGAATAATCCTTGATAAACAATTATAACTTCAAGTAATTATTTTTGATTTAAATAATTAACAGTTATGTGGTATTAAGCATTCCTATCTAATACAAATAATCTGCACACAGTAATATGGTTTTGAGTATTCCTATCTAATACTAATACTTATATGGTTTCAAGAAATTATTTCTATTTAATGATAGTCATTTGTTAACACACTTATAGTTTCAAGCAACTAATTTCAATCCTTATTAAACAATTATAGCTTCAAGTAACAATTCTTAATACAAATAATTCATAGTCTATGGTATCAATTATTCCTCTCAAATTCTAATAATTAAAAAAAAATTCTATTTGACTCATAGATGGGACCCTAACAGTTTTACCACTCCAGATAAGAGTGGACCAGGGAGTAATGGCAATGAAGTAGTACTTCATACTCCCCAAATCTGTAGCCTCACCATCAAATGCAGTTTAGTGTCATACCTAGAACACCCCCTTTTTTGCATGAGGAGGTCTAACCCCTTAGTAAGTCAGCATATTATAAGCTCCATCAACAGGGCAAACAACAAATTGAATATTTTGAACATCCTTAAAAACAGCAATTTCTGCCTTTAAATGTAGAAATATTGACTGAAAAAGGGGAAAAAATAATGATTTGACAAACCATCAGAAGAAGTAGCATTTCTTCAATAGGATTTGTTATGAGAAAATCTATAGACTATCTTGTTTATTTATAGTTGTCTGCCTTGCAAGTGATTTTTAAAGGTGTCTTGTCCACTATGTTGTTATAGGCAGGTAATTGGGTATAAGAATTCATGAACATTATTAACCCAAGTTTGAACCATTCATAAAACAGCAGGAGACACAAGATACATCATTGCTTTTAGAAACAGAAACTGCAAGTTGATCATTAACATTAATTTAGAGGCCCAAATACTCATGGCTTCAAGTAATGGATTGTATGATGATGATGATGATGATGACAACAACAACAACAACAACAGTTTATCCTTTAATGAAACAAGTAATTATTCACATTTATGAAGTGCCAGACACAGACAATGACTAAAATTAGAGGCAAAAGAGATACAGAGTACTCAGGGTAGATAAGAGGGTAACTTAAAATGAGGAAAAGTTTACTTTTTTATGTCACAGTTCAGTATTTATGTCACTAAGCCACAAGGACTCCTGCCCTCCTCGCCATAACTGGGACTCTAACAACTACAACCACTCCTAGTAAAAGTGGACCTGAGAGTAATGTATCAGTAATCCACACTTCTCAGATTTCCAGAACTGGAACCTCTCCTTCAGTTACAGTTTAATGTTATAGCCAGGACACTAATTTATTTGGAGATGAATGGATATTCAATTTAGTTACAAAAGGTGCATGAAGTAAAAAGTTTGAGAAGCTTAGCTTTGGATACTCTCTTAAAGGATGCATTTGGTAGTAATTAAGCTCAGTGTCTAGTCACATCCTATCTATAGAATTCATTTAATGCATAAAAAAAACACTTAACCAGACCATTTCAAAACATTGTTGTTAGATTAATAGAAAACTTTCATATTTCTTATCCTTCAGGATTCTTAATGGGATATTTACAAGAGCGTATATGAACTTAAGTACCTTTAAATTTAAACAGAAGCATGTTAAATGATCCCATTTATCAAAAATATCATTCAACACACTATCTTCTTAATGGATCCTCACACTGTTTTAACATTTAGAAAATACAGAGAGAAAGACAGAAAAACAAAACAAAAACAACAGAAAGACTGGCCAATCAAAACAATCTCTAATTTTTCAAGTGGCTCCCAAAGAGACTAGTTTCTCAGCTGAAAATGAGTTGAGCCAATCAAATGGAAGGTTAGGAAAAGAAGAGCTAGGAAGAGGAAAGGTAAAGAGAGAAGAAATTACATTTTACTTTCACAGAATATGTGGTTAACAAACCAATTGCTTTGGGATTAAAACAGCAAATCATGGAATGCTGCAAGGAAAACTTGGCTGAGAAAAGAAGAAAATAGATGGCAATATTTCATTGTGTGTACATTTTGTGTATTACTTAGTTTGGAAAAATAACAAGTGTTTCAGGCATTTCAGGGTCTTAAGGGGAAACAGTATAACAATTCAGTATAGAAATATTTGGTTTGATTTCGATAAATAGACAGGTACAGAGCAAAACTTTATGTATTTACTCAATACCTCCACCACAAGCAAGATATGATACAAAGTCAATTTTCAAGTGGAGTACAGCTGGTTTTGATTTGAAATTTTCCTTCTCCTAAACTGATTGCTTAACCAAGACTAAAGAACTCAGTCTGCCCTACTATTTACTCATAGCAGGAAAGGCAGAAGACATGGATTCATGCTGCTTTTCCTACTTAGACATCCTCCTAGAAATAAAGTACTTAAACAAAATTATATCTTTGTCAATTGACTTCTGACTGAACAGGGACCAAAGGCTTGTGTTTATTATGGACATTAAAAAAGTAACCCTTTCATCCCCATCAACAAAATATTCAATAAGAATAATTTTTAAACAAATTGATTTGATATATAGATAGGATTAACAGATACTATCACTCCAGTGGATTTGGGAGTCATTGCAATGAAGGGATACTTCACATTCCCCAAATCTCCAAAACTGGAGCCTAACCATTGGATGCGGTTTAGTGTCACACCCAGGACACCCCTTTTTTAGGGGGTTCTCACTCCACTTTGGGGGAATACAGTAGAATATTCTAAGACCTGCCGATAGGGTGACTTTGAAATGGAATCAAAGCAATTGTCAACAGAATTTTTATATGCTACTTAGACAATTCACTAATAATTTATACATGTGTATACATATTACAAGTGATTTGAAGTGGAATTAAGAAAAAAAATAACAAAACCTGTTATCTTAGTGTGTTTTTTTTCTTTTTATTCTATTTTTTTTAAATACTTATACTTACTCAGTAACAGAAAATAAATTGAAAACAAATGAATGAATACAGTTATATAGTTGATCTAGGAAAAGCTGTAACTGAAAAGTTGAGGAGACAAAGAGGCTGTCATTTGATCCCATTGACAAAAGAAAAACAAACACATTGCAACAGTTTGGTTCCCAAATTTATCAATAATTCCAGTCAACCATCTCTATGAATTTCTAAAACTGTCCTTCATAGAGGAGTGAATAGTCTATTCATTTTCTAAGGATTTTATCAAAGTCCCAATAAAGAGATTCCTAAAATGTTACTACACAAAAAAAGACATATATGCTCTGCAGCACACAAGAAATTCAACTTTAAAACTCAAAATGCAAACTTTCCAAACTCTCTTTCATAGAGTTGGAAGAAAATCTCATTTTCTAAAGAAAAATATCAAAATCAGCTTCTCAAATGTTAAACAAAATACACACATCCACACTGAAGCACAACAGAAATCTAACTTTAAAACTCAGTCTTTCCCACCATTTATCTCAATTAAGAATAAACTTTAACCTCACTAGTCTATGAAACCTCCAGATGACTGGCAGGAGAGAGATCATTTCAAAACAATACCATAATTACTAGATTATCACTTGAAAGCTAACAACAGATTCTATAAGTTTCCAGCATTATTTTCTTTTATAAATGAAGATGATATCCTGTATAAATTTGTTTTCAGTTTTTTTTTTTATCAAAGCAGCTTAAAGCAGTGTAATAAAAAAGAAACCATTGATTAACTTCAGGAGGGGATAGTTTTATGATTTTTATAATATAACGATGGTGTCAAAATATATTTTGGTCAATAAGTACCAGCTTGTAGTGCAATGAGATATACTGTTATTATTCCTTTTTTATTATTCATTTTTCTACACTTTTCAGCTTAAATGTTATGCCTATTATACACCAGAACTAAATATTAACTCTTTATCTGGCTATATGCATCACTATATTCAGGATAAAGTAAAGTTGGCGACCATAGTCGAGGGTAACCCGAAGGCTCCCTTTTCGATAGCTACTACACCAAGGTGTAGGGGAGGGCGCTACTCCTTCCCTGGATTGCTCTACTTTACCCTTGATCTGTACCTTATAATGCTGAGTGTTAAGCAAGGAGGCATCAAGTACCATTTTTTGAGTCTTTGGTATGACTCGATCTGGGATTGAACCCAGGTCTCCCGGGCCATTGGTGAACAGTATGACCAAATGTAAGTTTTATCTATGATCCAAACTAACTAATGTGTGACAAACACTTCTGTTTTATGCTACTACAGAGAAACAGTTTGGGTGTTTGTTTATAATTTATTTACCCTAGTGTGAACTTTTTTTTGCCACAAGCTGGTTGCATTTGTGTGTGAAGATGTCTGTGTTTTTACTCTGAATATGACATAAATGCTTCACTTCAAAACATAAGTAAACTGTATGAATTTTTAATCTCTACAAATTAAATAATAAGATGAACAAATGTTAAATTTATTGGCTACAAATTCTAAAAATTCAGAGCAGATTACTAGGGTGAGTCAAAAGTTTTGCAATATTTTCATAATGTGAGGCACAATTTGGCAGCTCTGGTTGCATCTGCTGAGGTCATGAAGGTGATGAACCCCACTGCACTGTGAAATACTGATCTCACCTGATAATCTCTAAGTGATACTTGCTAGATTTGCCACTGCAACTTAAAGCACAGCCTTAGAATCCATGGTTTTAAGCCTAGCAAGACTTGCCTGATCATCAAGGTTCTTGCAACCTAGGCAGAATTTCTCGAACCATTTGCTTAATGTATTAAAATGAATTGTACCTTTATCTTTCACACAAAAATAATTTTTCATTGCTTTCATGATGTTATGGCACTGTTTGAACTAGTATAATTACCAGAATTAGACTACACTGCACAATCATCTGTGCTGCTTTCAAATTACACACAAAATGCAGAAAGGTATCACATGTCAGGTAACTAACTACCATGATATGACCAACCTAAGAGGGTAACTTTCATGACTTGAGCTGCTTTCATCACGGAATATATGCACACTAAAATAGCACATACTAAAACATTGCAAAACTTTTGACTCACCCCTGTAAATGCAAGACATGTTTTATTTTTAGTTTTAAGGATTTTGTCCTCCAAATTTTGTACATGAATAATTATAGTACATGTATGGAGTTAGGCCACAAATTACACCCATGTAGATAGATAGACAGATAGCACATTTTTCTTTAGACAGTGAAGTACCCCTACCAATAATAAACCCTACCAAGAAAATAAATTCTAAACACAAACTAAACAAAAGCAGGCAAGACTTACAAAAAAATAATCCAATTGAAGATCACCAACTGAGTGCAGAACCTGGGACAAATCCTTTATCAACTGGACTCTGATACAAAGAAACTAGCAAGAGAAAAAATATAAGATCATTAAAAAAAATTGTTCTGTGGACTTTAACCAAACCTGCCAAAACATATATATATATACAAACATGCATATATATATATATATATATATATATATATACACACACACACACACACATGCACATTTATGAAAAATCACCTGATTTCCATACTAAAAAAAGTATTTTTTTATAAAAATAGGTTCAAGTGGCTGTAATTTTTGTATTTATTGACCATTTGGCACTTATGTGCTCATTGAAAATTTTTTTGAGATTTGCAGATGGCAATATTTGATCAAAATTTATTTAAGAAATCTTTTCCCTCTGAGATTGTTAAAGATATTTTTTTTTACCAATAAGAATAATAGATAAATCATCAATGTTTTTCATCTAATTACAAGCCTACCTCAATCTTATAAATAAGCAATATAATAGATATACCTCCAGCAGATTTATAGATCTATTTCGTAAATCTACTCAAAACTTTCAACTTCATTTCTTTTGAGTTAAAATTTAACATTCTGTTGCTTCAAGAATGCATATAATTTCAACATCACTTAATTATTTTAAATTGAACAAAAATATTTTCTATATAGACATGCTCAAACCAATAATCTTCTCCTGGTGATAAAAACTGCAGCCGCATACATATTAGTACATAAATATACTTTCTCCCTTACGTAGTGACACTATCACACACAGATCTTTTACACAACTAGATTTAGACAATACAAGCTGCTAGATTTAATGCATGAAATTTACTCCCTTGTAATGTAAATATTGGAAAATATCTATGCACTGACTAATATATTTACCAACCCCTCCACACAAGCAGGATGCAGCACAAGGTCAGTTTTTAAGTGGAATTTAAAAGGTCTGAATTGCCTAGACTAGTTGCCATACCAAGGTTAAAGCGCCTAGTCTGCCCTACTATTTACCCACAGTTGGTGGGAGAATAGTTAGATTCATACTTTTCCCAAGCGTATTATGTTATGTGGAATGCAACCAGACTTGTTCAGGATTTGAACTCGGATAGCCATGCACATATTCTGTGACAATAGTCATTAAACCACAGGCACCTTACACACATGCATACACATACATGTACACACATATGTATATGAAAATGAACAAATATGAAAAACCACAAGGTTTTCAGATTTATACTTTGAATCATTTACCAATTTCAAATCTATGGTTTTTAAAACTGAAAACATTAAACCTTCATCAGGGCATATTAATTTTTAAATGAAGCAAAAAATGAGAATGTTTTAAACACTCTATTTTCATTTGTGGTATCCTGTTTCAAATTTGTGTAATGTAATTAGTGTTCAAAAATTTATCATAAAAACCTAATGTTTTTCTTAAGAAAAAAAAATATATATAGGTATGAGTTTAGTTCATGTGCAAGACAATTTTAACGAAGCACCAATGAAGATTGATATCATTATGCTAGCAAATGTTTCTGCTCGTCTAGCTTACTGACCATAACATTGCAGTAAACTTTAGCCATAACCCCCTTTTTTTTGTATGTAAAATATCAGATCAGATGCATTTTTAATTTTTTTGTCATAACAGGAGAAACAACTTATTTTATGTGTGTGTATGGGGGGGGGGAAACAGGTGTGCACATATTTTGCATGCAAGATATCCAAGAGAGAAAAACATGGCTGCTCCCTGAGTCACAATTTATGATAAACTGGTCTTGTGTTTGAAGTAAATCCTATGAGACCAACTTGTGACATATGCAGATTACAACTCTTCCTGCTAGTCCATAAAAAGCAGATCACCAAGGGAAGAAGAGTTGAGTATTTTGTATTCTCACCATGACTTCAGTATATGAGTACTGTGTTATGAGTGAATAGAACATTACAGATTCTTTGCAGACTTGTACAACCAAAAGAAGCACTACTCAGTTAGAGGATTACTCTGAATTGGAAAGCATCATGTTTTTTGGTTCACCCAACAAGTTACTTTGGCATATTACAAAGGATGACAAACACTAAATTTGACATACAGTTAATTCCAGAGTTCAACAGATATGTGTCCAGTCCCACGTTTGAATGGATCGAGAAGATGGACCTTGTCAGCAGGTAATGTGGAATAAAGTCTTTGGAGCACATGATTCCTCTTAAGCTGTCAGGCAGAGCATTTTCATCTAGATTTTCTCTTTTAAGTAGAGGAATTATATTGTGAATTGAATTCCCATGACCAGAAAATCCAGCGAACACTTACGCACGACATCCGGAAACACTGGACAGCTGTTTCAACCTTATTAGGTCTCATCAGCAGTGTTGACCGTGATCTCTACCACTGGAGATTGAACCAGCGACCACAGATTGCAGAGCGGAAACTCTACAACTGAGCCATCAGTCCATATCGCACACAGGTGACGTCAAATTAACTAGTCACAGTAATTGCACGGCTAATTAACCTGAATGAGTCTTGCAAGTTACATCGGTACTCTTTACAGAGGACACGGTCACCTCCAGGGTCACATCTTCCCAAGAGGATTAGAAATACGCATCCATGTAATTATTATGACCTCAAGGGCAAGGATATAGATCTACATTTTCTTTTTTAAGAAGAGGAATTATATTGTGAATTGAATTACCATGACCAGCAGTGTATACAGTAATCTCCACCACATGGAGATCACTGTATACACTGCTGATGAAACCTAATAAGACTGAAACAGCTGTCCAGTGTTTCCATACGTTGTGCGTAAGTGTTCGCCGGATTTTCTGATCATGGTAATTTAATTCACAAGAGCATTTGCAGTTTACCAGTAGCTGGATGACAAAGTGAATAGCACCTAGATCAAGACTGCCTTACAAGTGTGAGGACTATGCAATACCATTAGCTGTTATCATTGTTGTATTGTAGGCCATATATCTCAAAACTGTCCGGGAAAACGTGGGATAGAGAGGTACGTCAGTGTCAGTATCTTCTTCAGATAAAACAAGAACCCAGCACTACTTACGGTTAAGGTCTTGGTTGATGGCAGAACTGTCACCACACTGGTCGATATTGGTTGTACACTGTCTATAGACAGCATAGATGTATGTAAATCATGGAGAAAGAACCTGTGTGTCTGTGTGTGACATCCATAGATGGGGAGACTAGTATATGTTGTAGAATTGGAGTCATCACTCTCCAGCTGCGAAGTGGCAATCCTGCCAAGCTTGAGAGAAGCTACTTGGTTTTCATCACTTGATTGGGCTGAATGCAATCAAAGAAGTGGAAAGAATAGAACTTACTTTTTCAGATTCTGCAGAGTACTGCAACAGAGCACTATCCCTGTGTGGCATTCTCACCACTGAAGAACCAAACTTCAGTGAAAAGTTTGATGAAAAGATCAGGTTTCAGGTTTCATGGAACTGGTTAGGTGATCAATCACCTAATGAATTGACAAACAGGGTGCCTAAATACTCAGTATCTCCTCAAATATGCTAAGATTGCCAACATGATCATCAGGTTAGGCTGAATAACAGATTGCTTTCTTATTCTGAGAAGAAACTTGGTCTCCCAAAAAGCCTGATTGTGTTGATGGTTGTCTCATAGCCAAAAAAAGTCTAAGGTATGCTCTGTATTAGACTTTCAGGAATTTAATGAGTACATAAATGCATACACAACTCATGCTGTTGTCTGTGTACAAAAACTGAGCGAATGAGGAAAGAAGGGCTCTAATGTTTCAGCATTTGATCTCCAAAAGGCTTACTTGCAGATGCATATGCACTAATCCTAGTGACTGTACTAAACTGTGATACTTGAAGGGACAAGGTATTGCTTAACATGCATGATTTTTAGGCTTGATATAGCTACATCTATTATGAAAGATATTATAAATGCTACACTGTCACAAAATGAGACTATCCAGCAAGTAACATCTCCAATGAGGACAGTGTCCACAGCCAAAGTGAGGTAACATCTAATTAACTTTGGGCTAGAAAGCAAAGAACTCAAACAATTGCATGATGGCATGTAAGTATATGACTTGGAAGTCTGGAGGGAGGGCAATAAGTTTAGGAGGGAATGAGGCTCCAAGTATGCCTCCAGTTCTCACCCGACATAGTGTGTTCTCACAGTGCAGAAAATTGGTTGGGCACTTCCCAGTGGGTGGATGGCTTAAAGTGACAACAGCATTTGTTGAAAGGAGAGCAGTGAAAGTTATGACAGGTTAGGATGACAAGATGTAGGATGTCCCAATAACCACAGTGATGATGGGTCATTTCAAGAGTGTGCTAAGAAGACCCTGTGCAAGGCAAGTGGTATGTTCATGCCTCTGAACTAGATGTTTTGGTTGATACAAGCTTGATGGCAACAGGAGTTTCACAAGAGAGTAATGGTATATTGTAGAGGATGTAACTTGGTTGTAAAAAGAGAGAGGTGTACAACACTAGATGCAAGGGTGTAAATTTGGCATGGTGTGAGAAGCAAAAGTGTTGCATGTTTTTACTAATTCTGATTGTGTATAAAAATGGATGCAGACTCTCTCAAGAAGGACCAACATACATACCAAGGCAGCAATTGAAATGCTGGTTAGACAATGGCTTGCCACACTCACAAACCTGATGTTAGGGTATGGATTGCTGGTCAACATAACCCTGGTATGGTCTAAATACAACTGAGTGGATGGCTTGATGAGAGTGCAACTGCAATGGTTGGAATTGATTACGAAAGCAAATGAGCCAGACAACCACAAACAAGTCTGACAATGACCAAAAAATATCCATCCATTGAAAGAGTGGTCATCCTAGCATAAGATGGATGTTATACTTTGTCAGACAAGTTGATCTCTTTGTAACTAGCACAGCTATCAAGACAGCAGTTCAGAGCTGTCCCGAATGCTAGCGGCACTTCTGATGCACACATGTACAATCTTGGAATAGAATGATAGAAAGGTACCACAGAAGTGTAAAGTGGATTGCCATGTGAAAGTAATGTCCCATATGGGGAGATATCTACAAGTACAATGTGACACCCAAGAATTACACATCAAGCCTGGCTGAACCAGCTAATGCAATTCATGCATGAGGTCAAGCTGAAAGGTATTGATCCTATACCAACACAGACATCATTAACAGAATGCATGGAGGTGCCCGTGGTGTAATGGTTATCGTCGTAGGAAATGGACACGGTAACTCGAGTTCAAAGCCTGGACGAGAATGATTGCATTTCACAAAGCACTAATACCCTTGGGAAAGGTATGAATCCAATTATTCTCCATCCAGCTATGGGTAAATAGTAGGACAGACTGGGTTCTTCAGCCTTGGTCTAGGAGAAGGAAAACTCTGAATTCAAACCTGTTAAACTCTGCTTAAAAATTGACCTTGTGTCATATACTGCCCGAGTGGAGGGGTTGGTAAATAGGATTAACAGAACGCATGACATATAAGATCTGAGATGTGGCGTAGGTGAGACTACAGCAGAACTGATGTACTTTAAACTTTATAATTGGAAAAATCACTGGGATCATCAGTCTACAATCTGTCCTAATAAATGGCATGTTGTATCATGTTAAAGACCTGTGGTTGGTATGGGACTAATGCTCTGCCAAAAGTGATGGTGATGACTTGTCCACGAGTTACAAAGAGTTAGAAGTGGATGCATTGATGTTCAACAGGCCTCCTGCCCTAATTGAGGTAGATAATAACTGTTGAATGACGACAATAATAATAATAAAAATGATACTTATCAGCTCAGGGGTTCCATCCAGCAGCAGACAAAAATAAAGCAGGCTGTAATTCAATACAGACCCAGCCCTACTGCAAAATTGAAGCTGGTATTTATATACAAATATGTCCACTCGTAGACCAGGAACCAATGACAATTCAGAGAACAGACTTGCCCATGTGCACACAGTGGAATGCCCCAATGTGTCATAAATAACTCTCCTTCTACAGAGTTTGTTAAAAAAGTCGACTCAGCTTGTTATGGAACTGAGAGTTGATTTTTGATAACCTACCAAACTCAATAAGAACAAGAAGTGCCTCTTCATAGTAATGAGAATAAACTACCTCTCCTATAAAGGAGCACTAGAAGGAAACGCTTACCTCCCGAATGTTGGAGTGATCTGTAGATCAGTGTGAGTGTAGTGAGAGGGGAAGCAACTTACCTTGTGGGACAAAACAGGTTGGCACATATCTTGCACACAACATATCCAGGAGAGGAAAACATGACCACTCAGAGTCACAACTTATAAGAAACCAATTTGTGACAAATTGGCAAATTCGTAAAATCAATGCTCAGCTGTATGACCAGTTGAGTGAGACTAAAACTAAAGTCCCGGAAGGAAGAGAGTTGTTTTACAGCAGATTGGAATGTTTCATTGTGCATATATGTCTATATTAGGTTACAGCCCAATTATTCTCTGCCAACTGGATGCTAGTTGGGACCCCTAGGCCGGTAAATGTTACTGTGATTCTACAGTGAGAAAGGTAGATTCTGACTCCTCCTGCTAGTCCATAAAAAACAGATTACCAAAGGAAGAAGAGTTGAGTTTTTTGTGTTCTCACTGTGACTTCAGCATATGTGTATGGACTGATTGTGTTAAGAGTGAAAAGAGTGTTACAAAATCTTTGTAGGCTTGTACAATCAAAGAAGCACTACCCAGGTAAAGGATTACTCTGAATTGGAACGCAACATTTTTTTTGTTTACCCGACAGTTTTAAACCAAGCCTCATTGTTTATGTGAGCCAACAGAAGTCAAGTCTATGGGGAAAGAGAAGACCACTCCTATGTCTTCTTGACTTAAACATTAGATTAGTTTACAGTGAATATGAAACAAGGTATAAAACAAAAAGGAAAAGGATAAAACTGGGAAAATTTGAGGACAAGTTTTGATTTGCAATCTATCCATCTTCAAAACAAACTGCCTGTCAAGTGAAGATGTAGTGGCACGTATTAAAAAATGGAAACACACGTGGTCATCATTACTGAAAATGGATACGGTAACCTGAGTTCAGATCCCAGACAAGGCTGTTTGCATTTCATATAGTGCTAATAGCCTCATACCCAACTATATCTCTTTCTGCTATGGATGAATAGTAGGGCAGACTGACCCTGTTAACCTTAGTTAGGCAACCAAACAAAAAGGGAAACTGGATTCAAACCTGTTAAACCCCACTTAAAAAATGACCTTGTGTAACAACCTGCTCCTGACAGAGAGGTTGGGTAAATACTTATATATAAACTACCAGTCAAAAGTATTTGGATACACTCAAAAATTTTTTATTTCTCATCTTAAAAGTTTTATTCTTAATGAAACAAGTAAATCACTGGAATAGTTTTATTTATTTTACTAAATACAAGTCTTCCTTAGCCCCATTAAATACAAATCAAACAAAAAAACATAAAAAACTTTTTAAACTTTTCATCCATTAAAATGACCCCTTTTGGCTGTTATCACTGCTTCACACATTCTCAGCATTCTTTCCATCAAAGACTGAAAGAGTTGCCTGACTTTACAATTTGCAAAAAAAAACCACACCATAACAAAGTCTCCTCCATGTTTTATTGTTGGTGTGATGTGGGGGTTGCAACTCTTTCACCCACTCTTTGCCGCACATAAACCATCCTATTTGACTCAAAGATTTTGAAATTTGATTCAATAGTCCACAGGACTTTATTCCACTGCTCTATTGTCCAGTCTTTGTGTGCCTTAGCCAACTGGAGCCTTTTGACATTGTTTTGCTTCCTCAACAGTGGTTTCTTGACAGCAGTTCTGTCATATAGGCCAGCTTCACAGTATCTTATCCTCATAGTGGATGTTGAGACATTTTTTCACAAGATTGGTTCAGTTGTGCAGTGATGTCTGAAGCAGTCAGCCTTCTGTTACACAAGCTGGTGACCTCTGCATAGGTAAAAAAGGTAGTATCTAGCAAGCAGTAATTTTAATAATAATAGTAATAAGTGTAATGTGAGTTCAAGCGGTGGTACAATGTAACTTTTGGAAAATGTTTTATTCATGCTCAGTACTAAAGAAAAACACCTTCAAATCAATTTTTCAAAAGATATCTGGTTATACTAAGTTCAAAGTTAGTGAGGAAGACTTATATCTAGTATAATAAATAAAAACATTGTGGTACTTAATTTGATTCATTAAAAGTAACTTTAAGAGTGAGAAATAAAAAATTTTGAGGGTGGCCAAATACATTTGACTGGTAGCATCTGAAAAAAAAGGAAGATGAAAGAACATAAGATTTTTGTAGAAAAAAAGAATGCAGCAAGAAGAAAAATGTCTCACTTTTTTAAATGAAGGACAAAGAGGATCACAGAAACATTCAACTTTCTGACTTACCTGAAAAAGAAAGAACCAAAGCAAGAATTAACATCAAGTAAAAGCCAAAATATAAACATTTTTAACTGTTAATGCAAGAGGGTTTATCAGCAGAATGTGTTGGTACTATTAGTGTTCAGTTAGTCTTGACAGTTTGTTGAGAGTTTTTTTATGGTATATCAACCCTTGTAGGCTATTCAATACCAAATTCTGTCTATATATACATATGAAATATATATGATTTGTAAATGAATAGTTTGTAGGTATCAATTTTTAAATAAGCCAGAGCTCATTTGTTTGTACACAGTTAAATGGTTTCAAATATTGCTAACACTAATACTTTTATTTACTCACAGATAAATGATTTCAAGTATTGTTATCTAATACTAATAATTTGCACACTAATGGTTTCAAGTATTGCTATTTAACATGAGTAATTTGATTCAACATTATTTATTCATTTGCACACAGTTAAATGGTTTCAAGTATAAAAAAACGACTAAATATTTTTATTTCACCCATTGGTGGAACTCTAACAGATACTACCACTCCAGGTCAGAGTAGACCTGGGAGTAATGGCAAAGAAGAGGTACTCCACATTCCCCAAAGCTCCAGGACTAGAGCCTCACTATCAGATGGTTCAGTGTCATATTCAGAACACTCATTCTGCAGAGATGCACTAGGTGTATTCTACAGTCCTAGCTGACTGGTCTGAGTTTGTTTTGAGACATTTTAGAAAGAACTTCCAAGTAGTAAATAACAGAAATTCCAAAAGTGTTATCACTCATCCAGATAAGATGCAGTTTACCACATTTTCATATAATCATCATCAAGTCGTGATGATAACACAGAGTTCCCTAATTCTCTCTCCTACCATCCATTCTTATCATCCATTTCTCTTGATAGGTCCTCTTGACTGCATCCTGTCTCCACACAGAGCTGATGCATATAAGTCCTTATTGGTCAGCTAACCCTAGTGTGTCCATATTTAGAAGTCCATAAAAGACTGTCTCTTATGAGTTTGTCTTTATTTCTCCAGCAGTGCCCAGCATGTCTAGATCATCATACTTAGATGGTTTGTGAGATGGAATGTGTTAACCCACTGAAGTTGTCTCCTCTGCACTCTCTCAATGTGTCGGTAGAACATGAATAAATTCATTCTTCCAGTATAACTATTGTCAGAGTTCTTTATATCAATTTACAGAAGGTTTATCTCACAAACCATCCAAGAAAGACAAACAAAACAGTTTCATATAAAATGTGAATGAAAAGACATTTGACCAGTTTTAAAATCTACTAAGTCAACACAGGTTCTTCTAGAAGGAGAGTCGTTTGATTAGATTTTATGGTATGTCAACCCTTGGGTTATTTTATATTGAAGGCATTTTTGTTTTATTCATTCTTTGTGGAGTATGGTTGTTACTTTGAAAGAAGGGATTTTGGTTATTAAGGATTTCTGCTGAGAACACAAAACTGAGAAAAATTTACTGATACTAATATGAACCTCTCACTTACTGATCCCGACTAAACACGATAAAAAAAAACAAAAAAAATATATATATGTGGCACCAGTCTCCAATGAAACTATTATATTATTCATAATTTCAAGTACCCAACCCCTCAACCAAGAGTAGGATGTGACACAAGGTCAATTTCTAAGTGGAGTATATTACTGGAGTGACAACTGCTCTAGGGTAATTTCAGGTAACAGTAGCAAGAGTAGTATATGAGGAATATGTGAGTTGCTGTCATCCACAGCAAATAAAAACTGCAGGTGCATACAAGTGATGCAAGAATAGGACCACAGGCAACTCTAAGTTGGTAATCATCTAACGAAGTAGAACATGGTATCAAATCATACCTTAATTCAAGACTGGTGCCACTCAACCCATCGGTCAATACACTGTGTTCAATATACATTGAATTACATGGATTTTTTGCCATTCCACTAATAATCCCTACATTCTGTCAGTAATAATTGTATTAATACCTGAACACTCATAATTCTTTTTTCTCTCACTTGCTATGGATTTCTATTGGGAAATAATTTGCATTTCTATAGTAAAATCATTAACTTTGTTACAAAAGTATGTATTTACTCAACCCATCCACCACAAACAGGATGTGATACAAGGTCAATTATTTAGTGGAGTACAGCTGATTTGTATTTAGAGTTTTCTTTCTCCTATGTTGGTTGCTTTACCAAGGATAAAGAACCAAGTCTACCCTACTATTTACCCAAAACTGGAAGAGGAGGAAACAGATGGATTCATGCCTTTCCCAAGACCATTAGCATGAAATGAAACACAAACATCCTTGTCCAGGATTTGAACTTGGGTCACTGATTCCATTTCCTGAGGGTGGGAGCAGGGAAAAACAGATGGATTCATGCCTTTCCCAAAGGCATTAGCATGAAGTGAAATGCATAGGGTAAGATGATGATATGAGAAAGCTACAGGAATCTGTACTATTGGTATGCCATGATGATGATGATACAACAAAGCCAAATTGTTGGTTCCAGTTTGTGAAAATTTATGTTCTTTTCCCTACAAAACCTACAAAATTATTTTTTACTTTTTTTTGATTTGGTGGATAATTTCTAAATGTGAATGTTCATAAATTTTTATATCCTAGGTTATTTGCCTACTTTTTTGACAGATGAAGACGGATTTCCAAGTAGTCTGTATTTTTGAAAATAAAGGATAAAAAAATAAATATATCCAATAAACATAAGGAGAAAAAAATTAATTCCTTTTTAATGTTAGGTTACAAGAAATCAATGATTGTTTTACTAATGGCAAACTTTAAAAAAATTACTGGACTAATATTTTACTCATTTTCAATGAAAGGATATTTATTGTCAGAAAAAAAATATTAAGAAAAAATCTTTGAATTTAATAATATAAATGGTTTATATGCAATAGACAAATTCTAGTAGTATTAGGGGTATAATACTAAACTGTGTCCAGTAGTGAGACTCTTTTTCTGGAACTCTGGGAAATGTGTAATACCCCTTCACTGCTGTTACTTTCAAGTCCACTCACACCTGGAGTGGTAGTTCCAGTTAGGGCTTCAACTATGAGTAAAATAGATCAGTTTGAAAATTATTAGTATTAGATAGAAATACTTGATACCATATAACTGTGTGCAAACAAATTATCATGATTAAATAAGAATAGTAACTTAAAACTGTATAACTGTGTAGGAATCATCAGTATTAGATAGGAATACTTGACACCATATAATTGTGTACAAACAAATGAATATTATAACTAGATGAAATAATTAATGTTATACAGGAATATTTTAGACCATATAGTTGTGTATAAATTAGTTAGGAACACTTGAAACCATACAAGTGTGTTTAAAATATTTGTATTAAACAAAAATATAATCTTTATATAACTGTGCAAAAAAATGATTATAAACAAATAAGTAAAGTTGACGATTGTAGTTGAGGGCGACCTGAAGGCTTCCTTTTCAATAGCTACTACATCGATGTGTAGGGGAGGGCACTACTCCTTCCCTTGGATTGCTCCACCTTACCTTTACATTTTTTATAATGCTGAGTGTTAAGCAAGGGGGTATCAAGTGCCATTTTTTTTGAGTCTTTGGTATAACTTGACCTGGGATTGAACACCAGTCTCCCGGGCCATTGGCAAACACTCAACTCACTAGGTCAATGGGCCAGTTATAAACAAATAAAAAAGTGAAATTTAAAAAAAATTCAACAGAACATTGAAAATATAGTTATAAATACAATCAAACCTTTACAAATGAATCAAATTTTGACATTACATAACCCAAAAGAACGGATTTTTTTGTTATATGATAAAAGTAGTTTGTTCGGTCTATTTTAGGTGCTACAGCTGAGAGTGACTTCCAAAGAACAGCACTAACAATCACATTTGACGATAAGTTAGCAGATCCAAAGAGGAAATTCAGAAGTGCAAATTGATAGAAGTAGAGAGGTACTAGTATAAGGGGCACCCAGTAAGAATCAAATTCATTAACAATAGTCTAATTGCCTAGGTTGCTAACTTTTACACCATACAGGATGCCCATCAAAAGATGTTAATAACAACAAATAAAATGGTTACCATTGTAATTGGCGCTTGATATTTGGAGTTTGAAAAATACAAAGAGAATTGTTCCTGTAATTGGGCAGCACTGATAAGTAATGACCAAGTAAGGTAGGATCAATGATGTAGCCAAGTACATATTTACTTATCAGATACCCCATACACCTGATATGCATTATTTATAGCTGGTTTCATTCAGGAGGAAGAGTGGAAAGGATGATGAATATTTTAAAGCAGAAGTATATTTAGATGAAGCCAAATATTTACAGCTCACACATTTGATATATCTAAAACCAGAGGCTATACAGGGTTGTCAATTTTTTATCCTCCCCTCAAATATACACAAACTGTCCGATGTTCTGGATGGTACTGGGGGAGGGAGATAGCAGAATTTACCAAATATATACTGAAAAATAGTTACTGATTAATCTATTTTTTAGTTAAATCATCATCATCATCATCATCATTATTTTTTTTTTTTTTTTCTCCCCTCAATTGAGGGTCTTTTTACACAAGCATTAGCTGATGGTTTTCCACTGGAGTCTGAGTGACAGCAAGTCTCCTCAAGTCTCTTAAGTATTCTGGCTGATCTCAACAATGCTGTTATTTAGATGGCCTCCACTCATCCACTTATTTCCAAGTCCACCAGTCCCTTGTACTAAGCCTTTGATGACTGTATTGAGCATACCAATTACAATTGTATCACTGTCACCTTTAAGTTCCAAAGTTTTTTACATTGCTCTAGAAAGGTCCAGGTATTTATCTCTCTTTTTGCCTTCTTTCAGTTTTACCCTGTGGTCAGCAGGAATGGCAAAGTCCACTATTCAGCAGGTTCCCTTTTTTTTGTTGACTATCACTAAATCTGGTCATCTAGCCAAGATTAGATCTTTTTGTATCTCAAAATCCCAGAGAATTTTCCAGGTTAAATTCCGGGTTGTGCATATACCATTTTATCTATATGGTCAAATTTAAACTTCTTACACAATTCCCAGTGGGGGTGTCCTCGTGGTGTAATGGATAAAGCGATGGACTGCGGAATCGTAGCAAGTGAGTTCGTACTCCAGTCACGCTATTACGTTTACTTTCGGGCAAATACCCTAGGGAAAGGTATGAACCCCCTTATCCTCCCAGCTATGGGTTAAATAGTACCACTACTGTTCTTCTAGGAGAATGGTTTTGGCATTAAATAACCTAAAAAGTTGATATGCCATTAAACAAAAGAAGCCGAAGCCAAAGAAGACAATTCCCAGTGGATTACCTTGCCCATTCAGTCATGTCTAGTCTTATATTCTTTTTGACTAATTCATTGCATTTGCTGATTATGTACTTGATCGTTTCATCTCAATCACCACATAGTTTACATCTGCTATTTTGTTATGTCTTGTCTATTCTTGCTTTATTACAATTAATTTGACAATTATTTTATTTGATCTTTTAATTTTAGTTCTCTGCCCACCCCTCTTTAAATCTTAACTCACACAGACCATCATTTCTATACTGGTAACAATAAATAAAAAGCTCCCAGTTAGACTAATACTCCTTTTGGCTCAAAGAAGCCTGGTTATTTAAATGAGTGATTTTCAATTTTTTGAGCTGAGATCCCTTTCTATTTCAATATCTATCTCATGGACTTCATATAAATAAAAATGAAATCTTGTAAACCATCATAAAGATAAAAATGAAATCTATCAAAAATAGTTAATGAAAATCACATCCAATATTTACACTGAGTAATGACATTAAGTGAGAGGGATATGCTTGTTTTGCTTGGCATAAATTGTCAATTTTTGGTGATATTTTTGACAAAGATGCATGCAAATCACTTTGTACAACAAGCCTGGATCTGTATTTGGTCATCCTATTGATAAGTGCTGAAAATATTGTTTTGCTGCAAAATGTAGCAGCATTTTGACTGTCTTTTGAAACAACAATGGATACTCAAAAGCCATGCAACACCAAAATTTTTGGAGTGGTTGCTGTTTAAACTGAATTTTTATAGATGTGAATGAGTTTACTAGAAATACAAATTTGCAGTTCTATTGATAATCAGATAATATGAATTTTCCAGACACCCTTACAGTGTCTGTGGACCCCTACGGTTGATCTTGCAGACCCTTTATGATCTCTGACCACGGTTCGAAAACTACTGATCTAAACAAAATGTTTGATGAACTAAACTACAAGGCTAAAAGGTATTTTTGAAGCTCTCCAGGTGCTTATCCTTTGTTATTGTCTTTGATATGTGCTGTTCCTTGTTGTCATAGAAATAACAATCCAAGTGAGTTGAAATAAAAAAAGAAGCAACCATAATTATGATGAAAGAAAATACAAGTTCAATGTAGGATTTGTCAGATTGTGTAGGGCAATTAGTTGCAATAGCCGAGAGTAAATAATCACGTTAGCTAAGAGCAATCAGTCATGGAGACAGAAAACTCAATTCCCGATTGAGGAACAGGAGCTATTTATGGTGCCTTGGGGCATCCCATTGTGCACAAGTGGGCTATTCCATTGCAGAGATCATCATTGGCTGCTGGTAAGTAAGTGAAAGTATTTTATTATATAAACCAGCTTCAGTTTAGCATCGTAAGGAGGACTGCACTGAGCTACAACCTGCTTTATTTTTGTCTGCCAGCTGGACGCTTTACGGAGGTATGTGTTATTGTTATTCCACATTCAAATTTACCAATAGTGACAATACTTCATTCTAAAAATAAATCAATACAATCAAAATGATTGGAAGATGCTTCTGAGTGAAATCATCTTGAGGTTTCAGGTTCAATCCCAAAAACAGGAAAGAATAATTATCATAACTTAATACTTGTAACCAGTCATGGTTAACAGAATTGAAGCAGTCTATGCCTGTGGTTCAGTTTGAGATTCTGTGTGGATTCCCGAGTTCAATATGAAACAACCTGAAGAAGGTCAAAGAACATATCAGCAAAAATGTTGTCATTATAACAATAAAGATGAGGTCAATAGTCGGAACATTCTAAATAACAATTTTTAAAAAATCAATAATAAAATAGTACAGACAGATTGAGAGACAAAGTAAAGGGATATGTTATGTATGATCTGGGTTTCTTCAATACTAATGGCATTAAAACTTACTTTGTAAAGCAGCTGGTACATATAAGCAGGTTACCTAAAAGCAAAAGGGGTCATACTTTGTTTTTTTGTCCAATAATGTACATAATAGTTATGCAGGTAGTTATAATAGTTTTTAAGTGAAAAAGTAAATAGGTGTGAATTGCACAATGTCATTGAAAGAGACTATAGAGTAATTGGATACAAATCTACACAGACAATTCTCAAAGCTTTCAGCTTTGATTCTTCCAAAAGAGGAATTGGAAATATTACACCAGTGGAAATAGAAAATAAATTCCATACATCCACAGGATTCTCATGACAATTCTTCACATGTGTGTGTATATATATATAAATATATATATATGTGTGTTTGTGTGTGTGTGTGTGTGTGTGTGTGTAGATATATGGATATATGTGTGTGTGTGTGTGTGTGTGTGTATATATATATATACACACACATATGTATACATGTATATATATATATATATATAGTGTGTGTGTGTGTATGTGTGTATATATATATATATATACACACACACACACACAGAGGAGAAGAAAAAGATGTAAAATAAATTCCTTTGCAAAAACATCCATTTCAGCACAAATAGATTTCAATACACACAATTCTTCAGATACCTGCACATTCATTCTTTCAAATATTGTTTTTGCATACTTGTATATTTTATTTCTCTATAATTTTGGTAATCTACTACTACTACTACTACTACCGATGCCACAAAGATACCAAAAATAATTTCATCCCGAATTCCACTTTCCAGAATAATTTTTTTTCTTTTTTTTGTTTAACTTGATTCACTGAATTGAACAATGAGCTTTTTTCCCTTTTCGTCCCACCATGTTTCAAGCGCTGCAAAATTCTTCCTTTGGGGTTATTGCATATTGGGGAGCAAGCTGGCCCACCCTGAGGATGCAGCTCAAAATGTGAATTATTAAAAAAAAAAGAAACAGGAACATTATTAGATCAACTTTGTTTGGGAAGTGGTATTTTGGAAGGCACTTGCAAGTTTGTTTTCTTTTCTTTTTCTGGTCATGATGGGTAGAGAGGAGGAAAGAGAATTGGGGATAGTTTTGTTAATAGGTAAATAAAATCCCAAGGCAGAATATTTAGTTGTAAATATTTGGCAGAACATTGTGTTTTTACATTGGACCATTTTATTCCATATATGCGTTCTTGGGCATTTTGGCAAATAATTTCATTTTTGGAGCTGATTCTCCAAAGAGATATTTTGGATGTGATAAAACTTGTTGCAATTGCATTTGTAGAGATTTCTCCAAGTGAAATAATATGAGGAGAGACAGACAGACAGAGTGATGTGTGTAAGTGTATAAAAAGACAGAAAGATCAATAACAAAAAAAAGAAAATAAGTGACAGATAAAGACAATTGATTCTTATAATAGTTCGATAACTCAAGTGTCATTTCTGTGCCGTTGGTGAACAAGATGATTTTTTGTCACCACATACAATGAAAAATAAAAGAGTGTATTTTTGCCTCTATCTCAAGAGAATGAATATAACAATTAGAACTTTCAGATTGATTGATTGATTGATTTTAAAGGCATATCAAATCATCTGGATTTATTTGATGCCTAGAAGTTAAGGAATCACATATGATAGATCAATTTGAAAGTTTTTGTCCCCTAAAAGTTTTTCTAGGGTAGGAATCAATTTTTTTTAGCCCAAAGCAAACCCAGAAAGGAGCAACATATATGTATATTATCTATGGTTTGTAATTTGATATTCAGTGAATTTATTTGAACTGATTAATTTTAATGGCACATCAGTCAGTCTAAGGTTACATTATGCCTAGAGGTTAAGGAATTACATTCATTGTACATTATATTTATATGTTTTGTATTGTCACTTGAGAGTATTTTTTACATGACCCTATCAAATACAAATAATTTTCTAATAGATATATTTTACCCAGAGATAGATAAGTACTACCACTCCAGGTTAGAGTAGACCTGGGAGTAATGGCAATGAACGTGTACTCCACATTCCCCAAAACTCCAGGACAGTTCTATTTGACCCATAAATGGGACTTTAACAGGTCCTCTCCAGGTCAGAGTACACCTGAGAGTAATGGCAATGAAGGGTAACTCCAGATTCAGCAGATCTCCTGTCTTGTCATCAGATGCAGTTTAGTGTCATACTCAGGACACCCCTTTTTTTAAGAGGAGATACAGTCAGTATATTCCAAGCCTTGGGTAACAGGGCAAACTAACTTTCAGAGTTATTTCTTCTACAGACTGAGAGAATAAATTATGGACAGTTGAATCATGAGAAAACCAAGATTATGAATATCCGACTGTGAAAGAAAATGTCTTGTCTTGCTATCATAAAACAAATTTTTTCAAAATTATAATGAGTTTTAGTTTGTTCGTTTAGATTTTATGGCATATCAACCTTTGTAGGTTATTTAATGCCAAATCCATTTTATACAAATAAACAGTTCTATTTCGAACAATTAAGTTTATATAAGTACAGTTTAATTGTCAAAAACATTTCTATTTCAAGCTATTCAGTTTAGTCAAACAGTTCTAATTCAAACAATTCAATTTAGCATAAAGTACACAGTTTAAATGTCAAAACAGCCCTATTTCAAGCAAATCAGTTTAGTTTAAATGATTCAGTTTAGCATAAATACAGTTTCAATGTCAAAAACAGTTCTATTTCAAGCAATTCCGTTTAGAATAAGTATGCAGTTTAAATGTAAAAATAGTCTTATTTCAAGAAATTCAGTTTAGTAGAAATACACAGTTTATTGTTTGATTGATTGTCTGTTTGTTTGTTTGGGTTTTATGGCATATCCACCTTTGTAGTTTATTTAAGACCAAATCCATTTTTATATAAATAAACAATTCTATTTTAAACAATTCAGTTTAGCACAAGTACACAATTTAATTGTCAAAAACATTTCTATTTCAAACTATTCAGTTAAGTCAAACAGTTCTAATTCAAACGGTTCAGTTTAGTATAAGTATAGTTTTTATCGAAACAGTTTTATATCAAACAATTCAGTTCAGCATAAGTATAGTTTCAATGTCAGAAGCAATTCTATTTCTAACAATTCAGTTTAGCATAAGTATGTAGTTTATTTCTATTTAACCCATAGATAGAAGCCTATCGGGTGCTACCACTCCGGACCCAAGTGGACCTGAAAGCGATAGCAATAAAGTGGTACTCTACATTCCCCAAAGCTCAAGCATTACTGGAGCCTCATCATCAGATTGTTATATCCAGGACACTCGTTGGGGTGTCTTATTCTTCTGTAGAGATGCAGTCAGTGTATTCTACAGCTCCAGCTGACTGGCCAAAAGTTTTAATCTGAACAATAATTTATCATGGGAAATTTTAAATTTAATGGAAATTTATCAAACTATTTTAGATGGAATTTTTAACAGAATTATATAATCATCATCAAAGTGTGCTGATGGTATAGTTTCCCTTAACCCTCTCATGCCATTTATCCTTGTCAGTCATTGCCCTTTCAAGTCCTTTAGTTGGCATCCAGAAGTCTGCACAAAGTTGATGAAAGTTAGTTTTTGCTGGTTGGCCGGAGCTGGTGTGTCCATATATCCATCCCTATTATTTATCACTCCCAGCAAGTCTTCTAAATTACTTCCTCTGTCTGCACAGAGCTGATATAAGTATGTTCTTGCTGGTCAGCTAACACTGGCACATCCATGTGTAGAGGGCTATAGAAGAATGTCAATTATAAGTTTATCCTTGCTTGTCCAGCAGTGTCATCTTACTTGGATGGTTTTTGAGATGGGAGGTAAGTGACCGTGATGTCACTAAAAATATTCCTTTGCTAGCAGAGCCAAGTATACACTAACTGCATACCTTGAAGAGAAGTAAGACCACCTCAAAAAGGGTGTCCTGGGTATGACACACAAGGTAGTATGCAGTCATCCCTTCAATCCCATTACTCCCAGGTACACTTTGACAATAGTGCTAGTACTTGTTAGGGTCTCATCTGAGGGTAAAATAAATGTTTGAAAATTAATCATATTAGATAGGAATACTTGTAGCCATACAACTGAGTGTAAACAAATTATTATTATTATTATTGTTATTTACAAATCTTTTCTTCATTATAGCTCAAGGTTGAATGTCTGGGGCATGCAGTGAAACTCAAACTCACTAGAAATGTTTTGCTAGTCTAGTTTGCTGACCATAACACTATGCAAGATGCCCAAAACAAATGATAATCATTAATTAGATGTAGTTTCTTGAAAATATATAAGTCCTTGGAAATTATTAGTATTGCAATATTAGTTCAATATTAATTCAATATTAGTTGTATATAATTTGTATATGAAGAAATAGGATAGATATACAGTCATGCTACTAAGAGAAAGATGACACTGAACTACACACTTAAAGCAGAATAATTCACTTGGTAACATCATAAGTATTAAAATAGAAATACTTGAAACCATACAACTGGTATGATTAATAGCATATCAACCTTCCTGGGTTATTTAATGCCAAAGCCATCCTTGTAGAAGAACAGCTATGATACTATTTAACCAACAGATAGGGGAATAAAAGGGTTCGTACCTTTCCTAAGTGTAGTAGTTCGAAAGTGAATATAACAGCACAACTGGAGATTGAACTTGCTTACTTTGAGGCTGTAGTCCAGCACTTTAGCCATTATACCATGGGGAATCCCCCACAATATAACTATGTACAAATTATTAGTATTAAGAATAGTTACTTGAAGCTATAATTGTTTTCAAAGGATTTAAAGTTACTTCAAACCATAAACTGCATAAAAAAAGTTTAATTTTGGCATTAAATAACCCAACAAGGGTTAACATGCAATAAAAAAACAACCAACCAACCAATCAACCAACCAACCAACCAAAATACCTATTTTAGGGCCACTGTAATGATATTCTTCATTGATTTTATGTCCCAATATTCTTGCTTAGCTTTTTCGTTTAAACTTTTTACAATATGAACACATTGTGAAAATACATATTTTTGTTTTCGCGATAACATGAATAGCTTGTTTAATTTATTAGGAGAAAACTTGACATTTATTTCAGGTTTTTAAATGCTGTAATGTAAAGAGAAATTAATCTGTTCAACATAGCAGGAAATAACACGCAATCCTCACATTCTTCAAACAGAATCCTCTATGCGTCTATGATAGACATTGAAGAGATATGGTTGGTTGGTTGGTTGGTGGGTTTTATGGCAGATCAACAGGTTATTTAATGCCAAATCTTGTTTATACATACATATCAAATGCATCACTTATAAACAAATAGTTTATAGGTCACAATTTTAGGTAAGCCAGATCTCATTTGTTTGCACATAGTTTAATGGTTTCAAGCATTGTTATCTAACACTAATAATTTTATTTGCACACAGTTAAATGATTTCAAGTATTTCTATCTAATACTAATGATTCAATTTAACAGTCATTTGTTTGCACACAGTTAAATGGTTTCAAATACAGAAAAGATTAAATATTTTAATAGATGAGACCCTATCAGGTACTACCATTCCAGGTTAGAGTTGACCTAGGAGTAATGGCAGTGAAGGGATAATCTACATTGCCCAAAGCTCTAAGACTGGAGCCTCACCATCAGATGGTTTAGTGTCATATCCAGTGTCTTGTCCCTCAACAGAGATACAGTCAGCATATTTTACATAATCAGATATCATTTGAAATAATCAAATTGTAGCAAAGTATTACTATTATTATTATTATTATTATTCATAGATGTACACCGACTAGTGTTCCCATCTTTGTCATTATACTCATAATGTTTCAACACATATACTCTCTAGCCTTCTTCGGGTATCCATCCACCCTGTCGGAAGAGTGTAGAACACTATATTCCCTGCAGAGATGCAGCCTGTAAGGGTACTATCTATGAGTCAAATAGATCTATTCAAAAGTTATTCAAACTTGATAGTACTGTGTCCAAAAAATAAAAAATAGGAAAAATAAGAAACAACAACACAAAAAATATAAGTATGGACGTAGAATGAATGCAATTCTTAAACCCCTGGGTATGAAATAAAAATTTTGAAAGCTTGAAGTAGGGTTGAATGTGTGGCCTCCTGGATACAGGTTGGGGAAATCTGCTTTAAAACCTTTAAATTATAATCAATGTAAATATTAAGTAGAGGAAATAATGGATTTAAGAACAAAATATGGTATAAAATTCAACTGTAGTCATAGACAATATAGATATAGAAATTCAAAAAGAGTTGTACATGGCACAGTTCCAGGGATTCAACTCAGTTGAATATATAGAAATGAAAGGTTTAAAATCAATTCTTAAGAGCTTAAAAGGATCATCAGGAAAATGAATTTTATCTGGTAAATGCTAAAAAGCATAACGAACAAGATATTCAAAAAATAAGCCATTCAATATAGAAAAGGATTAAAGATTTTTGTAGCTTCAACATTACTAGCATTAATTTAAAAATAATAATATTTCATACAAAATGCAATAATACCAAAGTTTTATTTCCTTAGATATAAAATTTTATAACTGCTCCATCCATTTTCCTAATGTTTTATAAAGAAGAATTTATAAACTTTTATATTATCAATATCAACATAGCAATATACTTTCAAAGAACACTTCAGCTGAAATAACATAACAAAAAATAACTAATACTTTTTATCAAATTCTAAAAAATATAAAGGACTCAAAAGTTGATTAGCCAATATTTTCATTCTATCCATTTTTAATATAAGAATATGGTCAAAACTGAAACTGAGAAAAAACAAAAAACACCTCCATTAATATTTCCGAGACACACCTTTGGGGTAAATTCAATGAACATCACAATTTTATTTCATGAACGAGCAGAATTATCATTCTTAAAATATTTAAAAACAAAGCCATTTTGTCTGAGACACAGTCGTCTGTATTATAATAATCAGATATTTATAGGTATGTCATTGCCCTGTCAGCTGGGGTTGCAGAATATACTGACTACACCTCTGCAGAGAAAAGACCCCCCCCCCCCAATAAATACCCTGGTTATAAGACTAAACTATCTGATGGTGAGGCTCCTGTCCTAGAGCTTTGGAAAACGTGGAGTACCCCTTTATTGTGCTTACTTCTAAGTCCACTCTCGTCTGGAGTGGTAGTACCTGTTAGGGTCCCATGTATGGGTTAAATAGAACTATTCTATCATTTACTATACTTGAAACCATTTAACTGTGTACAAACAAATGATTAATATCAAACAAAATTACTAGTATTCAACAGCAATACTTAAAACCATTTAACAGTTGATAAATGATTAATATTAGGTAGAATTATTTGACAGTAATACTGGAAACCATTTAACTGTGTGCAAACAAATGAGCTCTGGCTCATGTAAAAATAATGTTACCAACAAACTATTCACTTAGAAATCATATATATATATATATATATATATATATATATATATATATATATATATACACACATACACACATGTATAAACAAGATTTGACATTAAATAAGCCACAAGGGCTGATATGCCATAAAACACAACCAATTCAAACCATAGGTATTTTACTGTAACATACCAAAAATAACATTAGATTCTCTCATCCTTAGAGAATGAAACAATCTCAAATCCAGTTCACAAGTTAATAATAATAGTGTGGGGACACCATTTGAGCTCACCTTGATCACTATAATTTCTGAAGAGAGATAAATATTAAAAATACTAATTATAGAGCACTTCACCTAATTTATTCATAATTAATCAAAAGAGAATTTGAATTTATTATGAGTTTAATGTCTGCCTTCAGCAGACTTTGTAAGAGTAATTTTCAATATTAAATATCCAAGTGCAAAATTCTTTATGTGATATGCTTATTATTAGTATTTAAGCATTAAAAAAATATGTGATTATTTATGTATAGATTCGCACTTCTAACAAGAATCAGAATCTACAAAAACTGAAATTAGGAGGCACACAGATCATAACAGTTATCACTGTAGGGAAACGGAATTGGCAACCTGATTGGTTGGCTTGGTTTGGTTTTACAGCATCTCAACCATTGTAGGTTATTAAATACCAAATTGGATTTATTCATATATATATTAGATAAATGTGATTTGTAAACATAAGTCCACAAAGTTAAATGGTTCTAAGTATTGCTATGTATAACTAACAATTCAATTAAACATTAGTCATTTGTTTACAGCTAAGGATCAAACAGTTCTATTTGACCAATAAAGAAGACCCTAACAGGCGCTACCACTCTGGGTCAGATTGGACCTGGGAGTGATAGCAATGAAGGAGCAGTCTGCATTCCCCAAAGCTCCAGCATTACTGGAGCCTCCCTATCAGATTGTTTAATGTCATATCTAGGACACTCAATGTGGGGGGGGTCTTACCTCTCTGCACTGATGTAGTTGGTATATTCTATAGTCCCAGCCAACTGGGTTTAGCAACCAGAGTTCAAATCCTGGACTAGGTAGTTTGCATTTCACTTTGGGCTAATATTCTTGTAAAAGGCATGAATCTATCTCTTCTCTCATCAGCTAGGGGTAAATAATAGGGTAAACTGAGTTCTTTAGTCTTAGTATGGCAACCAGTCTAGAAGGAAAACTGAATTTCAAACCAGCTGTACTCCACTTAAAAGTTGACCTTGTGTTGCATCTTGCTCATGTCAGAGGGGTTGGGTAAATACATAGAGAAACAGAAATAAAATCCACTGGAAGCCAAATTATAAAGGTTAATGATTTTAAATATCTTGGATCATGGACTTAGGAAAAGAATTGAACAAGCAAAAAGGACTAACATAGTCAGCATGCAATAAGGTGGACAAAATCAAGCATTCTAGTCTACTTGGCAATATCAAGATCTTTCAAACAATTATACAATATATTCTTTTGTATGATAGTGAAATATGGATACTTTCATCTAAGCAACAAAGATGATCCAATGGAACTTACATCTCTTTACTTCATCAAGTTCAAAATATAAACAGAAGACAGCATAAAACTCTAAGAGAGAGAGCTATAAGGGCTTGCTACATATGAACTGCTTTAAACATAGTCATGTAGTGAGAGCTAGTTAATTTTTTGGAAATTGTTCCCCAGTGGGGAGGGGGATTTTTTTAGACTGTTAATTTTTCAAAAGCATCTTAGTAAAAGCAGTTGATTCTAACTGATTCTAAAACACATTAAGATAGAGATGAGAAAAACAACCTTAACAAAGCTTGTAACAAACCCAATTTCAAAATGCAAGTTTCCAAAATTGGAAAAAAGCTCAAAAAGTGTGGAAATTTTTTTAAAATTCCTGAAAACTTTAAATGGCCATGAAATAACACCAATTAATGATATTGAGCTGCAATTTTCAATATATACTTTTCACATAGAGGCAAAAAATGATAGAAATTTTGAAAGAAAGACCCTAAGTAAACTTGGCTGAAAGATGATGTTTGTCAAAGAAGAAGGAAATTTGCTGGCCATTATCATCAAAACTCTAAATGAAGTTGTCTACCCTTTTTTGTATCTTGTTAATGTGGTCTGGATGCACAATGTGGTCTGGATGCACAATCATTGCAATTTTACAATGGTAATAGTTCTAGATAGGTAAGATCAAAAAATAAGAATTGAATTAGTTGTTTTTTGAATTTACAGAAGATCAAACATCAAGAGATGTGAGTGTCCATAGAAGAGGATCTAGAAATGTGAATTCATTTTTGTTATTTGATTCCTAGTGGAAGCAAGTTTTCTTTAGAGCATGTTTCAACAAATAAACATGAGACAGGATTCATATTACCAAGGTATTAAATATTACAAGTCTTAGATTTTAAGTTAGGCCAACATAACAAGAAACAAAATGATCAGGAAAAAAATTAAAATATTTCAGATGAAAAGAACAAGAAATCCTATACTTTGATCTTAAACATTTATAAGAAAGAGTTTTCAAATATATTTTCTACTTTACTCATAAAAAAAAGATCCAATGAACATAATTGAGTATGAATTATGATATATAAGTATAAATGCTTTGTGTATTTCCCTTCCAGTGCAAAATATCTAAAATGGAGGATTCAATAAACTAAAGTTTCCCTAAAAAAAAGAGTTTCCCAGCTAAAGAACCCATTCAAATAAATATCAATCCATCAAATATTTTTCTAGAAAGTAAATACATTGCTTCAATGTTTATTAGTGAATATTCTTTATTCTGTAAAGGAGACAAAAAAAATCACACACACACATACAGATATATAATGTGTACAATAATATGTTCAGTGTATGAAGATATATATATATATATATATACACAAACACACACACACACGTATATAGCATTAAATTACAGTCATGCATTTATTACATGCATGTTACAGGAAACAATAGAATTTGATGGGGAATACACACAAGATAAGGTGAAAGAAAAAGAAAATAAGAAAATTTAACAAGAATAAAAATATCTGCAATTGACAATGCCAGCCTAACAGTGCATGTAGTGCTCAATGGTTTTAAAAATCTTTACAATTTGTTCAGCGGATAGCACAAGTCAATAATTTCAAAAGTTGCCTTTTTTTCTTTCTTTTTTTTAACCTCTTCAAAACCATGCAGAATTTAAGCTATGCACAGAGGTACACATATGCACATGCAGAGCAATAAACATTTCAGAGAATGTACAGATGCAGCAAGCAATTGCACACACAACATTAAACAAACACTAAAAAAGAAAATAAATAAAAGACAAAAGAATTTAAACAATAAATGCTACACAAGATGCAGATACAGTAAGTAAAAAATAGAAGACATGTACACACACACAATGAAATGCTAAAGGAAGACGACTTTTAACTTTTTTTTACCTTAAATATTTAGATCTTTTGTAAGATTTCTAATTTTATTTTTTGTTATTCGTAAAATCTTTTTAAAACTTTCTCTTGAAAAATCAAAAACATTTTCAACAATTAAAAAAATAAGCAATTTTTTTCAAAGACTTAAAAAAAACAAAATCAAAATTATAAAAATATCTTTTCAGAAAGTTAAAAAAATCTTTTAAATTTATTTTCAAACATTGAAAATCATTTCTTTTTTTTTAAGTTACCAAAAACTCTATTTTCCTAAACTTTACAAAAATATAATTTTGCTAAAATTGATAAAATTTTCGATATTTTAAGAAAATGCATTTTAAATCATTAAAAAAAAATTTTTTTCCCAAAGAATTAGATGCAGATTTCTACAGTTGTTGAAGGAGAAAGAAGATGTAATAAAATGGGGTGCAGATCCTTAGACAAAAATCTAGGGACGTAAAAGTGTCAGAAATTGGTATCACAGGCACAAAATCTGATGGTGCATCAATTTAAATGTCAAAACCGGCAGCAACAAATCCATTCCCTAACAGTAAAGCACACCTTTGATAATCCCTTTGTTAAAAATCAAAAACTTTTTACAATTGAAGGTAGACTGTGATTGGTTGTGACTGACAGGGAAGAGTAAGAATTAACATATCTCATTTAATTCATATTAGAACTTTTCTTTTTCAACAGACAGCACCGAAAATATAAATTCTTTTTTTTTTTGGGGGGGAAGACATTTTCTTCTTTGCCACAGGAGAAGTATTTAACAAATACAATGGCAAAACAAAATCTTGCAAATTTAAGAGGTCACTTGAAATACAAATAGACTCTTCCAGGATTTGAATTTGTGTTGCCAAGTCCATTTCCTATAACAATAACAGTTATGCTACAGGTACTTCCAATGTAATGGAAATACTTTTAAAAAATTAAAAAATATATACATATAAAAAGCATGAAAAGGATCCTATAACAATCAACTATTCTACCACTGCTAAATGATATCAGGTATAACATCCTTTACCCTCCACTAAACGACAAAACCAAGCTGTTTTTGTAAAAGAAACAAAATGCCAAATGACAGTGTGTGTGTGTGTGTGTGTGTTTTGTATGTATATATATATATATATATATAGAGAGAGAGAGAGAGGGGAATAGTAGATTTTGGCAAATCTGACAAGATGATAAAAAAGTGGAAAAGTGAAAAAATCAAACACTTACAACAGGTTTAATAGTGATATTTCGTTCTTTATTAAAGGTAGAACTAAAGTTTTTCCTTGAATGAAGAACAAAACATTACTACTAAACCCGTTGTAAGTGTTTGATTTATCCACTTTTCCACTTATTTTTATCATATATATATATATATATATATATATATATATATATATATATATATATATACACAAGGATCATTAAATAAGTTTCCAGACTTTTTTCATATGGGCATTTTTATTGATAGTACACACATGAAACTCTAGTCCCCTTCGAAGTAATCTCCTCTGGCTGCAATGCACTTGTACCACTCCAATAACTTCTGGAAGGCCCCATGGAAGTCCTCTTGTGTGAGCATGTCAATGACCTTCATCATAGCCTCTTTCATCTCCTCAATTGTCTCATAACGACAACCTTTGAGCTTAGGGAATAACCAAAAGTCACAGGGAGCAAGGTCTGGACTATAGGGATGGTGAGGAAATGTCTTGATGCCTATCTTGGTCAAATAGTCTGTGACAAGGATGGAGTTGTAGACTGGTGCATTGTCCTGGTGGAAATATCACTGACCCGATTTGAAGAGTGTTGGCCTCTTCCAACAGAATCTCTTCCAAAACTCCCTTAAAACCTCAACATAGTAAGCCTAACTCTAACCCTTTGGCCAATCAACTGTGGTGTATTGACTTCCTTACTCCTCCCACACCTCTTATCATCCCTCACAGACTCCCTGCCTTGCTTGAATCTCTTATGCCGCTCAAAAACTGATGCTCGATTCATGCAAGATGGTCCAAAAGCAGTCTGAAGTATTCCATATGTTTCTGTGGCATTTTTTCCAAGTTTAAAACAGAATTTTATTGCAAATTGTTCTTCTGAATTGTCCTCACGTCCAGATTGCGTTTTTGAAATTCACCAGCTGTGACAATCAGGCTTTAGTAAGGTATATTCCAATTCCAGCTAGAGCTGTTCATTTGAAGCTGAAATCATAAAAAGTGGTCAGTTATCTCATAAGATGTATAGCAATAAGATACTGAATTTTCAAGAGTCTATAACAATTTTAAATGCCAGTACAAAAAAGTATGGAAACTTATGAAATGCACTATATATATATATATATTGTCATCCACAGGCAGACTGTTTCATTGTATTACAACTCTTCCGTGTGGCTAGGCACGTAGAATGCTTGAAGCTGGGATTGAAACCCACCCAACTTTACGTTAGACTTAGTATCATACTGCTCAACCAGCAAGCAAACCACGTCAGCTCAGAAATTATAAGCCATTATGTAGTAGCTTTCGTTTGTTTAAATTTTTTTCCCTTACCGGATACCAAAGTGCTCAATTCATTCAAAGAACTTTGTATTATGCGAGTGCCAGAGTGCTCAAATCCTGTGGGGGAGAATATATATATATATATATATATATATATATAATAATATATATATATATATATATATATAATAATATATATATATATATATATATATATATATATATATATTCAATAAATAAGGTGAATTTTGCCTAAAGAGTTGAACATGGAAAGCACTGTTTACAGTTGCACCTTTTTCAATGAAATCAATTGTGATGGATCCTTTCATGTACGAGAACACTGTCAGAATAACCTTCTTTAATGACTGCTGTGGCAGGAATTCTTTTTTACCAAAGAGTCAGTGTGTATTTATTCCATAGACTGTCTTTTCAACTCAGGCTTGTCATGGCAACTCCATGCTTACTCCATTTGTAAACTTTTTTAGCTTAAACATGCTTCTCTGTACACATCATACATTCTTCTGTAAATTTCACATGGTTTGCAGTTCTCAGGTACCAAAAATTTGATGACAGACCTCTGTTCAAGCTTAGAATACCCAGTTTGATTTAGCACCCTTTTAAATAGCCTCAAAACAAATTTTTCTTGAGATTAAAATAATTCTTGCTATAAACCAATTCTAAACAATGCAGAGTTTATATTTATGGAAAAAATTCTAAAAAAAAATTTATTTTGTTTTAAAAAAAAAGTTTCCCTTTATTTGTTGAATGACTTAGTCTAGAGTGTGTGTGTATATATATATATATATATATATATATATATATATATATACATACACACAAGCAAGCCTGAGCCAGAAAGAAAAGTGATGGCTGAACATTTTTGTTGTGGAAACACACTACCATTTCCAATAAAAAGAAGAAAATCCATTTAGATTTCTGTCTTAATTTATGTGCAGGTGAGGCACCATAGAAAGGGGTGAGATGTAAAAATCAAAAATTTGGATGAGGATTAGACCTTTTTGAATGACCCTCACATATTTTTAATATTTTCAAGGTAAAATAAAATATAATAAACATTAGTGATCATTTGCAAAATCTTTATTACCTACAGATTTTCAAAACTATACATTTCCATCACATAACTGATAATAGACAGTGTTGTAATTTGGTTCTTGAGTTTTAAGGAACCAGAAGTATCACTGTATAAGGAAAATGAAAGTATCATTTCCACCATTGTCTAAGGAAAACAAAAGTACCCATTCAATCATTACTAATTGTCAATAAAAAGGTGGTAACTCTCTCTCTCTCTCTCTCTCTCTCTCTCTCTCTCTCTCTCTCTCTCTCTCTCAACAGCTATGAATCTGACTCAAATTTTGTGTCAAATTTATTAGTTTCCTTCACAAATAAATTTTAACCCACAGAAATAACATTTTTATGTTTAAACTTTTTATGGGATTGAGATTTTCACCAAACATTTTCATTTTTTAAAAAATTTAGTCAAATATGGTTTCAATCAGAATGAAAGGATATATATACATCATACAACCTGGTCTAATTACAGAGCAATGAAAAATTCTAAAGCCACATTAAGATAAGGCATTTTTTCACAGGTAATAACTAGGTATACTGCACTACTTCACCTCTCTCTTACTCTTTCACTTGCTATCTTCTGGTCTTACACTAACTTCTTATATTTCAATCCTCCCCTTTCTCTGCATCACTCAGTGTTCTTTCTCTCTTTTTCAAGTTTTCTTTCCTTCTAACTTATTCTTTATTCCTTCTGTTTATGTAAATGATTTTAAAGAAATTCAATCAACCAATTGTCCTGTACTCTTAACTCACCAATATGACTGATGCTACCATCTCAAACCAATAGATGTCCAGATATGCTGATTCATATGTAAATAATCTCATTAAGTTTTACATATCTTAATGCAGTCATTTTCAGCAAATGCTATTAAATACACACACAAACAAACACATATGCACACAACAAATAACTACATACATACAAACACACATACAACAAACAAATAAAGAAACGAGCAAGAATCTTTTATTCTATCCAGAGAAGGTTCAAACCCACAATGTCTATATCATCAAATCAGGCAGACAGCACAGATTCCCTTGACTCTTTCTCACCATCTGTTCCTATCGACCATTTCTCCCGGTAAGTTGTTTAGACGCTACTCAGTGTCAACACAGTTTTTGCTGTTTGGCTGACACTGGCATATCCAAGTGTAAAAGTCCATAGGAGAACATCACTAATGAGTTCAACTTTGCTTCTTCAGCAGTGTCTAGCATTCAGAATTAATTCACTATAACACCATTCCTACACTCATACCATTTGTTCATCAATACATTTATTAATGTATAGTTATTTATATATATATATATATATATATATATATATATAAACTAAAAGTAACTAAAATCTTATCTTCTTACTAGTGTTTCATTACTATCAACTTCTCATACAGGCAATGCAGATGACCTCGTGCTTCTTGCAAATACACCTGCTCATGCCAAATCTATACTGCATAGCCTAGAACAGGCAGCAAGAAGCATTGGTCTTTACTTTAACTCAGATAAGACAGTTCATGTGTTTTATTCAAGATACTATTGCCTCCATGTTAAATGGCAAACCTCAGAAAATAGGGGACCAATTCATCTACCTTGGAAGCAATGTCTCATCTATTGATGTCAACATAGGTAAAACATGAGCTGTTATTGACAGGTTATCAACCATATGGAAATCTGATTTCTCTGATAAAATAAAATGGGAATTCTTCCAAGCTGTAAGCATGTCAGTACTACTGTATGGCTGCTCCACTCAGACTAAGAAAACAAGCTATATAAGAAGTACAAAAGGATGATATGTGCGGTTTTGAATAAATCCTGGAAGGAGCACTCTACAAAACAGTAGCTGCCACTTATTTCCCATCACACAAACCATCCTTGTAAGATGATCGATGCTGGGGAAGTAAAGATGAATTTACATTCATCAACTCTGAGGATGTCTAGAGGACTTACCAAGAGTGATGGCCCACAGGTACTGACAGTGAGAGAGAGTCAAAGAAATCTATGCTGTAAGCATGTCTTTATGATAATGATGATTATGACGATTCAAAAAATGAACACCAAAGTAGACTGTCACACCACAAGATGTAGCTGTTTGTATCATGAAAAAGTGTATACAAAATCAACATAGAAAGAAACCACTTCTGTTGGTTGAGCTAGATAACTTTAAAACAGAAATTTTTTAAAAAATTATTTCCTATCATTTAACATATGTTATCATGATTGGGTTTGAAAATCTTTCATAAAACTTTCATTTGATATTCATTTGAAATTAGATGGGAAAAAAGGTGGTTTCTATATCCAGTGATTGTTCACTTAAATGAAGCATGATTAGTTACCAATTTCTCTATCTTTAATGCCTTTAGACAAGAGTATTTAAAAAAGCTTTAACTATTTTCCTCCTAGTTTTCACTTCATGTTTATGGGAACTGTAATTTTTTTTCTCTTACATTAAACAAAAAAGTAAAAAAGAGAAAGAAATTTCAATGCATTGAAAACATGAGAATCTGTTTGTCTCTTACCATAGAAAACATTGAAAACATCAAGTGTGTTTAATGGAATGATTATCATCATAGGAAATGGAATCAACAATAATGTTTGCATTTCACTTAGTGCTAATGCTATGGGGAAATAGTAGGACAGACTGGATTCAAAAGCTTTGATTAGGCAACCAGTTTAGGAAAAGGAAAACTCTAAATTCAAACCAGCTGAAATCCATTTAAAAATTACCTTGTGTGGAGAGGTTGGGTAAATACATGTATCATCAACACTGATCCCTTAATCTCATATAGGGTCTTTGGCAGAAATAACTTGGGGGAGCCTATCTCTATTCTAGTCTACAACTGGTTGGAATTCAGAATTTTCCTTCTAGACTGGCTGCCATACAAAGATTATAGAGCCCAGCATGCTTTACTATTAACCCATAGCCAGAAGAAGAATAGTTGGATGCATACCTTTCCTAACAGTATTAGTGTAACATGAAATGCAAACAGCTTCATTTAGGCTTGGCTTGGTTTGGTTTTATGGCATATCAACCATTGTGGGTTATTTAATGCTAAACTCTGTTTACACATATATATTAAATATATATAGGATTCGTAAACATATTTTGTGGATAACATTTTTAGACAAGCCTGAGCTCATTTTTCTTTTTGAACACAGTTAAATGATTTCATACTATCTAATACAAATAATTCTATTTACTATTAATCATTTGTTTGCACACAGTTAAATGGTTACAAATATTGCTAGGTAACAGTAACAGTTTAATATCAGTCATTTGCTTGCACACATTTAAATAGATATACATGATATGTAAGAGATTACTTTGTCTCTAATTTCATTTTTTAAATGAATTAGAAATAATCTGTTTATTGCTATTGTTTCTGCACACTTAAATGATTTCAATTATTGCTATCTAATACTTACAATTCCATTTATTATTGATCATTTTTTTTTTGCATAAAGTGAAGTGGTTACAACTATTGCTATTTAACACTAATTATTCTAAAAACATTATTCATTCACTTGCACACAGTTAAATGGTTCCAAGTATTGTTATGTATCACTAACAATTCAATTAAACATCAGTCATTTGTTTACACACAGGTAAATGATCAAACAGCTCTATTTCAAATAATTCAATTTCGCATAAGTCATTTGTTTGCACTTAGTTTAAATGTCAAACTGTTCTAATTGACCCAAAGATAGAACCCTTTCTGGTGCTACCACTTCAAGTCAGAGTGGACCTGGGAGTGATGGCAATGAAGGGGTACTCTGCATTCCTCAAAGCTCCAATATTACTGGAGCCTTACCATTAGATTGTTATCCTATCCAGGACACTCATTGACAGAGTCTTAGCCCTCTGCAGAGATGTAGCTCCATCCAACTGGGCTACCTCATTCAGGATTTGAACTTAAGTAGCCTAGTCAACTTCCTACAATGATAAACATTATGCCAAAAGTACCTCAGTATACATGTATACAAACATGATTTTCATAATATAAGTGGGTCATTCAATGAATAAGGTGAATTTTGGCTAATGATTGAGCAATAGGAAGCACCATTTACAAGGAAATCAGTAGTGATAGGTCCCTTCATGTCCCAGAACACTGTCGGAATAACCTTCTTTACTGACTCCTTCACCAGTGTGCATCCATTCCATGGACTGTATTTTCAACCCAGGCTTATAATGGTAAGTCCATGCTTACTCCATTTGTAACCTTTTTTAACTAAAACATGCTTCTCTGTATACATCACACATTTGTATGTAAATTTCACATTGTTTGTACTTCTCAGTCCCCAAAAATTTGATAACAAACATCTGTTCAAATCTGGAGCACTGTTTGATTTGCCACCATTTTGAAAGCCCCAAAAGAAATATTTTTTGAAATTAAAATAATTTTTTCTATAAACCAATTTCAAACAATACAGAGTTTACATTTATGGAAAAAAATTTCTTTTGCTTTTCAAAAAATTCCCCTTATTTATTGAATGAAGCTTGTATAACTGCAAAAGAGAATTAAAAAATAATTTTATAGTTTATAGGGCTTTTCAGATTTTATTTTTGTTAATCACATAAACTTCAAATAACAATTCGGGATTATGTCCATAAACTAAAAAAAATCCTACTATAAATTCAATGTCAATAAAAACAGACAGCAGCACGAAGACTGTCATCAAAGAATTTGTTTCTTTATCATATTTATATCTAAATAAGACCAAAAAGAAGACATAGGAAGTAAAAAAAAGGGAAAGGATGTTAGAGGCCAATCAGATTGCAGCTCACTCCTAATGAATTCCATCAAGTGGAAATCTTGTCTTTTCATTGAATGTGAGTAGAGATTCTTTTTTTGTTTTTTAAATCAATAAGAGATGTCAGCATCAAGCAGCAAACAAATGACAGTGAATTGAATAAAGTCATCTGACACAGACATAGTGATATTTGCATATTAATGATGCTTTTCATCTTTACTGGTAAAAATTTAATTACCATGCTCTTTGTTAGTAATTTTTTTTCTTTAAAAGGAAAACTTCAGTGATAGAGAGTCAACAACTACCATAATTATTTGTATATAATATACACTCATGTATAGCACACACTACTAACTTTAGAACATTAAAATTCTAGGGAAAAAAATTTTGGTGTATCATAGGCACAGACCTTTTAGAATTTTTGACAGTGATACATCAAACAAGCCTGATACTCTGTGAGTGCTGCTTGCCCAGAGTTGCCTTTATGGTTTGGAAAACAGTCTCACAATCCACAGTTTTAAATTGACTTGACTTTGCCTGGTCATCAAAGTTTTTTTGGCAAGTCAGGCAAGATTTCTTGAAACATCTGGTTACTGTACTCTGATCAACTGCATCTTCACCTTTCACACCACGAAAATTTTTGACTACTTCTGCAGCGTAATGGATCAACTTGAGCTTGTAAAGCTTAAATTCCTAAATTAGACAACATTGCATGTTTATTTGTGCAGTTTTCAAATCACACACACAACAAAGCCATGCACAACATATCAACGTACCAACTACTATGGTTTGGTTTCTTTGATTAATGGCATATAAACCTTTGTAGGTTATTTAATGCCAAAGCCATTCTCCTAGAACAGTAGAGGTACTATTTAACCCATAGCTGGGAGGATAAGGGGGTTCATACCTTTCCCAAGGGTATCTGCCCAAAAGTGAATGTAATAGTGCGACTGGAATACGAACTTGCTTACTATGATTTTGCAGTCCATTGCTTTAACCATTACACCACGAGGACACTCCCCAACTACTATGATACAGCTGGTACTGACCACAGCATGAACTATTTTGGTCATGTGATCAAAGTACCAAAATAATGTCAAAATTTTGACTCAGTCAAGTACATTTGATTATACCTTGTATAACACAATCTCAGGTTTATGAGAGTACACATAAAATAAGCAGTTAAGATCTAAAGTTCAAACTTAAAAAATATATTCATCATAAGCAGTGAGAATTTAACTTCAGAATCAGTTGATCAAGACAGAGAGTTCAGAAGAAAATTGAATGAGATTTGTCAGCTTGTTTGAAATAAATGAAAAACAAATAAGATCTAAAAATTAAAAAAACAGAGTTGCAGCAAAAAAAAAAAAAAAAAAAAAAGACAAGCTTATGAAGACCAATTCAATATTGAGAAAAGATAAAGAGAAAGAGAGAGAAATACAAGGAAAAAATAGGCCAATGAAAGTTATAGCAATAAAAGAGACAAGAATCACTGATTTGTTTTGGTTTCTTTGTTTACTGGCATATCAACATTCATGGGTTATTTAATGCCAAAGCCATCCATGTAGAATGACAGTAGTAGTACTATTCAACCCAGAGATAAAGCAGTTTAATACCTTTCTCAAGGTTATTAGTTTGAAAATGAATATAATAGTATGACTGAAGTTCAAACTTTTAACTTCAAGGCCATAGTCCAACACTTTAACCATTATGACATAGGGACTACCCCAAGAATCACTGAAAAGAGAAAAGTAAATACCAAAAAGATTAAAGATCTTTAAAAATTTCAAAAAGTCTATTGTCTCGCAAAATAGGCAGCTCATAAGATGATCCAATAGGGTAAAAAACTTTCTCCTCAATTCTAATTCAATCAGCAGCACTTAGATTAAATTTCCTACAGAGGACTACCCTCCCGCACCAAAAAAAAAAGAGGAGGGTCCTAGGTAAAACACTAAACTACATCTGAGACTAAGGTGCTGAGGCTCCAATTGCAGAACTCAAGGGAGTATGGAGTTACCCCTTCATTACCATTATTCTCAGGTCTACTTAGAGTGATAGTACCTGTTAGGGTCTCATCTATGAGTGAAATAGGTCAGTTTAAGAATTTTTCATATTCAATAAGACTGTGAGCAAACAAAAACAACTGTATAGAAATGTAACTATGAATATACAATACACACAATTCCCTAACCTGTAGGCACCAAATGACCCAAGACAGGTTCATATGCCATTAAAATCAATCAATCAATTACATAAATCATACCATAATGGCTTGTGAAATTAGAATATTCACCAATGTACAAACAAGAAATTGATTTTCTTTTTCAGCAGCTTAGTGAATAGCAGCTCAGGATGTTAAAATACTAGATTAAGCAACCAAGATATATATATATATATATATATATATATACATACATACACACACACACACACTCGACATTCTATAAATAAGGTAAATTTTACCAAAGGAGTTGACAATATGAAGCAATGTTTACTGTTGCACCTTTTTCAAGGAAATCAATAATGATGGGTCCTTTCATGTCCCAGACGACTGTCAGCATGTTGTTCTTTACTGACTACTGCGCCAAGAATTTTTCCTTTACCATAGAGTTAAAGTGTTTCCACTCAGTAGACTGTCTTTTTGACTCAGGTTCCTAGTTAAGTCCGTTTGTAAACATCTTTTTGAATAAAACATGTTTGTCTATACTCATTGCACATTCTGTAAATTTCAAATCGTTTGCACTTCTTAACCACCAAAAATTTGATGATAGACCTCTGATCAAGCATGGACCATTTTAAATAACCTCAAAAAATATTTTTTGAGATTAAAACAATTTTTGTCATGAATCAATTCCAAACAATGCAAAAATCACACTTACAGAAAAAAATTTGAAAAAATTTGATCTTGCCTTTTTCAAAAGAATGATTATTTTTATATATATATATATATATATATATATATATATATATAAGACAATAAATATTTTCAATACAGTAAATTTGCTTTTGTTTATAACCATAAACCACTAAAACATAATTTTAAATAATGAAGGGATTTTCTGATTTCATAATAGATGAAGTACATTTGGTATATTTTTGCCTTAAAGTTTTCTTTCATACTCACAAAAAAAGTAAATGATTAAATAAAAACACTTAGCAAGCTAAGTTATTTGGTAATTTAACACAAGTTTTCTACAGGCAAGGAACAAAAGTACAGAATTCTACAAAGAGATCTACAGATTCAAAACTATCACTCTAAAGAATACTGATAATATTAGATGGAAAATATTGTTTTTTAATTGTTGTTCTGTTCCTAAATACAAAGGATGGGTTCAAGAATAACAACTATAGGACTTACACTCCTATAATTTAAAATGGGTGTTATGCCACTTGCTCCCAAAACAAAGATGGCGGACACACATAAACAATCAGTCTCAGGAAACTATTGGCCAGGAGAACCACATGGTCAGTGTTTAAAACTACGTCCTCATTTGAATTTCCTCCCGTGTTTTTGGAGCCGACTCCAAGACACGTATTTTCTATAAATACTTCGTCTTCAAACACTCTTCCACATTTTCACTTGCAGGGCTAACACACTCTATCCAGTGTGACTTCCAGAGAGAATACTATCACTCTCTCATATTCACCAACAGCCGTCAAATGTCACAAAATGTATAGGCCATGCAAACATTCCTTTCCTCAGTATACCTTGTCAGTGAGACTTTTTTCCAGCCTCGAAAACAGCAATTGCGTCGAACCACAGAAAGAAACAAACATTTATAAATACGTAGTCAACATGCATAGGACACTTTTGTCATTTAGTCCTTTTTGTAGTTTTAGTTGTGTTAATCACACACACACACACACACACACACACACACACACACACACACACACACACACACACACACACAGAGTATATTTTCACGAACAGTAATAGAACCATAGTAATGTTTTAAATGTTTCATTGTATGTATGGTTAAGATATAAATTTGTTTTGTTTATGCTGCTTGTTTTGAATGTTCCTTTTGTCTAAGCTGTTTCATATCATTTACACATCTTTACTACATTTTGTCTCCATGTGCCATTTTCCACATCAACCAAAATAACAAACATCTAAACGAAGCAAAACATATACTAAACTACAACATAAATTTTGGGGGACCAAACATATCTACCAAATAACATGTCCCCCAGCACAACCTATTAGTCAAAAATTGAAAAAAAAAATTATTTTTTTACATGGAGTAAAAATAAAAATGGAATTGAATTAAATTTTTAATGAATCATAATAACATTGACTATGTGAGAAATGAAAGAATATGCAGCACCCACAATACACGATTGAAATAAAAAAGAATTGCTGGACTTTAACTAAGTTAAAATTGAGAAAAATAAAAAAAAGGAGTTGTTTTTTAGAAGGAAAGCTTATACAATAAAAACGGAGTCAATGGTACACTTCACTTGATGCTGGGTGGAAGAACCTCATGAGTCAATGGCCAGGATCAAATAGTTCAGTCAGGAAACAACTGCTACCCACCTATAAGAATAGCACCTATTGATGAGGTAAAAATAGCCACCAAAAGATTATCATAACTAATTCAAACCATTTGTCCAAACCACATTACCCTTCATGCAGGTCAACAAGGGGCACATTCTGCTGAGGTAGGAGTCCTGGTCCCAGTGGTTAAGATATCTGACATATTGTACACTAGCACACTTAAGGCTCAACAACATGAAACTCTGAGTCATGAATTCTTATCCTGTCTTATTATCATCCGATTTTATACTTGAAAATATATAGTGTGTGCATGTGTGTGTGTATATATATACATATATAAAACAAATCTTGGAAGTAGTAGCCAAAAAACACCAGCTGTATGGCCACTTGCCTTCCATCCCACAAAAACATCCAAGTAAGATTAACAAGACATGCTGGACACTGCTGGAAAAGCAGGGACCACATCATAAGCTCTTCTGTGGACTCCTACAGATGAACATACCAATGCTGGATGACCAGCAAAGACTTTCATATATCTGCTTTGTATAGACACTTGATGCAATCTAGAGGACCTGTCAGGAGTAATAGACGATAGAGATGGATGACAAAACAGAGTCAAGGGATTCTTAATGACCAAATGATGATGATAATTATATATATATATATATATATATATATCTGAACTGAAAAATAAAGAGATCTGACATAAGTAAATAGATTTGACAGATATACTAATTGACAATAAGTTTAGTATAAAATGAGATAACTACAAAAACACTTCAAATTATTTTATATTTCATAAGGAAAATCAATTTTGGAAAAAAAAAACACTGGTCAATCTGCCAGTGAAATAAGCTGGTAGTAAACAGCATAAAAACTGAGAATTCCATTTTCCAACCAAATCACCTGACTGTACACGTTTCCTAATAAAGAAATGAAATAAGAGCATCTTAGTTCAAGTTGACCTAATCAATGGCAGGATATACTCAAATAGACTTAAGGTTTTAGAGTAAAGTAATTAAAAGAAAGCTACTACTCAAAACAGTCAACATTGAGCAAAGTTGAGGTCAATTTAAATGGAAGACAGATAGTTTTGAAACAGTTTTTTTACTTATTTGTTTATTTGTTTGTTTGGGGTCTTTTTTGTGAATTTTGAGGGGTTTGGTTTTTTTTTTAATCTTTGTTCAACTTTTGATTTTTGGACAATTTTTAGCCCTCACCTTGAGCCAAGAATTTAATTTGAAGTACCTCCAGCACACAATCAAACAGAATTTTCAGTTATGGTACAGGGGGTAATTTGAAGAATGGCTTCTGGAGTACCTGATGAATAGCTATTGAGAAAACTACATATCCATTCTGTATGTTTTTATGCAAACTCAAAGGAAATTATTTTTAAAGAGTTTTATAGATTTTCCTTTAGAAACAATGTGCTAAGAGTGCTGAACTTTTGAGATGAATATGTGAATATCATATACATTTTCATGGTTCTAGTCATTTCCTTGGCTAAGCACCTTTCAGTAGCATCCCATATACATGTGTGCGTGTGAGTGTGTGCACACATATATACATGTACATATGCATGTACATATATATGTGTATGTGTGTGTCACTCCTGTTTCTTAATCGTTCTAACACATAACATTTTGACCCCCTCTGCCCACGCCTATGAATGAAATATTTTGTAATTTGATTTCCACTTTTATTCTTATTTTTATGCTTATTTTTATTTTTATTTTTGTTTTTTTATTTTTCTATTTTTCTATTTTTTATTTCTATTTTCTAATTTTTATTTTTTATTTTTTTATTCTTTAATTCCTTTATTTTATCTTCTGAATACGAACTGTAACTCCACATTTGCTACTCTGCGACGAGTGAGAAGCATATAAATAGTCATCTGACGAGACGGAGAGTATAGTAATATTCTCCGCCGAAATAAATTTATTATGATGACTTAACCGAGTTTGAGTCTCCATCAAATTGTACTATATATATATATATATATACATATATATATATGTATATTTTGGCAGCATTTCTTCATTAATACAAATTTTGTTGAACATAATAGACATTTTCTGTCTACATATTTTCTTCTGGATCCGTTCATATTGCCGTATTGCTTTTATCGTATTCGGCGGGAATTGATTTATGTATTTTCCATATATATCCCTAGTACTTTCTGCCCGACTTTGGGTCATCATCGGGGAAGGATCTATTATAAAAGTGATGTAACTTTTGTTTTTACATATTACTACTATGTAAGAGCGTCTTTACCGTTGGAGTATATAGCATTTGCTTTTAAATGGGTTTCTATAAACAGAGTCAGTAGCTAAAGACATTTAAGTAAATTAACACTGGTTTGAAAATTAATTCTGTTAAGTGTTGGTTGCATGTTTCTAATATGTAGTGCTTCGAGAATCTGTAATTTTTAATTTATTATTTTGATGTTCTAATACTGTTTTGTTGTCGTTGAGAATTTTTCGTAATTCTGTTGTTGGGCATGAATGTTGTTTTAAATGCTGTACTATTGAACTTGTGTCAGAAAGGTGCATTGTAAGTCTCCTTGACAGGGTAGTTGAGGTTAAACCAACATATATAATATTATTATCAGAGATACAATCTCCTAAAGGACATTTAAATTGATATATAATGTTGGTTTTTTGCAAAACTCCAATCGAGGGAGAGGAATTATTTCTAATGACCAAGTTGGAGGTTTTAAATTTATTATAATATATAATAAGTTTTATCTTTTTATTAGGATCAGTGGGGAGTATGTTTCAATAAATAAATAAATATATATATATATATATATATATATATATATATATATATATATATATATATAAAACTTTAAAATCCACATTAAAAATGTCAATAATAAATTAAGAGGATTTCATATACAATTACTTTCTCTATATTACTCTCATCCATGAGATTCTCAATCAGATAGATAGATAGATAGATAGATAGATACTTTTTTAAATAGAGAAATTATATATTATAAATTGAATTACTATGACTACAAAATCTGGCAAGCACTCCATGCAACATACAGAACATTGGACAGCTGTTTTGACCTTATTGGGTCTCATCAGCAGCATATTCCCTGATCTCCACCATTGGAGATTGAACCAGCGATCACAGAATACAGAGTCAAAATTCTACCACTGACTCTAATCATGGTAATTCAATTTATAATATATATATATTATATATTATATATATATATATATATATATACACACATTACACACACACACACACACACACACATATACACATGCATTCTCACGAAACTATACACATATACATACAAAACATACTACAAACTATACTCATTGTGTTCAGATCTACAGACATACTCTCCCACACCATCACTAACAGACTACATGACATGGAGTGTTTCCCTGTAAAGAACGGACATAAAATGATTAATCAAAATAGAAAAGAAATATGTGAATGAATGCATGGTAATATTTTCCTCCATTCTTTTAAGTGAATATTCCACTGATTGAGAAGATGGAAAACTTTTAACTGAATTGGGTGCAGCGAATGATTCAAGTAACATACATGTCTGGCACAGGAAAAGAGGAGAAACTGAAACATTTTCCAATGTCCCTACAAAAGTCAAGTCCTGTCATTCAAAGATTCATCAACAACCTTTTGTCATTCTGTAGAGGATATGTGACAGACCAAAAGGGTTTCATTGATATTTATAAAAGGAGAAATAACTTGCAATTGTATCATTATTTGTGAGCTCTGACATATAGCTTTTTTTTTGTTTATTTGTATTTACCTAGCCACTTTGCCATAGACAGGATGTGGCAAAAGGTCAATTTTTAAGCAGAGTACTTTGATATTTTCTTCCAAGACCCAAGCATTTTTAAAAAAACAATAACAGCCATCAAAATTACCGGTATCATTTTCTCTCTCTTCCTTATCATTTTACTGAAGACTATGTATTTACCCAACCCCTTTTCTACATGCAGAATGTGACACAAGGTCAATTTTTAAGGAGAGTACTGCCACAGAAAAGAAATCTTGGCTGCAGAATAAGTGTTCAAATATACATTTGCTAGTGATAGGTTGCTTAAAGAAATATCTTTAATCAGCTGATTTCAATTTGAATCAGACATCTAAGTCAGTTATAGGCAAACTGCAGCCCACAGGCTACATGCAACCTGCGGGGCTTTCTAAATTGCCCACCTAAGGCTTCATTTTCTTTTTTTACAGAAAAGAATTTTTACTGAAAAGAAAAACAAATCAACTTTTCCCAATTTCTAAGGCAGATACTTATATCTGTGGTCTTCTTTAATGAAAATGGTTGAGGTACCTTCAACATAAAACAATTTTGAACTTTTTTAGTAATGTGGCCCAGCTGATAAGTAGCAATGTCTCATGTGATTCAATCTTCAAAAATATTTGCCTGTGCCTGATCTATGTTATAGTCACATTTTTCCTTAACTTTACACTCACAGCAGTTTAAACATTTGTGTATACAATTTTAAAATCTTTGATTCCATAATGAAAAATGTGCACTTTTTGGATAGCACTCCACTGTCTTTTTTGGACAATGGCATTGATCACTTTGACTCCCACATTGTTCTTCTGATGGCCCATCTTCTTTGTTTCATTGGGAGGAATAAACACAGAGCCACTTTTGTGTGCACACTTCTTTTATTACTTCTTAGCTATGATATCATCATTTTGTTATATATAACCTTACTACAGTCGGAGAGTTGCCCTTTGAACATAGGTGAAAAATATGAACACACCATTTTTCACACATGTACATCTCAGCACCTCAGGACCAACTGATAAGATTTTGTACTATTTTTCTAAATTCTAGGATTGTTTGGTTACATGATTGAGATAAACCAATCCCAACTAAACTCCCAAATAGATCCCAGGGTTTAACCCTGTCACTTATACTCAGTTGACCTAACATCTTAGAGTAAAATTTCTAATTCACTTTTTCATATTCTACATTACCTCTCAAATAATGAATTTATCTACATTCTGTAGTGCTCACTTGGTATTCACATGCAGGGTGGGCAGTTGTAAGTTTATTGCTTGGTGCCTGAGGCATCCTCAAAGGGAAATGCTGAATGGAGTTAGCATTTTTGTAACAATCACATGAGTCTCCCACACTATAAAATACTTTCATGTCATTGACTTCATGTCAAATCAGACTTGGTGGCTTGGTTTCTTTGTTTAATGGCATATCAACCTTCATGGATAATTTAATACCAAAGCTATCCTTGTAGAAGAACTATGTACTATTTAACCCACTGATGGAGGAATAAGGGGTTTCATACTTTTCCCAAAGGTATTAGTCCTAAAGTGAATGTAATAGTGTGATTGGTGTTTGAATTTACTAACTACAATATCAGTCTAGCATGTTGGCCATTACCCCATGAAGAATTCCGCTGACTTTGTGGAAAGTTAGATGAATCAATATATCTCAAATAGATACAGCTACTTTATTATTAAACATACCCACTCGGTTGTCGTCCATATAGGACATAATTTTTCAAAATTAAAATTTACTGTCAAATTCTGTTTAAAGAAATAAATTGAATGCTGTTGTTCTTGGACTGTACAATGTATAAAATAATAAATTCCTCATCACAGACATTTAGACAGAAAAAAGTTGTTTTTGAAAATATATTCTCTCAACAGTTGTTTCTTTTTTTTTTGTTTTGTTTTTATCTTAATTAATGTTTTGATGGAGATTATTAGATTAATAGAAAATAAACACTAAAAATTTGTTAAGATTTTTGCTTTGCACATTTTAATGATTTCCTGGTCATAATCAAGATGCAATGCAATGAAATAATAAAACTGAAATGGTAAACATCATCCAAGATTCTTCATGGTTCACTTCAGCACAAATGCACATTTACAACTTGAATTCACTTGAAAATTAATTATTACCAATGATGATAAAACTATTTAATGGAAAACAAGGTTTCATTTCATGTTGCCCTATCAGTGAGGCTTAGAATATACAGACTGTATCTTGTGCACAATGGTAAGGCTTCTATAAAAAGGTGTCTAATGGGTATGACACTAAACTGTATCTGATGGTGAAGCTCTAGTTCTCTTTGGTTGGTTGAGTGGTTGTTTTATGGCATAACAACCTTTACAGATTATTTAATGCCAGATCCTGATTATACATATATATTGAATATATATGATTTTTAAACAAACAGTTTGTACGTCACAATTTTTAAATGAACCAGAGCTCATTTGTTTGCACACAGTTATATGGTTTTAAATATTGCTATTCAACACTAGTAATTCTATTCAAAATTATTTATTCGTTTGCACACAGTTAAATGGTTTTAAGTCTAAAAAAACGAGTAAACAGTTCTAGTTGACCCATATATAAGATTCCTAACTGGTACTACCACTCCAAATCAGAGTGGACCTAGGAATAATGGCTAAAAATACCATATTCCCCAAAGCTGCAGTACTAGGGCCTTACTATCAGATGCACTTTAGAGTTATATTCAGGACACTTGTTGGTGGGGAGGGAACCCTTCTGCAGAGATGTAGTTGGCGTATTCTACAGCTCCAGCCAACTGGGTAGTCTAATTTTGGAGATTTGAGAACTGTGGAGTATCTCTCCATTGCCATTACTCCCAGCTTTACCCAGAGTCGTAACAAAGACCCATCCATGAGTCAAATGTTTAAAAATGATTTGGTTTCTTTGTTTAATGGCATATCAACCTTCATTCAGTTATTTAATGCCAAAACTATTCTGGTAGAAGAACAGTAGTGGTACTATTTAATCCATAGCAGGGAGGATAAGGGGGTTCATACCTTTCCCAAGGGCATTAGCAATAAAGTGAATGCAATAGCATGAGTGGAGTTCATATTCACTTACTACAATGTCAAATTCCAGCATGATAGCCATGGGGACTCCTCTTCCATCACTTAAAAATGGTTTGTATTAGATAGGAATACTTGATAACAGTGAATTATTTGTATTAAGAATAGTTTTGGAAATAATATAACTGTATGCAAATAAATGACTATTGTTAAATAAAAATAATTATTTGAAATCTTATAATTATAGGTAACAGAGAGGAATACTTGAAACCCTAGAACTGTTTTCAAATTATTCATATTAGATAGGAATACTTGTTTTCATATAACTATATGCAAAAAAACTCTTAAGAAACAACTACACAAAAAATGTGATTATAAATGTACAATGAATACAGTTCTCTAACCTCTAGGAATAAGATAAGCTGAGACAGATTGACATAATGTTAAAATTTATCTGTCTATCTAATACAAAACCACAGAACAGACTGACTCAGAATAGTGCTGACGGATGATATCTTGGGACTCGATGTGCAACTATATCTAGGTTTCATGTCATTTTAAAATTTTGGAGTTTAGGGGAGATTTCTCTCTCTCTCTCTCTCTCTCTCTCTCTCTCTCTCTCTCTCTCTTACACACACACACACACACACACACACACAATCTTTATTTGCTTCTTCCCAAAGCTAAAATCTACATTGTTAAAAAACTTCTTATAATCTCCAGTTTCAGTTTTTCAAAATCAAACCCTTTCACGACATAATAAGTTATAGGTTTGGTTTCTTTGTTTAAAGACATATCATCCTTCATGGGTTATTTAATTCCAAAGCCACCCTTGTAGAACAGTAGTGGTACTATTTAACCTATAGATGGGTGAAATATGGGGGTTCATGCCTTTCCCAAGAGTATTAGTGCAAAATAATAGTGTGACTGGAGTTTGAACTTACTTACTACAATGTAGCAGTCCAGCATGAATAAATTATTGGAGAATCATGCTGAGTCTTTCACGCTTTTCAAAAAGTATTTGTACAAAGTGAACATCAATTACCTCAGCCAGAATTTCAGATTCTTTCAATCTTATCTGCCATGCTGCAAATCACTAAACCAATTTCACAAGTCAATTTGTCAAAAAAAAAAAAAAGCCAGATGCTAAAATTAGAGCTTTTTACAAAGAACACTAGCCCCATTTTTTAAACTTTTTTAATTCTAAATCTTAATATGAGTTACTTGAAAGAAGTTCACTTTATTTTGGAACTTGTTAACCGTAACAAAATCTTCATCGCATAAAAAAATTAAATTTCAAAGATTTCAGAAGATCACAACAGGCAAATATATGTGAATTCTGATACAAGTAAGAAAAAATTATGAGTAGAAAAGAATAAAAAGATGCATAAAATAAGTCATGTTTTCACCAAAATATTCTTCAAAGACTGAGATATATATATATATATATATATATATATAGAGAGAGAGAGAGAGAGAGAGAAAGAGAGAGAGAAAGAAATTATGTTAAATGAGAATGTAAAGTAGCATAATAGATAAATTATTGAAATAAAAAAAAATGATTACTGTATTTGATGGTCTATATGACATCTCATCTTTTCCCAATAAAATAACTCAAAAATTATCTCCAGTCTTCTATACAAAGTTATCAGGTACACTAAAGTTTACCCAAGTACCATTACTTGTATCTAGCTTAACTCTATCTATAATAAAATAATATCAAATGTAAATGTCATGCAGGGTACATATAGGCTGACCAACTTTATTATTCTTATGTCACAATGCAAAATATAGGACATTTGAAACAGGGAAAGGAACAGTGATAAAAGATAGAAGGATAAGGGACCAGTGATAAAAGATAGAAACAGAAGGGACCAGAGATGTAAAACAGAGGAAGAAGAAGGAGAAAGCAGCAGAGATGGAAAATAGAAGGTAAAACAACCAGAGACAAAAGACAGAAGAAGTAGAAAGAAGCAGAGACAAAAGAGACAGAAGGAACATGTGACAAAAGAGGAAGGGGAAAGGATTGGAGACAAAGACAGAAGAGGAAACGCCTAAAGCCAAAGACAGAAAAAGAAAGGACTAGAGACAGAAGAGAAACAAAGGACCAGAGGCCAAAGACAGAAGTGGAAATGAACAGAAAGAAGACAGAAGAAGAAAGGACCAGTCACCAAAAACAGAAGATGGTTTGTTTTTTTTTTTGTTTAATGGCATATCAACCTTTGTGGTTTATTTAATGCCAAAGTCATCCTTGTTGAAGAACAGCAATGATACTATTTAACCTATAAATGGAGGATAAGGAGAGGTCAAAGTATAAAAGTGAACAATAGTTCAATTGAAGTTCAAATTTGCTTACTTCGAGAATACAGCCCAGTACTTTAGCAACTATACCACAAGGACTCGCTCAGAAGATAGAAAAGGAAAGGACTGGTGATGGAAGACAGATGAAAGAACCAGTCACAGAAGACGGACAATGAAAGGATCAGTGACAGAAGACTAGAACAAAGGATAAATGTTGGAAGACTGAAAAGAAAAGGACCACAGACAGATGACAGAGGAGGAAAGGACAAGATACGGAAGACTGATGAGCAAAAGACCACAGAGGGATAACAAAAGAGGAAAAGACAAGTGACAGAAGATAGAGGAGAAATGGAGCAGAGAAAGAAGACAGATGAGCAAAGGACCAGAGATGGAAGACAGAAGAGCAAAGGATTTGTGACAGAAGAGCAAAGGACGAGTGACCGACGACAGAAGAGCAAAGGACCAGCGATGGAAGACAGAAGAGCAAAGGATTTGTGACAGAAGAGCAAAGGACGAGTGACCGACGACAGAAGAGCAAAGGACCAGCGATGGAAGACAGAAGAGCAAAGGACAAGTGATGGAAGACAGAAGAACAAAAGACCAGAGGTGGAAGACAGAAGAGCAAAGGACCAGAGACGGAAGACAGAAGAGCAAAGGACAAGTGATGAAAGACAGAAGAGCAAAGGACAAGTGACGGAAGACAGAAGAGTAAAGGACAAGTGATGAAAGACCGAAGAGCAAAGGATCAAAGATGAAATACAGAAGAGCAAAGGACAAGTGACAGAAGACAGAAGAGCAAAGGACAAGTGACAGAAGACAGAAGAGCAGAGGACAAGTGATGGAAGACAGAAGAGCAAATGATCTAAGGCAGATGAGTAAAGGACAAATAACCGAAGACAGATGAGTAAAGGACAAATGACCGAAGACAGATGGACCAAAGACCAGAGACAGAAGAAAGAAAAGCAAAGGACCAGACACAGAAAATGGAAGACAGAAGAGCAAAGGACCAGGAAGATAAAAGAACAAGAAGGGACCAAAGATGGAAGACAGGAGAGGAAGAAGGATTAAGGGTAGAGATGGAAAACAGAAGAGGAAAGGACCAGAGACAGAAAACAGAAGAGAAAAGGACCAGAGACAGAAGACAGAAGAGGAAAGGACCAGACAGAAGAATGATAACAGAGAAGCAAAAAAAATGCAAATGATTAAGTTTTGTGAATGGGAGATGGAAGGCTAGAGAATGGGTGATTGGTAAGGGTGGTACAGATCCTTATCACATTCAGATGGGAAATAGTGCCTAAGAGTGGGAATGGGAGGGTAGGGAAAAAGGGAAGGTTGAAATGGCAAGGGTTGAAAGGAAAAGGAGGATTGTAATGGGGGTTAACAAAGAAGTGGGGAAGAAAGAAAAAGTGGAGTTATAGGGAGATTGATGAGGCAATGGATGGTGGTAGGGTGGAAATACTTGGTACAAAGAACAAGGAGAATTGGTGGAATGGAAGGTGGATTTTGATTAAGAAAATAAAAAACATAGAGGTGCTATAGAGGTGAAGAAAAAGGTAGTGAAGACTGCAGACCAAGCAGATATGATAATGAGAGAAAAAAAGAGACAGAGGGAGAGAAAGTAGAGAGGAGGAAGAGGAGAAAAAGAATAAAAGGTTGACAGTGGTTGATATAAATACAAGATAAGGTGGAGAGAGAGAGAGAAATAATAGACAGAAAAATTGAGGAAATAGGTGGGAGAAGTTAGTGGAGTCTAAGGAGAGGATGGAAAGAGGGTGGGAAGTGATAAGGGTAAAAACTGAAAAGGAGAAGATGAAAAAAAATTAAGAGGGTAAGTGTGAGGAAGAGGAGGAGTAAAGGAGTGGGGCTGAGCAGTGATCAAGGTGTGAATCACTGCAGTCTTTGTTTCTCCTACACAGAGTTCAGGGGAAAATAAATAACGATTTAAAAAAATTGAAATGATAACATAAAAGGCCGGGGTTAAGGTAGGTTTCTTCAGCAACATTTTTCATGCTTAAACACACACACACACACACACCTCATGTATGTAGAGCAGAAACTAATATTTCCAAAATTTATTCTTGAACATCAAAGGATCTTTGACATTTTCTTACAAAACCCAAAAGTTTTCAAAAACAATAACAGCCATCAAGATTTTCTTTCCCCTTGTCGTTTTATGAATTTACCCAACCCTTGCACTACGACCACCCTTAGAATACGCAAACCGTATCCTCTGCAGAAGGTTAAGCCCCTACCCACAAAAAAGGATGTATCCTGGGTATAACACTAAATTGCATATGATGATGAGGCTCTAGTTCTGGTGATCTGTAGAGTATGGAGTATCATTTCTCTCAGGTGCACTTAGATAAGGAGTAGTACTACCTATTAGAATATCATCATATCTATCAAATAGACCTGTTTAAAAATTATTTGTATTAGATAGGAATACTTCATACTCTATAACTGTAAATTATTTGTATTAAGAATTATTCATATTAGATAGAAATACTTCATACCCTATAACTGTAAATTATTTGTATCAAGAATACTAACTTGAAGCTATAACTGTTCACTAAGAATTATTATAAGTCATTTGAAATGATGTAACTGTATGCAAGTAAATGATTATAATAAGATAGTAATAATTACTTTAAACTATACAATTATGTATAAATTATCAATATTGATAATGACACTTTAAACCATACAAGTGTGTGCAAATTATTTTTATTAGATAGGAATACTTGAGATCATATAACTTTGAACAAAAAACAAATAAACAAATAAAAAACAGCACAACAAAGAAAACGAGAAACAACTACACAAAAAATGTAAATACAAACATACAATGAACACAATTCCCTAACCTCTGGGCATAAAATAACCCTAGATGAGTTGATATGCTGTTAAAATGTATCAATCAGACCTGTACTATGACCAGAATGCAATATAAGGTCAATTTTTAAGCAGAGTACAGTTTTGAATTCAGAGTTTTCTTTCTCTGAGATTGGTTGCCTAATCAAGGCTAATGAATTCAGTCTATCCTACTATTTATCCACAAATAAGAGGTAAAGAGATAGATTCATGCATTTTCCAAGAGCATTAGCACAAAGCGAAATACAAAGAGCCTCATCCAGGATTTGAATTCAGGTCACTGATTCGAATTCCTACAACAACCATTGCCCTAAGTGTACCTCCCCAACTGTAGGGATGGAATAATAAGTAAAAAGATAATAACATAAAAAAATTAAATAAACACAAAAGTAACAGTTTCCCAGGAGGCCTCTAAAAGATGGGCTTCCTGACACCAAAGAGAAACTCTTTCTCAGAAGCTTTTATCATCTCAACTTGGACAGATGCACCTTTTTCTCTCAGCTGCTGGTAGGAAGCGTATGTGCTTGTAAAGCCTCAAACTTAGCTCGGTGCTGTGTCTCCTGTTAGTAGCAGCCTCTGATAATTCCATAATGTTCTTCAAAGACCTTGTCTGGAGGAGCATGACAATTCCAGGAAAAAATTCCCATCACAGAATAGTTATAAAACCAAAAATAGAATTTGAATCTAAAAATATCCTTGTCTTTTCCTTCTGTCTTAAATTCTTTTGCAGCTTCAATGAACAAATAAGAAGATAACATGTGAATGGGTAAGAAGAAAAAAGAGTCAGATACAAACCTCAAAATCTCCCCCAAAAAAACAACAATTCACCACAACCACAAAAATTTTTCATATGGCCCATATACTACCCACCATTTCAAGATCAAGTTTTTGAAAATTCATTAGAATACCTATACAAACGAATGCAATCTATATCAATAACTTGGAAGTGTTTGTCTGTCTGTCCTCTATGGACAACCAAATGGCTTAATGTTCAATAAACCCAGGGCAATATTTTGTTATATATACATATTGAAAAATAGTCAGCTGAAAATCATGTTGCTGTAATACATATCTAATTATATAGAATTTAAATTTTCAAATTTCAAATGAAAAATTATTACAAATTGTTTTATGAAATAATTACATCAAATAAAAATTACTAATCAGGATTATAGGTAATTATTCAAGCTGGATATGTAAAATAATTACATAATATTATTTATTATTTAATCAGGGCTTACAATCTTAACAAAAAAAATGTTTACATGGATAAATCTCTTAAATGTCACTTAAATTTAAAAAATAACTAGCTTTAATATAAATTAAGCAACAGGAAAAAATGTTTTAGAAATATATAAAATCCTAATCAGACCTCATAAAATGTTATGCTCAGACCTAGGCTCCAGTGTTATGACATGGAAATTGGAGTGTGATATTGAGATTAGGGACATACAAAGAAGAGTGACAAAACTAATAAAAAGAGTAAAAGATTACTGTTAGTGGGAGAGATTAGAGAAATTAGAATGAACTACTTTACTAGAAAGAAGAATGAGAGATGATCTAACAGAAACCTTTCAAAATAATTAAAGGAAGTTCTAATTATGGAAGATATTTTTTTCAATATTTTTCTTTAAATTGAAAATTAAGTCAACTAACCAATTGAATATTTCTATTAATAGAGTAATGTATTTTTTAAACAAATTGCCTAATTAGATCAAAAACTAAAAGAGTGTAAAAAAATTTAAGATTAAACTGGATGATTTTGGAAAAAATGGTAAGAAAAAGAATTTAAGAGAACATTTTAGGGAACTATTGGATGAATTACTCAACAGAATTTGATGTGTACATAGATATTGTACCAAGAGAATATATGTTCTCTACAAAGATTTTTTAAGATTGATGTGAGAAGATAGTAAAATGTGAAGATACTCAAGGAGAAAAATAAAAACCAAATAAATAAATAAAAATGGTTGAGTAATCCTACAGATTTTATTAGTTACCATATTACAAAATAGTTTTAAGTAAATTCAACAGCCAATATTGAAAAATTTCCCCAAAGGCATTTACTAAACTTTTCTATGAAAAATACATGGCATTCTTAAATCATGGCATTAAAATCCAGTTTTAGAATTATCTTTTGTATTCTTTTAAATCAACATCTACATTTTCTGTTTCTTAAATTACCTTTTAGATTTTGCTCTTTTTTTTAATTAATTTTTGCCTTTTCTGTTTTTTTAATTATCTTTTAGATTTTCTGTTTTTTTTTATTAATCTTTGCTGTTTCTGTTTTTTAAATTACCCTTTGCATTTTCTGTTTTTTAAATTACCTTTTAGATCTTCTATTTTTTTAATTACCCTTTTCTATTTTTTTTAGATTAATCTTTGCCATTTTTGTTTTTTAAAATTAGCCTTTAGATTTTCTGTTTTTTAAATTACCCTTTGCATTTTGTTATTATGACAGACACCTGAAGAAGGATAGGAGGGTATATAAGAATTGAAACATTGTGACCATAATTATAACCCAGACAAGGAAACTAGACTGAGTATATCAGTGTATGGATAATGATTCTGCAAATCAGAAATCCAGACAAAATTTACCTAATAAGCATTTTTACATTCTGACTAGAGTAAAAAAAAAATCACAAGGCCATACTAAAAAATAATTCCTTCTTCAAGCACACCCAAATTGTATTTAAGAATAGCAAATAAGGTACAATTATACAAAAGATAATTGTTGACTAGAGCCTAAAGCATGCCATATTACATTGCTTTCAAGTGTCCAAGCATTCTTATGTGGAGTTTAATTTTTTTTTTAATTTAAAGATAAGAAATAAAATATTATTAAAAAAATGCGAACATAAAAAATAAAACCAAGAATAAAATACAGAAATAAAATAATAAAATAAAATAAGTTACCACACAATTCCACTATAGCAGAAAGTTTCATTTTCAGCATAAAAAGAAGAATTAACTGTTTTGGGTCTTGCCAACCCACTGGACAACACATGCTTTTGCAGCCTCCTGAAACAAGCAATCCATACTCAGTAACTTTTATAATAATGATAATTCATAGGCATAAAAAAATTCCACAAGAGAAGCCCATACCTAATGCTTTTGACATTTCAAATAACCAAAGAAAACATTTTGATTTAAAATTGAAGGCTAAAAGCAATTCTAAAACTTTTGTTCATCTAGCCGATCTTCTTTTCTTTTTTTTTTTTAATTAAATATTTTTTATCTAAATATTCACCTATAAAATTCACACACAATTAGAATAGTAAGAAAGATATTATTGTTTTTAAAAATGACTATGCAAGTTAACCAGTTTAAAAGTAAGAAATTCAATGTAATTTTTCTGTATCAAGATGAATGAATGTTAACAAATATAAGATCTTTTTTATTGAAAGTAATATTTGGTTCTAAAAGCAATCACACACAATTTACCTTTTGATAACCCTTTGGAGGCATGCTTAGCGATCAGAGTTCAAATCCTGGGCCAGGCAGTTTGTATTTCACTTAGCACCAATGACTTTGAGAAAGACATGAATCCAACTATTCTCCCTCCTCAATGGATAAATAGTAGAACAAACTGAGTTCTTTATCTATGGAATGGCAACCAGTCTTGAACAGTGGTTCTCAACTGATATTGGGCTTGCCCAGTCAACTGGAGCTGTAGAATACACCGACTGCTTTCTGCAGAGGGGTAAGATATGACACTAAACAATCTGATGGTGAGGTTCCAGTAATGTTGGTGCTTTGGGGAATGTGGAGTACCCTTTCATTGCCATTACTCCCAGGTCCACTCTGGCTCGGAGTGGTAGCACCCAATAAGGTCATATCTATGGGTCAAATAGAATGAAACTGTGTACTTATGCTAACCTAAATTGTTTGAAATAGAACTGTTTTTCTATGTTAAACTCAATTGTTTGAAATAGAAATGTTTTTTGACATTGAAATTGTGTACTTATACCAAACTGAATTGTTTGGTATTTCAAAAATTCTGATATCACCCACCCACCAAAATTCTTATATCACACACCCACCAAAATATTTAATTCTTACATATTCATTAATTTAGTCTCAAAAAAAGCCTCATCAAAATATTGCATGTTCCACCAAAATATGACCATGCCTCACCAGTGAGACATGCACCCCATGTTGGAAATTACTGGACAAGGAGAAGATAAACTCTGAATTCAAGCCAGCAGTATTCTGCTTAAAAATTGACCTTGCGTCACCTCCTGCCTGTGGCAGAGGTGTTGTGTAAATACCTTTGATAGTGCAATCTACAGGGTAACTAAAAAGTAACTCACTATTTTAAAATTCTTTTAATTCTTTCTTAACTATAATTCTTACAATTATAAGTATTCTAAAATTGGGATTTATTTTTCAATCAGCCTGTACTTTAAGAAACATGTTATACAACCATATTTGAAATAACTAAGCAGCTTCATTCACTGACATTCAGTTTTCTCATGATCTTCTAACTGTACAACAATTATGAACATTAAAAATAAAATAAAATAAAATAAAAACAATCTGAAAACAAAAACAACAGGTAATAAAAATGGTATTGACAAACATGAATATTCTGAAAAGTTCTCCACTCAGACACAAGAGATATTTTACCCCCCACCAAAATTGAAAAAAAAAAAGTGCATATGAAAGTTCAAGATTAAATTCACTTCTGCCAAAGGCAATTTCTTTATATTCTCAGATACAAAAGATAAACTTTTTTAAAAATGTGAAATGAAGATTTGCTGATAAAGTAGTTACATAGTAACCTGAGATGCACATTCATTGCAATAAAATTACTAAAAATTAACAGATAATTGTCAACAGTTGCATAAACCAGCTTAGCAATATCACTGTTGTGTATATGCATTAAAATAGATTTTAGTATCACCAACTTTTTAGTAATGTTTATTAGTAATACTCATTCTTTTTTAGAGGGGGGATTCATAAATGTAATACACAGAAAAGCCATGTTGATTATTCATCTTAATACAGTTGCAAATTATTGTTTTCTACCCTAAGATTAAAGAGAACAAACAGTTATGCTCAGATTTTTGTCGACCCTCAATTTTAAAATTTTAAAAGATACAAACGATAGAAAAGATTATGAAATCTTGAACAACTTCTGCTACAGAGAAAGATGAACATAACATATAATAGACATGCAAATCTTATTTTGTTTATATACACACATACACAGACATTTTTTTCAATCTATTACAATCAAAGTTACTAATCTTAATCTATATGAATAAATGTGAATTTCTGTGCATGTTATTACACCTAAGCTAACATTAAAATAGCCTACATCATGTTAAATTTTTAACACAGACGAACAAAGTGCAATATGAATAGTATGTACAAACAAATAGCATTTATCACATTCATTTACATATTGGTTTTAAAAATCAGATTTTAATAAATAACTGCCCTGTAATTTTATTTTCAAATACATAAGCAATAGTTTTGTAGATAACTTAAACAAGTTTTTAAAAAAGGTTGAAATTTGCAATGTATATTAATGCTTCAACTTTTTCATAGCTTTTTTGAGTGTAAACAGACATGAAATGAGAAATTAAGTACAAATTGTTTTGTAAAGACTATAATGAAAACCAAAACACTCATACATACACACAAGTATATGGTAACAGACATTATTTTTATATAGTCTCACTCAGGTTTTGTTGGGAGTGGGGAGTATTTGTTTACAAAAGTCTGAAACCAAAATCAATCAGGGTCTTTACCTTTTTTTTTTTGGCATGATTGCAAATTGTAACTCTATCGTGTAAAAAAAAAAAGTGCAGTGAAGAGCAAGTGGTTAGTTATATATAAATCAGTTTTTGCAATTCAATTTATATGGAAATATTGAAATAAGAGGAGTTATTATTCCTTTGGAACATTATAAGGTATTTATACTTAATTTTTTTTTTTAATTTATTATGACTACAGGAGAGAATGACTGAAAAACAGAGTTGGTATAAGTCAAATCAAATCAAAATAGAATTTAAAAAACCTATTCAGAGCCATTGTATTTTTCATTTAAAATAAGTAGGTATAGTTCTTTTGGGGGTTTTGTCAATGACATTTTAAAGAATTTTAATTAATCATAATGATAAATCTGGTCATAAAACATTGTTAACTATATACATTGTTTCTTTTAACTGAAAAAGAACAAATGATATGTAAGATCATTTTTTTTTAATGAAAGAAAAAAAAACAAGATTTTCACTCTTCTTTGAATATTCCTATTAAAAAATACATTTGACTTTTGCAGGCTGCCTAACAATCTTTACAAATAATTCTTAGGATAATAGGGCAAATAAAAAGTTTTGTAATATTTTAGCACATGCTAGTTTGCTGTACATAACTCATGTAATGGAAGTATTTCAAGCAGTGGTAGGTACCCATTTTGATCAGTAGTATCATAGTGGTTGGTGTGCTAACACAATGTGCATTGCTTCACTTCATGTGGGATTTGAAAGCTGCACTGATGGAGGTACAATGTAGTCTAATTCAGGAAAATATGCTTTACAAATTTGAATTGGACCATAAAGCCACTGAAGCAACCAAAAACATTTGTTATGTTAAAGGTGAAGGTACAGTTGATCAGTCATCAGAAGGTTTAAGAAATTTCACTCAGGTTGTAAGAACCTCAGTGTTCCAAGCCACAGAGGCAAATCTAGCAAATAACACTAAAACAGCATCAGGCAAACTTGGCATCACATAATTCAGTGTGGAAAACTCTGAATTCAAACCTGTTAAACTCCGCTTAAAATTGACCCTGTGTCATATCCTGCCCAAGCGGAGTTTAAAAAAAAAAAAAAAAAAAAAAAAAAAGAGGAGGTGCCCATGGTATAATGGTTATCGTCGTAAGAAATGGACACGGCGACACGAGTTCAAATCCTGGACGAGACTAATTGCATTTCACATAACACTAATACCCTTGGGAAAGGTATGAATCCAATTATTCTCCCTCCAGCTATGGGTAAATAGTAGGGCAGACTGGCTCTTCAGCCTCAGTGAGGTAACTAGTCTAGAAGAAGGAAAACTCTGAATTCAAACCTGTTAAACTCCGCTTAAAAATTAACCTTGTGTTATATCCTGCCCGAGCAGAGGAGTTGGTAAATATGATAATTCAGTGTGGTTCATCACCTTCATGACCTTGGCAAAAACATCCAAAGTTACCAAATTGTACCTCATGTTACCAAAATATTGCAAAACATTTGACTCACCTCAGTTTATGCATTATTTCTTTTAAATGAAAAGGAACATATAGTATATATTAAGATAACTTTTTTTTAAAGAAAAAAAAAACACAACAGGATTTTTCACACTTCTCTGAATATTTCTATTTAAAAAAATCAATTTGACTATTGCAGGCTGCAACTTTTACTTACAAATCTAATAATACCAATATTATCCCACATAATTATGTGTAACAAAAACAGGCCCCTGCAGTATCATGGGATAGTAATGAAAATTTACAAGATGAAAATCTACAATATGTAAATGATTGTGATAAATGCCATTTGTTAGTACACCCCATACATATTGCACATTGTTCATATTTG
>OY757930.1:74535665-74548165 GCA_963585895.1 Sepioteuthis lessoniana | reverse complement strand
CTTCCCCAAGCAAGCTAAGCTCGGAGAATATGTTTAGGTTGGACGAGTCCATCTTTGGGGTATGGTAGGATATATCCCCCATAACACCCCCTCCCAATGTTTTTTGTTCTATTAAAAAAAAAAAAGGTGTCAATATCTCCTTTTTTAGTGGTCAATGGTCAAAGGTTCAGTAAATTTCCTTTTCCTTCCCGATCGACGCTGTTCTATGGCAGCTTGTGGAGGTTCGATATCAAACATATCGTACAACGTTTCGATAGCTTCTTCCTCGTCTTGGAGTGTACGGCCATGGTCATCCAGCCATCGCCTCCTGATTTGGTTCAGGTGTCTTTTATGTGTGGCAGTAGGGCCCAGAATGATGTATGTCATGTTTCCAATTCTTTTGTCGATTGTTCCCAGTTCCCAAAAAGATGTGTTGTTACTGTAGGCTTTGAAGAAAACCTTGTCTCCTGGGTTATATCTTTTTGTGGGAACAGTCATGGTCCTACCCAGACTTGCTTGCTTTGGCAGCAGTTTTTCAAAAACAGGTTGTATCTTTTGTGCAAACATAGTCTCTGCAGGTGATGTTGCGTCTGGTGTATTCGGGTTCAGTGTGATTCGGTAAACCTGTAAGAACTGTTGTAAAGCCTTTTCTGAGGATAATAGGGAATGTGAAGCGTGTGCTAGTGGTTTTTTACTTCCATCCGGCATTTTATGTAATATGCAAGTGCCTATGCCATGGGAGCTCACATCACTGGCCACTATAATGTCTGATTCTGGATTGTAGTGCGCGAGGGACAGATCTGACGTCAGTGTATTCTTGATTTTGTTGAATGCCTCCTAGCATTCCGGTGTCCATTTCCATGTACTGTCTTTTTTCAAAAGCGCATTAAGTGGGGCCCGTAGATTATGATCATGTTGGGAATAAATGACTGGTAATAGTTGGCTAAACCTTAGAAACTTTGCAATTCGGTGATGTTCCTGGGAGCTGGCATGATTTTTATTGCTGTTGCCCTATCAGGGTCCAGTCTCCTGCCATCCTTATCTATTATATGACCCAGGCATTTGATTTCTTCTAAGAAGAATTCGCACTTTTCTTCCTTAACTTTAAAACCAAACTCCTGTATCCGCGAGAATACTCTGCGTACATGTTCTCGGTGTTGCTCTTTGGATTTGCTGATGATAATTATATCGTCTAGGTAAGCAATTGCAAAATCAAGGCTGTCCAACATGGTATCCATTACCTCTTGGAAAACGGCCGGCGCGACCTTGATCCAGAACAGAGGTTTTAAGGGAGTTCAGGAAGAGATTCCGTCAGAAGAGGCCAGCACTCTTCAAATCGGGTCAGTGGCATTTCCACCAGGACAATACACCAGTCTACAACTCCATCCTTGTCACAAACTATTTGACCAAGCTGGGCATCAAGACAGTCCTCATCCTCCCTTATGTAATTTAAAACAGACAAACGCTGATTCAATAATCAAACAGCCAACTTTTTCTTGTTATACAAATTTTTCCTAGGTTTTTGTATTTTGCACTTTTAAACATCCATCATTGATTTAACATCACTAATATCATCCCTCATAGTCCTGATGATGGTTCATTAGAATCGAAACGCTATAGTGTTGACTTTGCTTCTCAATAAATCTCTCCTACTTGGATTACCTTGTTATCAATTTTTCTTTATATATTGTCAGATTACATTCCATTATTTACTTCCATATATATATATATATATATATATAGTCTTTTTAAGATTTTTGAAAAAGAAGAGTTCTGTTTGTTTCTTCTTTGTTAACTTCAAAAATAATTGCTGATGAACAGTTAAATGTTATCAACCTCCCTGACCTAAGATGCCTATATTTTCAGTTGTCTGATTTCCCAGAAAGAACAGAAAATGGTCAATTTGACCATATTTACAAGTTACTATCAGTAAAATGATTCTTCACTAATGCTACCCAACATTTAATAGAAATAAATTTATCAAAGCCTTCTTGTTGATTGACTGATTTTAACAATATTTCAATCTGTCTGGGGTTATTTTATGCCCAAAAGTTAGGGAATTGCGTTCGTTGATCTTTTCATTTTTTTTGTGTAATTGTTTCTTAAGAGATGTTTTTACACACGACTATACAATATCAAGTATTCCTACTGTATATAAATAATTTTCAAATAGATAGGACTCTAACAGGTCCTACCACTCTGAATCAGAATGAACCTGAGAGTGATGGCAATGAAGGAGTGCTCCATACTCCCCAAAGCCAGAAATTGACCTTCACTAGCAGATGCAGTTGAATATCACACTCAGAACAACTCTTTTCGGAGTGGTCTTACCCACATGTAAGGGATACAAGCATCATCTTCTAAGCAACACCGACAAGGCGGGCTTTTTTGATATTCATTAAAGAGGGAAATGTAGAAATTAAATTCGAAAAATATTCAATCATGTAACACTTCTCCTTACAAAAAAATAAAGTAAATAAATAAATAAATTACAGTAATTTTAGTTTTTACTGCTTTACAAAATGAAATTAACAACCAAACCACAAACATGATGAGAAGAATAAAATCACAAGTTTTTTCGACAATAAGTTATATGCGGCACCAGCTTTGAAGTTAACGTATATTACAATTTTTTTTTTTTAATTCTTGTCTATTTAAGACAGAGACACACACACACACACACACACACACAACTATTTTTTCCTATCGGAATTAGAGCAAGAATATTTTCTTGGCAATAAATCAAATTACGACTTTTCTCATCCATTCAATTTGTAACCAAAATCAACAATAAAAAAGAGACATAACAAACAGGCGGACACACAATCGACGGGCTCAATAAAATAAATGTAAGCGGGAGGGAGGGAAAACAAAGATGACAGTTGGTTTAAATATCTTCTCCTCAGTTGCACATCATTCATTCATTCATTATATTCATTCATTGATTTGATGTGTACAACTACTATCATTACAGCTGACATCGACTCCATTCATAAAAAAATTAAATGAATAAATAAAAAATAACAGCAGGAGGAAATATAAGCTCAATGTTCCCATCCTTATTATTTACTTCAGATTTCTTAATGGATTCACAACTTTGAGTCCAGCCGTAGTAATAGTAGTAAGCTGGCTTCATTGATCAATTGTGTTTGCAAGGGGGAAAGACTAAGGATGGGGGGTATTCAAAGACAAGCTACTCCTCCCCTTTACCCTCCTAGTCATTCAAATCTGGAGAACGTCCGATAATAATTGAACCAGGGGTGGTGATGACTGTGGGGCGAGGATCAAATACAAAGTCGGATCGTCATACACGCAGAAAAGTACTTTGATGAGAGCTTTTTGTTGTTGTTGTGTTTTTATGATTGAAGTAAATAAAGGCGTAGTGTTAGTTTTAAACGTTACATTTGAAAACATCCTCCCTCCACTCCTAAGTAATCTTGTTTCCGCTTATTCAAGGACATTAGGCGATAGAATTCCCGCGCAAAATGCTATAGATCAGTGGCTACGGACACTTGACGTAGAATAATGGTTAGCTCGCTAAATCAGCAAATCATTAGTAATGAATTCGATTCGCACTGGGTGCCCCGTACTTCTGGCACTTATAACATATAGTTACAGTGGTAACCAACCAAAGTTAGTGTAAAAAAAGAAGAATAGTAATCTGATAGCGTTAGCCAGTAAAATCTGACAGAAGCACTAATCAGAAACATTATTACCTATTTATTACAAAAATATTATTGCAAAAACATTATTACATACACATTACAATATTGCCAAAAGTTTTGGCAACAATGTCAAATCATTTCGGATCCCTACACAATCCATACTTTATCATTTGAAAAAAAAAAAACACGGCTGCAACAATTAACAGGTATTAAAAATCCAAACTCTTATTTCATTGATGTACTGCTATAAATCGCTCTAATAAAAATCTAGCTATGATGATGGTATTTTTGCAGTAACATCCACGCGTGATAGATAGATAACAGGTAAGGAGAGAGTGTGAAATGAACAAATCATTATAAAAAGTTTATTCTTAAATCAGAAAAGTGCTCAAATTCTGACCAGTAGAGCAAGATAAAACCAAAGATGAATAAATCGTTTTCTCAATTCCTCACGTCGGTTTCATAACTTGAAGTTTCACGCATTTGTAAAAAAATACGATCTTCAGATGAAACAGGCAACATAATTATACTGTTGCTTAAGTTATCATTCTATTTACATAGTGGTTTGATTTTCAGTTTTATTAAGAATCCTAATCCCTAGAAACCTGAAAGACAGAGAAATCCTTGAGTCTTATTCAAAGACATTAGGCGATAGAATTCCTGCTTAGTAAAAGCAAAATCGTATAGAAGAGTGGTCACCAACCAGAATTCGTAAAAAAAAGGATAGGTGTCTGATGGCATTTGCTAGTAAAATACGATGAAAGCTCAACCAAAACATAATTACATAACCATTTCATTTTGACAAAAGTTTTGTGAACGCTGTAAAATCATTTCTGCCCTCTTCACAAATGACACTTTTTAAAAAAAATGACAGAATAACAAGCCTCATTAAAAATGTAAATTCTTATTTAGTTGAAGTGAAGACGAGATTCTAAAATGGATTTTCTACTTTAATTTTTTTTCTTTTATCAAATATGATTTATATTTTAGGGGTTGTTTATTTTAATAAAGGAAAATCAAAATTTGTACGCATTCAAAGTATCTCAGTGATGTTTGCTGAAATGTGTAGATTGAAAAAATATTGGCGACTACAGATATTAGGTAATTAATGGCCATTATTAATCTTGGTTTATCTAACAACTTAACAAACTTCAAACATAGTTTTTATACAATATATGTACAAAAATACCAACCCAATAATTATTGATAAAAATATATAATGATCTGATTTTTGTCTGCATGTTATTGTAACAGAAAAACTGCACACAGTAACCAGATTTTCAAGTAATATAGAGTATACTTCAATCCTTTCGTTCGCGCTCACCCCAATTTCATATAGGAATGGAGATAACTGAAATGTTAATTACAGAATACTTAACCATAATATTTGGTTATGTATATGATTCCATTTATAATCTAAATTCATTTATAAGTTCTATTTATAATATAAATTCTATTAATAAGATGAGACTTGACATCGACCGATAAATATATTCATTAGGAAATAGATATTCGTTTTGATCCAAAGAGAACTTAATAAGTGTGTGTGTGTGTGTGTGTGTGTGTGTGTGTGTGTGTGTGTGTGTGTGTGTGTGTGTGTGTGTGTGTGTGTGTGTTTCGACAAAGTTTTAAATCTGTAATTATGTCCAACGTTAATTTGCAACTAAAAACATAATTGAACACAACTTCAAATTAACTACTTAGAAACTTATTTATTTGGGAAGAAATGTTCAAAGTTAAAACTTGTACTGCTTAGGAGACGTTAAAGGAAAAAGAGAAAAAACAAATCTAAATAATATATAAACAAAACAAAAAAAGATAAACTATTCTTTGAAGACAGTGGCAGACGACATCATTTGTATCTTTTGATTAGGATCAAAGAACTGCCAATCAAAATTATTTTGAAATAAAGACTAGATTTGGATAATAACAGCACAAACATTAAACTGAGTTAATATGTAATCCATTTGCTTCGTTTTTTACGTGAAAATGGGAACAAAAACGCTAGCAAAATGGCAGTAACTGCACTGAAATATAAGACATTTATATTGCTACAGCCAAGATTCTTATCATTTATATAAAAATATCTAAAAATTTAAGAACTCAACATTTTTTTCCACCAATAAGCTAAATTATTTCTTACCTTTTTTTTTTTCTTTGAGTCGGGAGTAGTTCAGAATGTTAATATTGAAGAAGTGAACTGAAATATCTGTAAAAAAAAAAAAAAATATATATATATATATATATATATATATATATATATATATATATATATCAGTATGTCATTTTACAGATTAACTGATCTTATTCAATAAGCAAAATTATATATACCAGCAAAAACACACACCCTACTGGCGCAAGTATTTAAGTTTTGATGTAATAAAATAGTATATCAAATTAGATTAATGAAATTAAATAAGAACGCATATAAGAAAAAAAAAAGATTACACTTATTTTTATTTAATTGATTTGTATATAAAATAATACATTGGATTGCATTGAATACGTTTGAAAATAAAACAATAATATTAGAAATCAATAACACCAAATGATTATTTGTTTAAACCATTAGTTAAATTAGCCGCATCATCTACTAAGTAAACCTTCTTTTTTTGTGATATATAAAACCCATTAACATAGGCTGCTTTGAGGCAAATATAACATAGTGAGACTTTAATAGATACATCCTTAATAAATAAGTTGTTAATTAAGATTAAATAATTATTATTTTATAATCATTGAGAATATAACGTAAATAAATAAAGGAATTGTAACGTCGGTGGTATTTTCGTAACAGACAGAAACTATTATAAGATACAGGGTGTTTCAGAAAAATAAATATCATTTTATAATCTAATAACTTGACCTCTTTTCGTTCAAATGATCTCAAATTTTAAAAGGATATGTAGAAATAATCCAAAATTCTATGCTTAATGCTTTGACTATTTTTCTTTCTGGTTGTAAAAATGCCATTCACTGGAAAAGAAAGGGCGTTTAAACATTGTTAGGGACAGAAAAAAGTATTTTAGAAAAAAAAAAATTTGTTTTTTAAATTTATTTTTAAATAAATTCAAAAGTATAGCAGTTCCCAAAACCTCTGACAGGAAGCGAAATATACACATGCCTGAAAAACAAACTTACTGGCACCAGAAAGAAACCCGTTCTCATTCAACAGTGACCACTTGGATTGGAAAAACCTACTTCTCTCCTGCTGCCCGAGAAAAAACCACGAGTTCGCTTAGCGGCACGCTGGCACAGTCTCCCATCAGTAGACATTCAAACTCACTTCAGCTTTACCTTTGATACAAGACAGATCTTCTTTCCTTCGGCTGCTAGCAGACAGCGCACGTGTCCGCCCAAGTCTAGTACTTGGCGTAAGACCGTGTCTCCTCTAGCAGCAGCCTCTATTGAAAGCACCAACTGGACTTATCACCCACTACTAAAACATCGACTTTGGATTTATTACCCACCGAAAACAGCTAGTACATTTCAACGCCTTGTTTGGAAGATGCGACTGTTTTTCTAGTGGTCCTGGAAGACATTTCTTCGCTACAGAGTAGCCGAGTGAAACCCAAAAATAAAGTTTAAATTTAAAGGTGTCTTAGTCTCTTTTCTCCCTTCTTTCAATAATTCTTTTGTGGCCTTCACAAAGATGCCAATGAATTTAATAGGATATGAAGAAAACAAATGGAGTCAGATCTCTAAACCCCAAACCAAATACCCACAAAACGAAACTAAAAACCAAATAATAACCGACCAAATCTTCTATGCCTCATAACATTAAACAATGAATTTTCAATTGTTTCTGCACATGCTGTTAAAATTTGAGATCATTTAAACGAGAATTGGTCAAGATTAGATTATGAAATTATACCAATTTTTCTGAAACAGCCTGTACATCACAAATGATTTTTTTCGAACACCATATATATATATATGTGTGTGTGTGTGTGTGTGTGTGTGTGTGTGTGTGTGTGTGTGTGTGTGTGAAAAATATATAGCCTATTGAATAGGAATCTTGCACTTTATATAAAGGGTAAAAATAAAATAAAACAGATACGTTGTTGAAATATTTTTATCGACCCGATACATGAGACTCTTAAAGGTGATTTACAAATCCGCAAAGCATCCTTTTATGCTATCAGCAATGGAAGCCAAATCTTGAGATGCCAGCCCACAGGCAGAAACATAAATATATCGTTAAATGTATATATATATATATATATATATATAATCTAAAAGAAAAACTATTTTAAAAATAGAAGAATTTAACAGCACGCTTCTAATGCATACAGCCAACTTCTTTTCCAAGATGATTCTTAAAGTGAACTTCACGTTAATAGAGCGAAGAGGCAAGTGAAAGCCGCAAGTAAAAAAAGAATGAAAATCGAAAACGGTTAAAGCTAAATTTTCCCTCATTTTGATTTACCGTGGCAAAAAAAAAGTTAATTCTTTTTTAATAAACAATAAAAGACAAGATTAACAGATGATACACTCGAAAAAAAAAAAAAAAATTAAAATTAACTTGTACAAAACCAACGTTCGAGATTAATGGTGTCCCATTGTCCCAGGGACACTAGAATATTCATTAAGGACACCTCCTCCAACGGAACAATCAATTTAAAAAAGAAATTTATATAAGTATAACTGACAATAAAAAGATTTTTGCATTACTTTTTTTTTTTTCAATTCGTCCAAATCTGTGAATTTCTTTTTTAACACGTTCAGTAAGGAATAGAAGTCGCATCGTTGGTCTGTTTGTTTTGTTTTGTTTTTTTTTTGGTGGGGGGTCCTATTTTGGTTTGCACTATTTCAACAACAGTGGAACCGTTTAACATTCTTTGACATAAACTAATATAAAACCATAATTATCAGGTTTCATTTCATTTTTTCTGCTCTTTTTCTCTCATCAACTAGGAAATATCTTTGTTTTAGACTTTCTTCAATGACTTGAAATTTTACCTTTATTTCACACAAGCTAAAATTATCTTTATTTATTCTCTTTTTAAAATAAGAATCTCCCTTGTTTAATTGTTTTTTTAGACGAAAACTAAACAAAACAAAAATCACGGAGACCACAATTTCAAGACTCAAAAAGACCGAAATAAATTTTATTTATTTCCTAAATGTTATAGTTGATAACCAAGAAAAAAAAAAATGATTTCGGAATCGTCCAAATTGTTTTTCGCGACATACGATTTGCTTTTGTTGATTTTTTTTTTTTTTAATGTCGGAAATGTGAGGAATTTATCTTATTTTGTATTCATCGATTGAGTCAAAAGTTTATTTCAGTTTTCTCCTCATGATTTTTGGCAACTTGTATCTCCATAAGGTTAATTTGATGCATCTAGTTGTCCAATTATTGCTGAATAAACATTGTTTATTCTTTATTTTGCACCTATGATAATGTGGTGAAAAAATTGCAATTAAAGTCATATAATGCTACCTGTGGGAAAAAAGGGATAAGTTCAAGGGCAGTGGTAAAAGAAATTAATAATGTGGAAGGTCCACAAACTGTCAACAAACGTGTGGCACAAAGCTGGTTTAGACATTTCAAGAAAATTGACACCAGCCTTAGTTTCTACAACAGAAGGTCTCCCTGACCTTCTGTAATAGGAGCTGATGCTCTGCTTGAAATGGTTGAACTACAACAGAGCATAAATACTCGTACATTGTCGACAGAACTTGGTCCTTCACATAGCACCATCAATCGACACATCCATAAACTCTTGTGAATAGACACTGAAACAAATATATTAGAATTTATTAAAACTATACCCTTTTTTAATTTGTATATTTCAAGAGGTTAGAAAGCATCTAATGGCAGATTTTTTTTTCTTTTTATTAAATAGTGACTGACAAAATAAAATTTGAGAATTCTGAAATTATTTCAACCTTAATAATCTTAAGTAACTTTCTTTTTAATTAAAAGTAAAACATTGTTGGGATTGAATCTGGGAATATTTAGAGATTTGTTTAAAGTTATTTTAGAAGATAAATCTATCAACAACTTCATTTGATATTTTTAATTAAACTTTTCAAAACACTGAATGATAAGTAAAAGCATTTTTGTTTTATATGTTCCTTGAATTATATATATATATATATATATATATATATATATATCTTTAAGAAAAAAAAAAACCAGTCACATTAGGATAATAAATTTATTTCCATCCTGTCATGTGTTTTTGATATAAATCAAAAACACGAAAAAAATTAACAGGACTTCTTCAGATCTTATGGATAGAATAATTCAGAATAGACACCCTTCTTTCTTTTTGAATGATTTTATCCATAAGATCTGAAGAGGTCCTGTTAATTTTTTTCGTGTTTTTGATTTATATCAAAAACACATAACAGGATGGAAATAAATTTATAATCCTCATGTGACCTGTTTTGTTTTTTTCTTAAAGAAATTATTGCCCTGTAATGTCAGTTACATTGAGCTCTACAAGGAAAATTTACATGTTCACTGTTGAATGGTTTTTTTGTCCTGATGGAATTACTCTCAACTCCGGTTTAACTGGACCGAATAATACCTATATATAAATTTACTACATTGCTAACCGAAATTTAAATTTAAAACGGAAGTGGCTTAATGAAGAGGTAACTCTTTACCCCTCTTCTATACCCTCCCACTCTTCTATCCCCTCCCACTCTTATGTGTCTATTCTAGTTTTTTTATCAAAAAGATCTGAAGAAGTCCTGTTAATTTTTTTTCGTGTTTTTGGAAATTTCAAAAATGCGTAACCGGATGGAAATAAATTTATAATCCTTTGTGATTGGTTTCATTGTTTTTTCTTAAAGAAATTATTGCTCTGTATTATTGGTACATTGAGCTCTTTACCAGGAAAATTTAAATATTCATTCATGAATAATTTCTTGTCCTGATGGAATTACTCCCAACTTCGGTTTAACTGGACTAAGTATACTATATATATATATATATATATATATATATATATATATATATATATATATATATATGCTTAAGGTCAGTTATACAGCAGATAAACTCAACTAGGCTTGTATATCAGAATACTCGCACATGTCATTTATAAACCCATTTTTTGCACATGAAAATTGGTTTTGGGAAAAGAATAAAGTTTGTTTCAATTTTTCAACTACATAGATTATTTCATGAAATAATACAATAAGAACCAGAAAGAAGAAAAAAATTTAGATAAAATAAAGTGCAGAGGTTCTAGTGAATTAGATAAAAAAAAAAAGACCTAATTAGGCTGTATAAATAGGCTGATTGATTTTAATGGCATGTCAACCCATCTAAAGTAATTTTAAGCCTAGAGGTTAGGAAATTGTATTAATTGTACATCAATATTTACATCCATTGTGTAATCATTTCTAAAGAATTTTTTGCACATTTGTATGATATAAAGTATTTCTATCCAATGTAAATAATTTGCACACACTTGTATGATTTCAAGCATTGCTATCTAATATTAATAATCATATGGTTTCAAGTCATCATTTCTATTTAATAATAGTCATTATTTTGCACACATTTATTTGCTTTCAAATAACTAATAATAATGCTTAGTAAAAAATTATAAATTCAAATAACAATTCTTAATACAAATAATTTATATTTATATGTAAGCACACTGTTTTATGGTTTTAAGCATTCTGATCTAATACCAATAATTGATACACAATTTTACTTTCAAGTAACTTTTTCTGCTTAATAACAATCCTTTGTGGACACAGTTATACAGTAACAAGTATTCCTATCTAATACAAATAATTTGCACACAATTCAATGGTTTCCACTACCAATAATCATATGGTTTCAAGTTCTTAATAACAGTCTGTTGTTAGCACACAATTCAAGTTTCATTAAAATTAGTGGCAATAATAAAAAAAGTTACTTTTGGGGGGGGGAAGGGGGTTTCAAAACTGTAGTTTTCCAAGTCCATAAATCAGTAGAAATTTAGTTTTCTGCAGTGGCTGAAACTATGCCAACTATGTTTACAACAAATATATATACTTAAAGAGCCAAAAAGTTTGTTACAGCTCACCATGAATTTTCCAGCAGTCAGTTATAGATAATTCATAAACTGAAGAAACCAGCTATTTATTTCTCATCCAAAGTGCATTTTCTCTCCTTTTAAAGAAAAACAGGAGGCAGGAAGAGAATTGACTGAATAGGGAGATTTCCCTTCTTTAGCACAATAACTGTCAAGCAGTCTTGAGATGAACAGAAAGAGAAAGAAAAAATCTTCCCCACTCCCAATAACATAATTATTAGATTCTTTCTCTACTTCTCTTTACAATGAAACCAGAAGTTGGGATACAACACCATATGGTCAATATTTCAAATGACAGATGAACAAAATGCTAAATGATATTAATCAACAATGGATGTGTCAGAATCTTTATCTCCACTTTCAGATTTACAAAAAAAAAAACATTTGATAAAAAAAAAAAAGTTTATTTGATTATTTTGATTAAAAACCATTCATTTTCTTTAGTTCTTAGATGTGTCTTAAATATTATGAGTATGTGTATGCACATACAAATATACAAGTTCATACATATATACAAAAATAAATACCATATAGATGTATAGATATACAGTATGAATATACATAAATATATATACACTACATATATATATATATATATATATATATATATATATATATATATATATATATATATATACACTATATATATATATATATATATATATATATACATACACTATATATATATATATATATACACATATATACACTATATATATATATATACACTATATATATATATATATACACACATATATACACTATATATATATATATATACACATATATACACTATATATAGTATATA
>OY757930.1:74516971-74535465 GCA_963585895.1 Sepioteuthis lessoniana | reverse complement strand
TCAGCATTATAAGGTACGGATCAAGGGTAAAGTAGAGCAATCCAGGGAAGGAGTAGCGCCCTCCCCTACACATTGGTGTAGTAGCTATTGAAAAGGGAGCCTTCGGGTTACCCTCGACTATGGTCGCCAACTTTACTTATATATATATATATATACATACATATACAGTATATATATATATATATATTTATATATACATATACAGTATATATATATATATATATATATATATATATATATATTTATATATACATATACAGTATATATATATGTAGAAAAACTGATAACAACGATCCAAGAGGAAGGAATGATTTATTAACGGGTCAACACTATATATATATATACTATAGTATATATATATATATATTTATATATACATATACAGTATATATATATATATATACATATATATATATATATATTTATATATACATATATATATGTATATATATATGTTTATATATATATATGTTTATATACATATAAATATATATATATGTTTATATATATATATATATATATATATATATATATATATATATATACAAGTTAGTAAGTAAAGTTGGCTTCAATAGTCAAGGGTGACCCGAAGTCTCCCTTTTCAATTGCTACAACACCGAAGTTTTGGTGAGGGCACTACTCTATGCTTCATTTTAGCCTTGATCCGTGCCTTATAATGCTGAGTGTTATGCACCATTTTTTTTAGTCTTTGGTATGACACAACCTGGGATTGAACCCTAGTCTCCCGGACCATTGATGAACACTCTACTTATTAGGTCAATGGGCCAGCTATATATATATATATATAGATACACACACATATACACTATATATAATCACATATATACATACAAATATATACATACATTTGTATATATACATACATATATATATATGTATATACACATACGTAAATATATATATATAAATGCATATATATATATATATACATATATATACATACCTATGTATTTACATATTCATATGCATACCTATATAAAAAATTTCTTGTAGTTCCAAAGAGAGAATGAAAATATTTTAATATAGGTAAGTCCACAAAGAGATTTGTATCTTTTAGAGTTTTTCTCATTTATTTTGTTCTTAGAATATGAGTATGTTTCTAGCTTGTTGCTTTCATCAGAGAACATATATCGCACAAGACCTTGGTAATGGGGGTACTTGAACTCACTAGTGTTTGCAGTTTGAATAATTTTCACTTGATTATGGGTTCATATAGAGGTCATCCTCTCTTTTTCTTGGAGTGTGTTTATCTTAGTCTGCTTTACCCCATTTTGATATTTGATATGTTTTTGTAATTGTGTGTGTGAGTGTGTGTGTTGGAGTGGTTTTTTATTTCACAGTTATTTTTCCTCTGTGTGTATGTGAGTTTGTGTCTTGGAGATTTTTTGTGTTTGCATGTATGGTAGTGTAGTTTGAAATTTACAGGTAACTATTTTTTTAATGATTTTTATCCATGTATATACATACATATCTATGTCATGTGTGTGTGTGTGTGTGTGTGTGTGTGTGTGTGTGTGTGTGTGTGTGTGTGTTTCCAGCTTGATGCTTTCATCAGTGAACCTGTCTGGCACAAGATCTAATTAATGGGGTATTCAATGAGACTTCAACTTACTTATGACATCAATATGCGACTACGGAAGGTATCAATTGCTATCAATAGGTTATCAACCATATGGAAGTCTAACTTATCCAATGAAATAAAATACAATTTCTCTAAAGCAGTGGTTGTGTCAATTCCTTGGAACTATATATATATATATATAATTCTAGATACATATATATATATATATATAAAATTTTATATTATGCACCTATTTTAAAATATATCCTTATTCTTTCTTTGGACCTACAACAACCATCTTTACATATATATAGATATAGATATATCTAGGCCAAAATGTTGATGAATGAAACCCATGCACTTATTTATGGAGTTTAAATAGAAAAAATGTCTGTTTACATAGCAAAAAAAGATAAATAAAAGAAGTGAATTTATTAGTTTACCTATTGCCTTTGAATAGGGAACATAAGAGACAGAATATAAGACTGGTTGGTTGAAACTGAATTACAGAAAAGCAAGCATATCTTTACTTACATTGTCACCCTTGTCAAAAAAGGTCATGGCTTTAGTCTTCCCTGTTTTATTATTCCCTTCAAGCTGGGTGCAAGAAAAAGAGTGACAGTCACAGAAAAGTAAGAATAGTTTTACTTGTATTTTAGTTATGATTAGAAAAAGCCATGGCTTTTGTATTATCTGTTTTATTATTCCCTTCAAGTTGGGTGCATGAAAAAGAAAGCCAGAATAATCATGCAGAGTCACAGAGAGAAAACCACTGAAAAAGCAGAAATTCTTTTGCTTGCTTTCCTGCCATATAAAGCCAGCAAGCTCTCCCTATGTGATTGCTTTCATTACCTTGTGCAGCCAAAATCGAAGACTTACAGTCAGGACAGATTTAGATGAAAAATTTGACTTATTCAGTTTTGAAGAACATTTTGCATGAAGTTATACTTCACAACGGAAGAGTTCAGATTTGTTGAATAATTAAATACAAAGTTGGTTTTTTTACACTTACAAAAATAAAGTTTCCAAGGAAAGCATTTTTAATTTTGGATGTATATAAAAACATATTGGATTTGGATGGATTGAAATGCAAGCTGAAATAATTTCATGCATCAAATTTTGCCAAGAAAGCATCAAGCATCCATGAAGTCACAGCTATAATACAGGAACTTGAACTAAACCAAGCTCTAGCAGAAGTAGTTAAATTACTATGTCTGATTCTGACCATACCTGCCACATCTGCTTCCTGTGAGAGATTGTCTTCTTCATTAAAGCATGTAAATAATCATATGAGGTGTTCCCAAAGGGAAGAGTGATTAAGTGATTTGGTTTTCATTTTCATTTTCATGAATAAAGACCTTGTGAAACAGATGAAGGTAGAGCGTAATGCTGATACTTTTTAGTGATCGATGGATTTGCTAAAACGAAATGAAGAATTGAATTGCCAATAAATTTTAACATTATTTGTGGATTCTATTATTTTCAATAGCAATCATCATCATCATCATCATCGCCAGAGTATTACTCATTGTGCATGTTGGGGAACAAGTCTTGTAGAGAGGAGTATCAAGTCTGAATCAGGGCCTGTTGATAGAAGTGTATTTTCTCACATTAAAATTTTTTCACATCCTATTCACAGATGTGGGGAGACAAATAATTTTCCAGGGGTGTTGAGTAAAGCTCTCCTTTTCCCTCTGTGCCTTGATGATTACCCTGCATAATGGACTGCATGGCATGTTTCCCAAGTCACCCTTGGCTACTGATTATATATATATATATATATAATGGGTTAGTTTCTTTGTTTTATGGCATGTAAACCTTCATGGGTATATATATTAAATGTGTGTGTGTGTGCGTGTGCGCACATATATATATATATATATATATATATATATATATATATATATATATATATATTCACTCAGTATCTGATGCTACATTTAAAATAATTCAGTTTTTGAATGATAACAGTACTAAAAAGTGTTGTTTTTTTTTTAAAGATGAATTTGTTGATTAACAGTTTAAAATAAATGTTTGAAGGGGTGTTTTCTTTTTCTGTTATTTGCAAAACAAATAAAAATTGAATAAATTCTCTCATAAAAATAATTTCTTTCTGATATTTTTCATTTCTAATTTTAGAGTTTTATCCAATGTCTTTGTTCCTGACATACATTACCGATTTAATTCTGTATTTTCAAAATTTAGATGATTAAATTTTCAAATCATATGGTATAAAAGATAAAAAATCATTGGTATATTTGTCCAGTCTTGAAAACATGAAATAAAAATTTGGTCTTTGATTTTTACTGAATATCTTAATAGTTGCAAATTGTTATCCTTCCTACCACACATTTTTTTATGAATCTATTTTTTTAATGATTTCTATAATTCTGGATGGGTTCCATGATTTGCATAACTTAAAAAAAAATAAGAAAGAGCTTTCTACACTACTAAAACATACAAGTCACACCACTGTTTAGATTCCTGATATAAAAATTGTGTTTTGTAACTGAGCTCTCAATATCTTTTATTCTGAATAATTATATTGAAGTCATCTGACTTTCTGTTATCATCACCAAGTCCTTATTATGTATTTGTTTAAAGTTAGGATAAAAGCAAGGAAAAAAAGACATCATATTCAATCCTATCAAATAAGTATATAAGTCAACCTCAAGATTTTTAGCTTAAAATTCTGGGTGAGACCTGCTGTATAGGTCGACCCTCAAACATACAGCAGGCTACTGTGACATTTCAGTTAGTGTTTTCAATCAGTGCATTAGCTGTTGGAAACAGCATGTGATATAGCACTAATAGTCCATTTGTATTTTTTTTTATTGTACATAAATCTGTGTTAATTTGTAATATATTTTTACCAAACATTAGTTAAAGATGGAAATATTTGTAGTAGTCTGCTGAAGTTACAGTAAGTGGTGTGTATGCTGATTGTTAAAAGTACTGTTTTACTGGTTGACCACACTGTGTTAAAGGTTTGGTGCTTAGCCCTGCTGCAAAAGTCAACCTCTAATTTTGTAGAGATTTTTTTCAGGATTAAAAATTCCACTTGTACACCGCAATTTATGGTATCTAATTCTTTAAAGTCAGCATTTTTGCAACATAAAACGCTGAAAAACTAACCATTTTTCTTTTAATAACTTTAGCATAGACTCAAGCTTAATTTGTCAGAATTAATAATCAAAATACTAGGTCATTTTGTGCTTTCTTCAAATTCACCTTCAGAAACTTTATTCATATTCACTATATTAAGGTGGTGTATTGGGCACCTTGGGTGGTGTAATGGTTGGCCAGCTAGACTAGCAAACCTTCAAGAAAGAGTTTGGTTCTCATTGGGTGTCCCATTCATACAGCCTTGTGCCACAACTAAGCAAAAAGTTTAGTAAATCTCTATGTAAAGAATTGGATCACATAAACAAAATCAACCAAATATATACAAACACAAACTACAATTGATTGTGCGATTTTAATGATATTTCAATCCATCTAGGGTTATTGTATGCTTAAAGGTTTGTACATTTATATTTTTGAGTATTTTTTTCACACAGTTATATGATATCAGTTATTCCTATCTTATACCAATAATTATATGGTTTCTAATAATTATTTCTATTTAATCAAAGTCATTTCTTTGCACATAATTATATAATTTCAATTAACAAATAAAAATCTTTAGTAAATAATTATAACTTCTGGTAAATATTCTTTACACGAATAATTGGCATACAATTATATGGCATCAAGTATTCCTACTGAATACAAATTATTTTTAAACAGATCTATTTGACTCATAGATGGGACCCTAACAGATACTACCACTCCAGTTCAGAATTGACAGAGAAGTAACGGCAATAAAGGGTATTCCACACTCCACAGATCTCCTGAATTGGAGCCTCACCATCAAATGTAGTTTAGTGGCATACTTTTCTGAGGAACGAGGTTCTTATCCCTCTGCAAGGGGTACAGTTAGCGTATTCAAAGCCCTGATGATAGGGCGACAAAATTTACCCCAGAATTCCTAAATCATCATTCTGAAAACAAGTAACTAGGAATGTAAAAAACAGAAAAAATAAAGATAAAAATAAATAGGCTAACGATATTAAATTATCAGTCTGAAAATAGTGTCGTTTTCTCTAATTGTACACGACAAAAAATTTTAATCTGTAAATGATTTTACAAGTAATGTTCACCAACTATCTCAAGCTCAATCTATAATAGTGGCTAAATGTAAACTAAGGCAGTAACAAAAAACGATCAAAACAACTTTTCCAAACTCTGTGTGTGTGTGTGTGTGTGTGTGTGTGTGTGTGTGTGTGTGTGTGTGTGTGTGTGTGTGTGTGTGTGTGCATGCAAACAATCTATAAGCTAACTTGGTTAGTCTGCCCTGTCAGGCAGAATTCACATTGAAAGCTGAAGGCTAAACTAAGCCATAAGAAGTTGTCAATATCAGCCACGAGCGAGGACGGCAGCCGGCTGGAAGTGACACAAACAACAATAGGGAGATATTCAATACTGCCCTTTCCTTGGGGGTCACAACTGCCTGGACATTTTGAGTAGGACAAATAAAACATCTGACAGTAGCACTTGTGGAAGATGACACTAACTTATACAAGTATCAATTCAAAATGCACACATACATGACTCTCAGGAGTTTGTGTGTGTGTGTGAAAGAAAATCATTGATCTTGGGTTGGCATATTTATTTTTGTAAATAATAATTATTATTATCATTATTATTATTATTCTAAGTTGCCGAACGTCGATTTTTCTTAGATTAAAAGACTATATAAAAAGCCTGTAGACAAAGAAATCAATATGATAAACATGAATGTAAACAGAAGGGAAGTAACTCAATTGATTTCACTTATCACAATTATTAAAATCAGGACATTTAAATCCTGGAGCAAACTTTCATTCTCTATTTTAATTCAAAACGATCGTATGAATTTTATCTGAAGTTTTTCAGCAACGTGTTGTTGATAATCAGTTAGCTTAAAGTTAGATTTTCTTTTAAAACCTTTATATATATATATATATATATACACACACACACACAAAATATATATATATATATATATATACACACACAAATATATATATATATATATATATATACACACACAAATATATATATATATATATATAATAATATATATATATTACACGTATATACACATACACATATATACTTATATAAACAAGGGTTATTCAATAAATAAGGGAAAATATAGCCCAAGGCATCAGCAATAAGAAGCATTGTTTACAGTTGCACCTTTTTCAAGGAAATCAATAGCGATGGGTCCTTTCATGTTCCAGAAGACTGTCAGCCTCACCTTCTTTACTGACTGCTGTGCTTGGAACTTTTTCTTTACAAAAAAGTCAGTGAGTTTCCACTCCATGGACTGTCTTTTCAAGTTAGGCTCATAGTGGTAATTTACAAAGCTCTTTGCTTCAATGTGGCACAAGGTTGAATGAATGAGGCACCCAATGAGACCCGAACTCATTCATGTAGGTTTGCTAGTCTAGCTTGCTAACCATTACACCACCAAGGCTCATTGCAGTGGCAAAACCATGTTTAGCCCATTTGTAAACAGATTTTCAACTAAAACATACTTTTCTCTACAAAAATTCTTCTGTAAACTTCACATGGTTTGCACTTCTTGGCCACCAAAATTTTCATGACAGACATCTGTTGGATTTGCCACTATTTTGAATAACCTAAAAACAAATATTTTTGGAAAATCACAATTTTTTCTATCAACCATTTCCAAACAATGCAGAGTTTACAGTTATGGAAAAGATTGTGAAAAAAAGATTTTTTTTGCTTTTTCCAAAAATATTTCCATAAGTTAAAGTTGATTATAAATTAAGTAACAGGGAAATCAAAAAAGTAAATGAGCAATATGATCTAGGGTTTGGCTTTGATGATACATTTAGAGCCAGCCATCATCATTTTGTCTATTATATCAAGAGCAAATGAAATGATTGGCTGGGTGGTTAGAAATTTTACTTCAAGGGAAGCAAATGTTGTTTTTGAAAATTTATAAAACCTAAATAAGACCTCATATAGAATATTGTACTCAACCCTAGGCTGTTGTCGAGCATGAACATTGGAGTGTAATATTGAGATTGGAGAGCATACAAAGAAGAGTGACAAAACTAATAAAAAGAGTGTAAGATTACAGTCACACAAAAAGATTCAAGGAATTAGGATTAACTACTAGAAAGAAGAATAAGAAGTGATCTGATTGAAACTTTCAAAATAAAGGAATTTCTAATTATAGTAGACATTTTTTTAATATTTCTCCTTGAACGGCAAATTTACTGTCAAGACAGATTTCAAAAACTAAATCTACTAACCAAGTGAAATTTTTGCAAACAGAGTAATGTATTTTTGAAATAAATTGTCTAAACAGATTAAAAATAGCAATAGTATAGAAAATTTTCAGATTGAATAGGATGAATTCAGAATAAATGGTAAGAAAATGAATTTAAGAGGGTACTTTTGGAAAGTAACAGATAAATTACTTAAGAGAATTTGATCTATATATAGATATTGTATTAATAATGAATGTGTTCTGTGCAAAGATTCTTTTTTCTAAAGTTGATGGGAGAAGATAGTAAAAAGGAGAGATGCTCAAGAAGGCGTAATAAATAGATAAATATATTGAATAACCCTCATATTTAGATACATACACAACAATTTTCAATATTAGAACATTACTTACAATAAACCAGTTACCTGAGCTCACAGCATCTGCAGCCAAGTAAACTATAGACATCATATGTGTACAAGAACATATATACAACCATAGTAAACTAGAACTAAAAACCATGATACTGATAATGGACGGACATTCATGTTGGCATCTGCATGGAAAAACTCCATCAATCCTGCCATAGGAGTTGTACGAATGCTTCTCAGTCCTCATGCCTTAAAATCACTTAATAGCATAGAGAAAATCCAACCAAGAATTATGTGTGCTAAATTTAATGGCAACTCCTGCATAACAATTATCTCTTACTACAGTTCAAATAATGCCAGTGATGAAATGGATATATTCATCTTCTATAACGAGCTATCTTCCCTTGTCCAACATATCCCCAAACACAACATTCTGATCATCGGTAGAGACATTAATGCTCATATAGGCAAAGAAAGAAATAATAAACTTTACTTACACAACTTACAAAATAGAAATGAACAAGAACAGGATTATATGCCTAAACACTAAATTCCAAAAAAGCAAGGAGGAAACTATGGACTTACACTCAATCAATTAACTCTAAAGCACAGCTAGACTATATATTTATAAACAAGAAAAGGATAGATAGTGCTTTGAGCTGTGAAGTATACTCGTCTTTTGAAGGAGTATCTTCCGATCAAAGAATCATCTTGGCAAAAAATTCACCTGAGTCTATGCAGAAACAAGAAACAAACAGTTAAAGCTTCACAATATGACTGGTCCTCACTACCCAATAGTGATATAAGCAATCCATATACAGGACCTGTAAGAAACAAGTTTGTTACTTTTCAGGAGACATCTGAAAGACATATTCCAAATAACAAATATAAAAATATTGTTACTGTTTACATAAAAGCAGCATATCAACCAAATCAAGAGCCAAATGTAGAGTTCCCTGAGAGTTAATAACAGAGAGAAACAAGATAACATGAAAAAAACATTCTTACTTCATAAAAGAAACCCAACTTGTGTCAATAGGCAGAAACTTAAAGAAGTCCAGAGAGAATTAACTAAAACATAACAAAAAGAACAATTTGAATACACTGATGAAAAATTCATATATTTTGTTTTCAGATATGTAAAAAGTATTTGTTTGAAAACTAAGTTTTTGAGTTATTGATAAACGATGCAGTTGTTTGATTTTTACTATTTTCTTCTATTTTACCCCTTAAAAATGTAACCAGATACAAACAAGCCAAAAAATAAAAATATGTCTTTACAATAAAAAGAAAATGTAAAATTTTTCATATTACAATTTCTTTTTTGGTTTACATTTAAAATAGTATTTTTAAAAAGGTGCCCCTTGGTTTGAAACATTTTCATGGTTTTTTTAGTTCTCCAAAAATTAGGAATTTTTTTTACAATACTAAATTACGAGACTATAATGTTTGAAAAAGCATTAAATTCAGATTTCACCAATGGATTCCATCTGATATTTAAGGTATTTAGCAGAAGAAATGAAGAGATTCACTTTTTTCTGTACTTATAAAGAACTGTGAAGAATTCCACATATCAATTAATTTTCAATCATTTAATCAGTAAAATCAAAACGTCAATTTTGTACTTTTCCTAATGATAAAGATATTAAAGTGTATGTGTGATTTTAATGCTCAATGACATCTGTTTTCTGAGTTATAAGTCAACACGTACATATTAAAACAGATGCTACTCCTTTATATATATATATATATATATATATATAGATAGATAGATAGATATTATATCACATATAGGTATAGATACATACATATAATATCAATAAGAGAGTGTGTGTGTGTGTGTGAGAGAGAGAGAGAGAGAAAACTCCTCAAAGAATTGAAAACAAGTCTATATTTTTGTCTTGATCCAGATGAAAAAGTTGAGAATGTAGCTAGGAAAAGGGAGATAATCAGAATTTCATTTCTCTAAATCTTATTTGCAACAGGAAATCCAGTTTCTATCCAACATAATTTTCATATTCTAGATTTTAGAATAGTGAACCAAGAACTGACCAATCTATTACATCTGATTTGTTAGCTGATCTAATCACATTTTTCTTTTTAGAATTAAAGCCAAAACTTTACATGACTATTCTGAGTGTAATCAACAAAAACTAAAAACAGGGACTATCATCTTTTATATTAGTATAACATGAAATTGGCAAAGTGACTCTATTCTAATATTCTTTTTAAAAAATAGAAGAAGAAAAAAAAGAATTCCTTTTAAAGTTTTAAAGAGAATAGATAAGGGAATATGTGAAAAACAATGAATTATCTTAAATTTTAAAAGTGATTATTATTTAGTTTACAAATAGTTTTCATGAAAATATTTTTAGCCAAATTTACACTCTGTAGATTTTTGATAATATACACAAAAACTAAATTTCGGAGATACTTGTGGCCTAACTGTTATCATCATAGGAAATGGACTCGGCTACCTGTTTGAATTTTACATAACACTAATACGTTTACTAAAAGTATCCATCCAACTCTTCTTCTTCTTCTGACTATTGGTGGATAATAGAACAGATTGGGCTTTTTAATTTTGCTATGGCAATATGTTTAAGAAAAGGAAAACTGAATTCAAACCAGTTGAACTCAGTTTAAAAACTGACCTTGTATCACATTCTGCTTGTGTGGAGGGGGTTGGGTATATAAGTTAGCCAACTGTAGTCAAGGGTGACCCGAAGGCTCCCTTTCCAATAGCTGTAGGGGAGGGAACTACTCCTTCCCTTGGATTTCTCCACTTACCCTTGATCTGTACTTTATAATGCTGAGTGTTAAACAAGGAGGCATCAAATACCATTTTTTAAGTCTTTGGTATACCTCGACCCGGGATTGAACCCCAGTCTTCTGAACTATTGTCAAACACTAACCGTTATGCCAGGGTATATACATAAACTAATTAACAGATCTTAACATTTTTTAAATTTAGGATTCAATTTTGAATATAGAAAACTGTTTGTAGTGCAATTTTTTAAAATTTCAACAAATTATTTTGTTCATTCCATCAGAAGAATGTTAATCTATATTGCAAATGTTTATTTTAAAACATAAGATCATGAGGAAGACTTAATCTTTTTTTTTTCCGTCTTTACCATGTAGGATAAAATTTAAAAAATAGTTCCATGTTAAAATAATTATTCCGTTTCCTATTATTATTCATTTAAATACAATGTACTCTAACACTTTTGCCAAAAAGAAAAAAAATTATTTTCATGATATATTTCCCAACACACTAAGCACATTTTTCTTCCTCAGAAAAATCTTTCTGCACATTATACCATAAAGGTCAAAGTTTAGGATAGGCCAATGGGTGAGGGTAACCATAAGCCAAATGACCATTCCACTCGACACAAATGGAGAATGGAACCTACTGCATACTTTATGGCAAAAAATACAATATTAATTCTTTCAGAGAGTTTTCATGATTATTAGAAATTTCTGTTCTACAAATAAGTTGAAAAAATAAACAAAAATAAAATAATAAAAATGATAAAATAATTTTGTATATATTTTAGAACTATTGAGGATTAATAAAAAAATTCCTTGGGATCCTTAAAATAAACAAAATTTTTCGTAGCATATTGTTTGTGGTTTCTTCATTTTTAATTCTGCTGAAATACTCCCCTTTTAGTTGTATGATAAGCTCAAATGATAAAATTACATTGCCATTATTAGAGCCAGTTTGCTTCTGACAGAACCAGACTTGAAATAAATAGTAGTAGCATCTGGATGACTTAAAATATCTGTATGATAATGCTCCTATAGAAAATGCAAAGTTCAAAGTAACTGTTAATGGAAACATCACCTTCCTCTGTCCACAATATATACGCACATACATATGCACAACCTTACAGAGCCAGTCAAATTTTTTAAGTGCTTTTCTAAGGTATCCATCTAAAAAATCTCTGATCACAAGTTTCATTCATTAAAATTCTATACAAATTTTTGTCACATTTCTTGGATGTTCTTATTCATACATAGTTTTTTGTTGGTTTTTTTTTCAATGCATTTAAATTAGTGACAAAACTAATGGTTGAAAACAATTTTTAAAACTTGATAATTAGATAAATAAAAACAATTTTTAAAAACTAAATAATAATAATAATAATTTTCAAAATAAATACAAAATTGCATACCACCTGGCATGATTAACATTTTTATAAAATTAGTTCTTCATCACTGTTCTATAAGAAAGTTTATTAAGCTAAGCATGTCCTAAGTTTTAGCCATTAATTTTAACTGCTTTTTATATCAATGCAAAAGTTTTCTTAATCTTCATTAAAAATTATTACGAAACTAATACAATTTCTGAGGCCCTTTTGGTGTAATTGTTATCATAAGAAATAAACCAGGTGACCAAAGTTCAAATGCTAGACAAGGCTGTTCGCATTTTCACATAGCACTAATACCTCTGGTACGAATCCAACTACTCTCTCACCAGCTATGGATAAATAGTAGGGCAGACTAGGTCCTTTAATCTTGGTATGGCAAATGGTTTCAGAGAAAGAAAAAAAATCTGAATTCAAACCAGTTAGACTGTGCTTAAAAATTAACCTTGTGTCACATCCTGTCTATGGTAAAGGGTCTAAGAAAATTTGTACCTCATTTCTGATGGGATTATTTGTGTATAGCTTGACACTTCTGCTTAAGATCTGAGTGTAGTATCTGTACACTCTGCCAAAGATCTAAGTGTCACTCCTAGGCACTTTAGCCTAAGATAGAGAGTAGTTTGTATACCCCTGGAAGTCCCAATGATTTTAAAATTTAAAGTACGCAATTTTTTTAAATACATAAAAATAAAACAACACATTTATAGAATTACAATTATTTTAATATACAGATTCAGATTGTTTCTATTTATTTGTTTAATGACATATCAACTCTTAATGGGTTATTTAATGCTAACATTACTAAAAACGTAATTGTAATCATAATTATGATTTTCATGTTCCATTTTTTTTTTTAATTGCACTGTTTTTTCTTTGCTATAATAATTTGTTTTCCAACAAATATCAAGTATTCCAATCTGATGAAAATAATTGTGCAAAGTTGTAGGGTTTTATGTATTTTTATTTAATACTAATGATTTATACACAATAATATGGTTTAAAGTAACTATCCTATTTGATAATAATCATTTGTTTAGATAGTTGCAGTTTCAAGTATTCCTATCTAATACCAACAATTCACAGGCAATTATATGGTTTCAAGTAACTAATAAAACTATTCCTAAGTAAACAACTCTTAATACAAATAATTTTCACACAGTAATATGATATTAAGTATTCCTACCAAATACAGATAATTTTTAAACAAATCTACTTGACCCATAGATGAGACCCTAACAGGTAATACCACATAATTGAAAGTAGACATGGGAGTAATAGCAATGAAAGAGTACTCCCCACTCCTAAGAGCTCCAGAATTGGAGCCTCACCACCAGATGCAGTTTAGAGTATTAAGGAGGACACACTTTCAGATTAGCAAAACTTTGATCAAAAATTAATAACATCAAACATATAAAAAAAATCATGTTACCATAACAACAGAGTTTTTTTATTACTATGTAGAAAAACCAGGTTTTGTGATGAATATACAAATCATATATTTTATATATAAGAGGATAATTCCAAAAGCAACTTTTCTAGCTTGTACTTGTAAAATTTATAATCCCATTATATAAACAGGAATACTGTCAGAATTCCTTTTTATAACCTAACTAGAAGTATTCACTTCAATAGCCACTACTTATATGGCAAAAACAAATAGAAATTGCAACTACTCGGCACATTCCCTTACAGAACAAATACAAGAAAAAATATAAAGGGTAATAAAATATTTTCCAACCAATGGGAAACCATTACATAACTTTCAAGCAAGTTGATTTCTGAGATCATTCGAGCCAGTCTATCTTAATATAAAAAGACTGATCTGATCCAGCAGACAGAAGGAAATAGATCCTTGTAGCGACCACTTCAAAGAGATGTAAAACAATGACTAAGCAGCAGCAGCAACTTCGAAGAATTCCTAAATGGTTACTAAGAAGCAGTAGCAGCAACTTCAAAGAGATCTTAATTGGTCACTAACAAGGCTGAGCCACACTCAGTACTATAGCTCCTACAATAATAGTTGATCAAGTCAAAATGTCATGTGAAAGGGGAATCGTTATGGTACCCAAAGATGATGACAAATGTAAAAGGCATAGTATCACTTGTTGGTACTATAGCTCTTATAACAATAGTCTATTAAGTCAAAATGTTAGGTGAAAGGGGAAAAAATAAAAGTGCACCAGTGGAACTTTTTAGAGATGCTTGCTAAACACCAACATCCACAGTTTTGACTAATCAATAAAAAAAAAAAAGAGGCTGATAGCTAGAGGTTAGAAACTGAAGATATTCAAATATTGTTTATTAGCAATAATCCCAAAAGGAAAGAATCTATTTTTGCATGCATTACATCATGTAACACCATTGACATTTTAAGTGGTTATTTGCTAAGCTAAGTAGTGGCAGAAGGCCGGATGTATGGGGCACTCAGTGAGTCTCAAACTCATCGAAATGGTTTGCTAGTCAAGCTGGTTAACCATTACACCATGAGAGATGCCCTGTAACATCAGTGTTGATGATAAAAGAAAAAATTACTTTTTATTATTCATGGACAAAAACAAAACAGCAGTATCCTAAGCCACATCTATACAAAATTGGGATCATTTGATGGCATAGGGAAACATTTATTGTCTCCCTTGGCTAATGAGGGGGAGTCCATTGGACTTATGACAATCTCAGAATCTTTCTTGCCTTTTTTCTGTCCATATTTTTTTAACAGTTAGGACATGCCTTTTTATCTCTGTTTGGTGAACAGAAGAGAGACTTTGTCTCTAACTCCAACACTAGATTGTCTCACTCAGTCATTGAAACATCAAGTCCATATAGCTAAACTACTGAGAACAGCTAAGATTTTTACCATTTTTTAACCCCTTTAAAATGTTACTCATTCGCAAAACAATACAGGCACATTTTATCTGTTTGGGGCACATTTCTGTATTTTTGTTACTACTTCTTGTATATATATATTATATATATATCAAATGTTCCTATACATGTAAATGAGCTTATTTTGTCATTCCTTCCATTTTTTCAGTGTTAGTGTCTCAATAGATATACTAATGCTGATATTGGACCTTGGTGAGTTGGAATGCAACTATATATCCTTCCTAGCACCAACCAATGTAATACAGTGGAACCTGTTCGACTTACGATTTGTTTGAAAATTGAAACAACACTACTTAGGTAGATTTATCTAGCCATTTGGCCATGTTCAGTTTGCCTTGACAGTCATTAGAAATGCATTACATTTTCATCAGATGAACTTGTGTGTTCGAACTCCAAACATTTGTTCGATTACTGAGGCCTTTTTTACTCAAATTTTTTGGTCAAACTCTGAATTGTTTGACTTGAGTCATTTGATAACTGAAGTTCCACTGTAATGGTATCTGATATAATAAAAAAATGATTAAATGATGCATTCTTTTTTTCCATATCTCCTCAGCATGTTACAAAATAAATAAATAAGCAATCCTGGTTTTAAGACTTAAGAGTTCTTCAATCTAGACATTCACTCTCATACATTACTAGACAATGAACAAAACAAAGGAAAAAACACCATCAGCAGCAGCACATGGAAAAAGCAAACAGAAGATTAAGGAATGAAGAAGAAAGGGTAGACATAAGCTTCCTTTTATTTATACATAGAAAATTAATAAAAAAAAAAAAAAAAAAAAAAAAAAACGGATTCTTAGGCAACAAACAAAACAAGATATGGTAACAAGTAACATGCAAATGGAAAACAAACAGAATAAATATATATTTTTTCAAACTGAAAGCATTTTAAATGTTTTAGTATTTTTTTTTTTTGTTTTTTGCTTTGTTTTCAAATGCAAAATAACCAAGAACTCATTGACATTTATTCTTTGCAAGGAATATAAGCTTAACTAATGACATGTTGTTCACCAAAGTTTCTCTAAAGGAACCAGATTGAAAAAACAGTCTTGTTACTTCTTTAACCCTTTTGGTGCAGAGAGCAACTTGAATCATCCCAAATATACTTAGTGTATGAGAGCAAGATGCAACTTTAGTCCACATTACTTAAAAATTTGTCATCTTGTATGATATACCTCCCTGAAAGTACCTCTTGTTCAATATACCTTGGCTCTAAATTTCAAAAACAAATACATTATCACTTCTAAAACTTTAATAAAACAGTTGCATTTAAAAGTATCAATGAATGAAAAATTCTCTTATAAATAGAATTGTGCAATATATTTTTTTCTTCAAAGCTGCATACTTCCATAGTTGATTGACACAAATAGAGTTATTCCTATATTACATATCTTAACAACCAGAATATTTAAAGAAAGCATTTTTATTTTAAGATCAAAAGTACATTCAAGCCATTAAACCTGTTGCCAAATGCACCACACCATAAGAGTTAAGATTTTATTTGAGTAACTACATAACGAGAAGATCATGAAAAAGTTCTAGCAAATGTATAAGAGATGTAGGGAGAAGATAAATAATAATCTCTCTCGGATTTTGGGAACATGACCTTTAGACGCCCTGGAGTGAATTGAGAATCCCAGAATCCTTCTGGTTCTTTTCTTGTCTCTGTACTTTCAACAATTGAGATATGCCTTTTTATCTATATTTGTCTTACCACCCAGTGAATGGTGTCTCTCATCTTGGCATTGAAATGTAAAGCACATCTGGCCATGACCACTGAAGAACTCAGAATTTTCACCATTTTTGTACCCTTTTCATATACTGCTTGTTCATGAAACCATACATGCACATTTTTTGTTGTCAGGACACATTTGTGTATTCTAGTTAATACTTCTTGTATGTTTATTATGTATGTATTAAATGTTTCTATACAGGTATATGAATCTATTTGTCTTTCTTTCTATTTATTCAGTATTAGTGCATTAATGGATATACTAATGTTAATAATGTAACCTGGTGAGTGGGGACATGATTAAATATCCTACCTTGCACCTTGGCCCAGTTGGCTAGGGCAGTAAAATATCTCTGCAGAGGGGTAAGACTCTCTCAACCAGAGTCCTGGTTATGACACTAAACAATCTGATGGTGAGGCTCCAGTAATGTTGGAGCTTTGGAGAATGCAAAGAACCTCTTCATTGCCATCACTCCCAGGTCCATTCTGGCCCAGAGTGATAGCACCTGATAGGGTCCTATTTATGGGTCAAATAGAACTGTTTGATATTTAAACTGTGTGTAAACAAATAATTTATACTAAATTGAATTGTAAGAAATAGAACTGTTTGAACAATTAACTGGGTGTAAACAAATGACTGATGTTTAATTGAACTGTTGGTGATACATAGCAATGCTTGGAACCATTTAACTTTATTGACTTATGCTAAATTGAATTGTTAGAAGTAGAACTGTTTAATCATTTAACTTTGTTTATCATAAAATGTGTTTACAAATCATATATTTGATATACATGTAAAAACATGATTTGGCATTAAATAACCAACAATGATTGATATGCCATAAAACCAAACCAAATCCCTTGCAACAACTCCACTAAGAAACACTTAGCAACAGATACCTATATAGATGTTAGTGAATTCAACAAATAAAATTATTTACACAACTGACTATTGTCATTGTCTTGGTGGTTATAAACATTATATGATTCATATTTTGGCCATTGTTTCCTTTGGTCACTGTACGTAACCTTCAAGAAATTTTAAATTGAACCCTTATTTAATCCCACAGCAATAGACCATAGGCTGTTTTTTTCCCATCAAAATGAACAGACAATTGATAATAAGTGAAATATATGAATTGGTACAAAATGAGGAAAAGCAAATTTTCCTTAATTCCATTTTTACTTTTGCTAAATTCCCTTTTTTCCATTTTCATTTCTGAAAATTTCCATTTTATTCTATTTCATGGTTAAATTGAAATAAATTGTTCTATGAAACAGAGAAAACAAGGGCAAAATTCAAAGTTTTATCTCATTTAAAGAAATAGCAGATATACTTTCGGTTTATTTAACAATTATTTTTAATGATTTTCTATTTATGTGTTGTCATCCCAGGTATACCTTCCCCATGTCAATATATAATTTGATAAATGTATTTCTT
>OY757930.1:74456971-74511971 GCA_963585895.1 Sepioteuthis lessoniana | reverse complement strand
AAACAATATAATTACTTAAAGATAAAAAGGTAATCATAAACTATTATAGACTATTGTAAAGAAGGGTTTTTATTGAAATCATATTTATCCTCATAAAGTTTGATTTCTATAAACTGTAAATGTCATTATATATTATCATATTTAATAAAGAAGCACCAGTTTTTGCTAGATCTCTGACGTTAAGCAGTGATGAGCCTGTTAAACATTTAGAAAGGTGGCCACTTAGTAATAGCAGATACTATAAGCAACTCTGGGTCTGTGAGCCAGATTAAGAAATGCTTAGTAAACAACCAGAAGAGGTAGTCTAAAACTAGTTACAGCTAAACCACTTTTCTTTCGACTTTTTTTTATATACATGCACAATTAGTTTAACCAAATCAGTTTAGGCAAAAATAGTACAAAACAACAATGGAAAGTAGAATTCCAAATCAACTCAGACATTTTTTACTATTTAAGAGTGCAAACCTATCCGATATTTGATAATGAAATTATAATGAAATATGAAAAAAAAACAAAAAAAACAAAGATATGTAGAATTACCACATATAGTCGGTTCCTTTCTGAAACTGATTAGCCAATTATCTTAAAGACGCCAAGAACATTGTCATTCTCTGACAGAATTAAGTGTAATTAACAATCTGCAGATTTTCAAAATGAACTGTTGAATTAAGCTTGGACTAATTTATGATATTAAAGGGAAAAGGGGGGGAAAAAGAAGACGTTATCATTTTCAAGACTTGGTTCAAAATAAACACTAACAATAAAAGTAACCTATTTCAAATGTGGGTGGATAAAGAATAGAATTTTAGGTCAATGTTCAAATGTTGTCATATGAAAAAGTTAACTTTTTGACAGTTTATGACAGCTATTTGTTTGTTGGAATTTCATTATTCACAAATTTATTATTATTATCTTTTTTAATCCTTCTGAAAACTTAAAATCATTAAACTCAGATATGAATAGATAACAGTCAAAAATTAAATTTGAAAGAACGCTTACAATATTATATACTAGAAGTTCCCAGTATGGCCTGAAATAAAAGAACAAATTAAAAAAATAAAAAAAACTTTATTAAAAAAATTAATAGATTGATGTTAATGTTATGTCAACCTGTCTAGTGTTGTTTTATGCTGAGAGGTTAGGAAATCATGTTCATTATATGTTCATATTTACATTTTTTGGGTAGTTGTTTCTTAAGAGTTTTTTTTGGGAGGCAGGGGTTGCACACAATTGTGTGATATAAAGTATTCTTATCTAATACAAACAATTTGTACACAGTTGCAAGGTTTCAAGTAACTAAAAATAATCATCATTAGTAAACAGTTGAATAGTTCTATTTGACCCATAGATGGGTCCATAACAGTTACTACCAATCCAGGGCAGAGTGGATCTGGGAGTAATGGCAATAAAGGGGTACTTCACACTCATTAGTACTCCAGAACTGGAGCTTTATCATTAGATGTAGTTTAGTGTCATACCAGGACATAAAGTTTTTTATTGTTGGGGGTGGAGTATAAGTGTATTTTAAGGGCTTATGCTTATTTTGATATCACAGTTTTATGTATGAGTATGCACACACATATGAACAAGCAATAAATCTATATATATATATATATATATATATTAGTCCAATAAGAGAAAAAACTAAATACTTTAAAATAAAATGATCCAGAAGGGGATTTGTTTTTAAGTTAAAAATAAATAACTTAAAAACAAATCCCCTTGTATACCTTTCTATCTTAAAGTATATATATATATATATATATATATATATATATATATAATAAGATAGTATAGACATAGAGTCACTGGTAATTGGTGATTGTCAGTTTCTCATTTATGTGATCATTAGACCTTGGCCTGATAAGTTTCTCACCACTGTAATCACCTGACCTTGGTCCAATGATCACATAAATGAGAAACTGACAGTCACCAAGTGCCACTGACTGTCTACAATATCTTAACTTATATAATTGTGTATAATCCGAAGAAAACAGTTCAGGGTTTAGACTTATTTTGTCGTAATCCAAAGTTGATTGGAATTTCAGTTGAGTACTCAATGACAATGGCTTTTGGAAAGTGTTCATGGTGTAATGGTTATCGGTGTTGGAAATGGACATGGTGACCTGAGTTCAATTTCCTGGATGAGGCTGTTTGCCATTCATATAGCGACAATACTCTTGGGAAAAGTATGAATCCAACTATTCTCCCATCATCTATGAGCAAATAGTAGGTTAGACTGGGCTTTTTAACATTGGTATGGCAACTAGTCTAGAAGAAAAACTGAAATCAAACCTGTTAAACTCTGCTTAAAAAAAATGACCTTGTGTCAAATCCTGCTAGTGTGGAGGAGTTGGCAAATGCATTCATATATATGCTCTATCACTGATATTAAGCACTCTTTATTTATAAATAGAGGAAACCATATTATTCATATATACATAAAAGATTGTATAACATTGGCAGAAAGATTCTCTAGAAGTGAATTTATCTGCTAACATTTTTGTAAACAGTATTTTGAAATATTAAGAAAAAAATTTTATCCCATAACAAAGACCTATTTTCTTTCCCTGGTGGTTATTTTCACCAGGAAGAGTCATTAGTGTTCTATAAAACAAGAAACACATCTGTGGGCTAAGCATTATTTTTTGTTTTGTTTACCCACTAATAATTATAATAGGCACTTAGTATTTCTACTTGCCAATGTTTACACAGATGTCTTACATGGGCAACTTGAGACGAGCTTAATGCATTTCTAATGCAAATCCAATCTGCTAATTGGCATTATTTATTCACTAAGTGACATAAGTCTGCCAGGCAAACTTGACATCAACACAGAACATCGATAAGAGCAATTAATGTTTTCATTTACAAGAAAGAATGTCTCCTCCTACTCTTTACAGAGGAAGGTGGGGTAAGAGTGGGAGGACAGGGAGAAACTACTAAAAAGAGTTGCATTATCAACTGAAGCATACAAGTAATTTTGAAAATTGGATTAGATAAAATGACAAGGATCAACAATCCAGACAATGTGAATCAATTTTGCTTCACAAAGCACAACTGATATTTATACCTGTTCAGGATTGTAGGATCTGTTTTTGTTTTAAGTAGAAGACTGACTTAAGCAGACAGAAATTTCAAAAACATTTCCCTTCTATATGATGCTAAGACAATCAATATTACCAAGCTGGTTTCATTTAGTTTTTTTTTAATGGCAAATCAACTCCTTATGGATTATTTAATGCTAAAATCTGATTCATTTCTAAATATTTGATTGCAATAACTATATATTTCAATCTTACATAGATTTTTTTTTCTAAATTGCATTTTTTTTAAATTTATCTATCATCATTGGTTTATACAGTTATAATATGAAGTATTCTTATCTAATACAGATAATTCATACACAGCTGTATGGTTTTAATTATTACTATCCAATATTGATAATTTTCAAACAGATATATCTATCTGACAGATAGGACACTAATAGATACTACCATTACAGGTCAGAATGGAACTGGGAGTAATGACAATGAAGGGGTACTCCATACTCTCCAGAAATAGAGCCTCACCATCATATGCAGTTTTGTATTATACCCAGGATACTCCTTATTGCAAAGGGATAAAAGAGTTCACATACCTTTCCCAAGAGTCCACTGTGTCATCTGTACCTCCAACCTTAATTATAATGGAACATAAAAATTTTCTTTTCTCCTATTTTTTTCAAAGAACTGGCTGATTTATAGTTAGATACTATCAAAATATTATGAACTTGAACTGATAAGAATTGATGTTTTGCAGAAAAAAATATAAGTTATGTTATTGATTACTTCATAATGATGTGTTAGTATCATTGTCCAGTATGTTAGTACAAGATATGATTTAAGACAAATTCCGAATATCATCATCATCATCATCATGACATGCCGCCAGCACAGATATCCCTGACCCTCTCTCGCCACTTCTCCCTATTATTCATCGCCTCTGGCAGATCTTCAGGGTTACATCCTGTGTCCTCACATAGCTGCTGTATGTAAGTTCGAGCTGGTCGTCCTGCTTTTGCTTGGCCATATGTGGGGGTCCATAGGAGTACATCACTTATGAGCTCGTCCTTGCTTCTCCAGCAGTGTCCTGCGTGTCTGGTTCGTCTATCTTGTATAGTTTTCATGATGGGAGGCAAGTGGCCGTATAGTTGGTGTCTTGTGGGGTGTTGTCGCCAGGACTTGTTCAATATTGCTCTCAACATTCTTGTGTAATTGCCGTCTAGTTTCTTCTCCAGCCGTTTAGTTAGCGTCCATGTAGTGCATCCATATAGCAGTATCAATACAACCGCTGCCAGGAAGAAACTGCATTTCATTTTATCGGTCAGGTCTGATTTCCATATGATCGAGAGCCTATCGATAGCTGTCCATACTTTCGTTAGTCGTGTGTCAATGTCTTTTTCGGTTGATGAGACGCTACTTCCTAGGTAGGTGAATTTGTCTACTAGTTTCAGAGAGTGTGGTAATGTTGCCTGTTTGGTTGTAACACATATATTCAGTTTTGTGTGCATTGACATGGAGGCCAATGCCTGCTGCGGCTCGTTCCAAACTATGCAGTAGTGCCTCTGCTTGATTAGGCGTATTCGCCAGTAACGCCAAGTCATCAGTGTAGTCGGCGTCGGTGATTGTTTTTGCGGGGTACCTTTTGCTTCTTTTCTTCATCAGCTCGAAGCCATTTTCTCTGATTTTGTCAATCGAAGTTCTAAGCACGTAGTCTAGACAGATGATAAAGAGGTATGGGGCTAGCATGTCTCCTTGTAGTACTCCTGCAACAATGTCGAAGTATTCCGTGTCTCCATCTGGTGAACGTACTTTCACTTTGGTGTTTCTGTAGAGAATCATTATTGCTGCTACGGTTTCTTTTGGTAGGCCGTATGCTAGTAGGATTTGTTCCATCTTCCCTCTGTGGATGGAATCAAAGGCTTTGGTAAAGTCGACAAATAGTAATGTCGCCTGAAGGTTTTTTGCCCGAACGCCTTCAAGGATTCTACGGATGGTCAATATTTGTGAGGTTGTGGATCTGTTTCTCCGGAAGCCATTTGGGTTTTTCCTAAGTATGTTGTCTATTTTGGGTTCTATGCAGTTTCGTAGTAGAGCATTGTAGATTTTGGCTGCTATGGATGTGTTATCCCTTGGTAGTTCTTGGCTAATCCGAGGTCGCCTTTTTTAGGGAAAGGAAGGATGCATCCCCTCATCCATCTTTCTATCCTATTTTGACTGTAGACTGCGTTGCATTGTCGGAGCAGTATGTCGTCGAATTGTCTAGTCTTCCACACTTCTGGGGGGATCTAGTTTAATGTCTAATTGCTTACCGATAATTCTGGTGATCGGTTCATTCGTTATTTTCAGTGGGTTTCCTAGTAGATTTTTGAAATGCTGTTCCCACAGTTTTACTCTTTCTTGTTGGCTTGCAGCTTTCAATTTTGCTTTGGCTGTGCTCTTCCTTCTACTCACTTCGTTTATTGTTTGCCAGGCTATCCTGGATTGCCTATCTTCCACCGAGTCTCTAATCTTATCTATCTGATTTTGTATGTATTCTGTCTGTTCTTTTAGATATATTCCTGCTAATTGATATTGTGCCTTTTCTAGTTTTCGGGCATTTGTGTTTGTTGGGTTCTTCCAATAGCTTTTGGAGGCAGTTTTCACGAGTGCACGTTTTTCTCTAACTGCTAACATTTCCCAAGGGACTATATTTAGTTCTAGGTTTTGTTGGGATACACTTTGATGCCACCTCAAGGTGTGCTTCAACAAAATTTTCATATTCGTCATTTGGGGTACCTTTTTCTGTCTTCTCTTCTCGTAGTGTTTCAAATCTGTTTCTTAATTCTAATGCATATTTGTCTCTAATATCTCTGTTGTTAAGTAGGGCCCAGTCATAGTGCTTAGTTGTCACTGTTCGTGTGGCGTTTTTTCATAGGCTTAAGTCGTACTTTGGCCGTGACTATTCGATGATGGGAGGACACACCCTCGAAAGAGGAGTATGCCTTGCAATAATATATTATAATAATATAATTATTATAAATTAAGTATATAAATATATATATTCAAATGCATACATATAGGAAGAATACCCCAAAACTGGAGTGCTCTGTTGGCTGAGCTGAAAATACACTGTGTCTCCTGCAGAGGGGTAAGACACCCCCCACACACACAAAAATGGTGTCCTGGGTAGGACACTAAACTGCATCTTATGGCAAGACTCCAATTTTTGAGATCTGGGGAGTGTGAAGCACTCCTTCATAGTCATTACTCCCAGGTTCATTCTGATTTGGAGTAGTAGTAACTGTTAAGGTCAAAATCATTTTTTGAAAATTATATTTGTTAGGAAACAACTACACAAAAAATGTAAATATGAATATACATTGAATGCAATTCCCTAACCTCTAGGCATGAAATTACATGAGATAGGCTGATAAGCCATTAAAATCAATCAACCAACCAAAATTGAAATTATTTACTCATTCTCAGTCGCAAAATTAAAAAGAAAATTTTGAACTTATGCCTTTATTCAAATTATTATTTTTTTTTTTTATCCTCTGTAAACTAATAAGATACAATTTTTGCAGAAATAACATTCATTTTGAAATTTTACATGAACTCCTAACTCAGATATTGATGGTCTGATGATGATTTTTGGTGATTTAGGGGCAAACTTTTTCAAGATGTATCATTTTGCCTTGTTGAAAGTGAACTAAAAAAGTGACATTTATAGCCCAGTCAACCGGGTTAGAATTTTTTGGGTTAGAATACACTAACTGCATCTCTGCAGAGGGGTAAGACTCCCATCCCTAATTAGTGTCCTGGACATGACATTAAACAATCTAATGAGGCTCCAGTAATGCTGGAGCTGGAGTACCCCTTCATTACCATCACTCCCAGGTCCACTCTAACCAGGAGTGGAAGCACCTAATAGGATCCTATCTATGAGTCAAATAGAACCGTTTGACATTTAAACTCTGTGTTAAATTGATTAGCCTGAAATAGAATTGTTTGATTATTTAACTGTGTGTAAACAAATGACTGATGTTTAATTAAATTGTTAGTGTTGAATAGCAATACTTGAAAACATTTACTGGGTGCAAAAAAATGATTAATATCAAATAAAATTATTTCTATTAGATAGAAAGAAGTAAAACCATTTAACTATGTGCAAAAAAATGAGCTCAGGCTCGTTTGAAAAAATTATCTACAAAATGTGTTTACAAATCATATATTTAATATATACGTATATATAAAGAGGATTTGGCATGAAATACCCTACAATGGTTAATATGCCATAAACAACGCCAAACCAATCAACTGACATTTCACTATGTTGCAAACTCAAATACCAATTGCACACTTCTTTTATCGAAAGATTCCTCCTTAAAAGCTTCTTAAAGTATTACAAGTTTCAATATCAATTTTCCCCAAAAGAAAAGAAAATTTCACACACAGTTCTTTTTTTATCAGTCCATGAATAATTTAAGAAATTCGAAAAAAAAAACAAAGAAAAGACCATATTATGCTTTTATATTAGAAAAAAAAATCCTACAAAGCAAAATTGTTTGTAATAATCTGATAGGCCCAGGGTAGTGAACCTTTTCATGTTTAAAGTATACATTGAAATTTATTGTCCACCAATAAGGCTGCACTCAGTAAAGTCTTATTATGCTTCCAAAAAAATATCAAGTTTAAAACTTTAGTTCATGTCTTAGTATAAATGTACTCAATATAGACTAAAACTTTTATTTAGCTTTTAATAACTTTTCTGAAATTGCTTTTCATGAGAAAACACTGATATATGTTCTTTAAAAGAGGTGCAAAACTTTAACTGATCTTTCAACAAGGCTATGGAAGGTCATGTTTCATGATTTGGAGGGCTGCATGTTCCTCACTCTTGTAATAGGCTATATAAAAATCTTAACTTTTACTAATATATTTTTGTATTTTTTTAATCTTCAGTAGCTTTTCAAAGAAAATAATGTCATAATACCTTATTATTCAGTTTCTTTGTTTAATGGCATATAAATCTTTGTGGGTTATTTAATGCCAAAGCTATCCTTGTAGAAGAACAGTAGTGGTACTATTTAACCCATAGCTGGGGGAAGAAGGGGGTTCATATCTTTCCTAAGGGCATTAGTCTGAAAATGAATGGAATAGCATAACTGAAGTTTGAACTTGCTTACTATGATGTTGAAGTCCAGCACGTTAGCCACTATGCCACTGGGCGTCCTCCCATCCCATATAATTCTGTAGATAAAAGAAAAAATAAAATTCTCGAAATTTCTTTGATATATTTTTCAAAAAAAAAAGCAAACTTCTATTTTAGAACATGCCTCCAGAAAGTACGAGGAGAAAAATCTAAAATTGGGTCAATTTGAATAAAAGTTGACATTTTATTTGAATTTCTGAAAGTAAACACCAATATAAAATTCATAAAAAAATTTCTTTATTACAGGAGATTGAAAAGCTCCAGATCTACTAGCGCCATTTTTGCCTCAGGATCAGTATTCTAATATGTTCTCTGTTGATGGATTTAGAAAAAACACCTTAGAAGAGAAAGGGTTAAGAAGATTTCAGCCATTGACCCAATCAAAAATCAATCACAAATGAACATATTCTAAATATTGACAGGAGCTTTCTGGTTTCTGTAGGGATTCTTAATACACCAAGTCATTTTGCAAGAGTTATCTAACCCAACTAATTTCTAAGATGAAATGACTGTTCTTCAATATTAACAGATGTATTATGATCAGAAAAGTAAAATAAGGGCCATTAGAAAAATTAGTTTTCGGTTTAAGTACAAAGATTTTCACTAAAATCAACTTTTCTTTTTTTGCAATAATAAAAACCTGAAAAGTTTACGAATTTTATAACTAAAATGAATTACATGTAGAAAGATGCTAAAAATTATATATAATTAATTTCTGTTAGTTAATTAAGTTACTGGGAAAACACATTCGGTTATTGCATTTCTTTGTCTTCTCTGTAATTTTCATGCAAAAAAAACAAAAACTGATTATTCTTCATATACTGGTATTTGATGACACACAAGTCCTCATATTTAATATTACACTATTATTAAGTAAGATACAAGTAATGATGACTGGATAAACATTAGCCAATCAGACACATCAATTCATTCACGGGAAAACATTTTAACCATATTTGGGGAAAACTGAGGGAGGAGCTTAAATGCCAACAAATAACTTTATTAATAATTGTAAAAATATATTCCATTTTGACACTTTAAAACTTTAAGAATTATTGAAATTTTCCCAAGTAAAATAAATTATAATCTTTCAACATTTACTTAAGATAAAGGACATACACTACATTTGAATTACAGGAAATCAAAAATAAAATAAATTTGGTGATGGTGATGGTAAAGCAGACATTTCATTGAGTCCAAGGCCAATATTAACATTAGTATATCCATGATATGCTAACACTGAACACAATGGAAGGAAAGACACAATAAACTCATTTCCACATACAAGAATACTTAACTCTTTATAAATATAATATTAATACAAAGAGTATCAAAAGAAAGAATATACAAACATGTCTCATGATATAATTATATACATAATGTTCCATGAACAAGCAGTATGTAGAAGGGGTAAAAATGGAAAAAGCTTACTTGATGAGTGTAGGTAATATAGCCATGTGACCTTACTGTTACCTGGCAGAGTCAGAGACAATATCTCCACTGTTCAAAGAACAGAGGCAAAAAAAGGTCGAGAATAGATTTCTGGGACAATTTGACACCCTACATAACCACTAATGGACATGTCAATTCTTTAAGAGAGATAATTATTATATTATTCCAAAAACTTTATAAAAAGTTTTATACAAGGATCATTTAATAAATAAGGTGAATTTTGCAATATAACAAATCACATTTCACCCAGGAAAAAATTTTTTATTTATTTTTTAACGTACTCTCCATCAAAAATCAAGCATTTGTATTCCTTCAGTATAGAAACCTTTGGACTAAATTTTTATCCATTTTCTCACAAGGCTCTTCACTTGATCATTACTTGAAAACTGTTCTAGGGAGAGATTCTTTGAGGAGGCCTAGATCTGGACTGTAGGGAGGGTGTGGCAGCTGTTCCCAATCAGGTTGACTGATGGTTTCCACTGCTTTAGCTGCAGTATAAGGTTTGCATTGTCCTGATGAAACCTCCATTGACAACTAACCTCAGAAAAGGTATCGTCTTCATGGACAATTTTGTGTGCTGTAGCCACAAAAATTCCTAGTTGTTCAGAAATGTCCTCTATTGAAACTCTTCTGTCAGCTAAAATGAGCATATTATTTCAGGTGTGCTCACCATTGTGAACCTACCTGGCCTGTCTTTATCTTGAATATTATTTTGTCCTTCTTTAAACCTTCTTTTAACCCATTTCTAAACATTTGCAATTAAAACATGCTTCTCCATACAAATTTCAAATATTTTGCACTTCTCAACCACCAAAATATTGATGAGAGACCTCTGGAGCACTCTGATTTACTACCATTTTGAATAGCCTCAAAACAAATATTTTTGAGAGATTAAAATAATTTTTGCTAGAAACTAATTTCAAACAATGCAAAGTTAACATTTATGGGAAAAAAATTCTGAAAGAAAAAAAAATTATTTTACTTTTTTCAAAAAATTCACTATATTCATTGAATGACCCTCATAAATAAAAAAAATTTCCTTAGAATTTGATGCCTTCCGAATAGGAAAAGAAAATTATACCTCAAATATTTACAGCACTTTGCAACATTTTAAATATGTACTTGTAATTTCTTCACATATAAAAATTACACCATAATTCTGATCTTATTACGATGACCTGGTTAGCAAGGTAGACTAGCAAACCTTTACAAGTGAGTTGGAGTTTCATTGGGTGCCCCAATCATATAGACTTGTGCCACATCTAAGCAAAAAGCTAAGTAAATTACAATGACCTGGTTGATTTCAATCTTTCTCATAGAATATTATATTTCTATAAATATCATGATCAACAATATCATAATATTCAACTGAAAAAAATAAAGCTTTCTAACTGATATATTTGAACTAAAAATTACAAGTCTTCATCTAACAGAATTTCTTGTGGCCTCTCAGTTTTTTTATTTAGTCATTTCTTTACACATTTATTAAAAATTAATTCTTGGTTTATCTTTATTCATTTTTAGCCAGAAAATTTCATTTCAGAATCTTTCAGCCCTTCAACTCAATATTCTTCAACTTCTTCATTCACTCAGCTTCAATTCTTCATTTCTATATAAAAATCAACAACTATCTCTATGAGAAACCATTTGTTTTATCATTTCAAATTATGTTATTTGTAAACAGTAACAATTTTTAATATTAGAATATAAAAGATTAATACACTAAAAATTAGTTGTTAGTACTGTAATTATTCATTTATACTACACATTTTTATCCCAGATTTTTAAGCTTAAAAAGCTAAAGATACATATTATACACGAGAATTAAATATTAACATTTTTTTCTGGCTACCTGCGTCAACATATTCAGAATGGCATGACTGAAAGTAAGTTACATCTATGATTCAAACTATCTAATGTGTAAACAAACACTTCTGTTTTATACCATTACAAAGAAATAACCACTGGAATGCATGTTTGTTCATAATTTGTTTCTTCTATTACAAACTTATTTTTACTGAAAGTTTGTTATATTTTTATATGAGCATGTCCTTGCTTTTGCTCTAAATACTGTGTAATTCTTTTATTTTGAAACATTATAAAAACTATATAAATTCTTATTTTTAGTCAATACAAACTGGATAAAAAGTTGAATAAAATGTTAAATTTAGTATAAATTCAGTTGCTAAAAATTCCAAAAAGTCTATGTATATTATTATGCATGAGAGATGTTTTTTTTAGAATTTTATAACAGAAACTTAGGTGCCTGTTATACACAACTAATTCCAGTATAGCATAAATGAACAACTATTCAAATTATGAGTTCTCATTATGATATAATGTACAGTGATTTACATAAACAGACTATTGTTAGTGAATAAGATTCTTAACTGGTGCCCCCATATTTCTGACCAAGTGGAAAGCTAAGCTATGCATATTTACCAACCCCTCCGCTTGGGCAAGATAAGACACAAGGTCAATTTTTAAGTGGAGTTTAACAGGTTTGAATTCAGAGTTTTCCTTCTCCTAGACTAGTTGCCTTACCAAGGCTGAAGAACTCAGTCTGCCCTACTATTCACCCATAGCTGGAGAGAGAGTAATTGGATTCATACCTTTCCCAAGGGTACTAGTGCTTTATGAAATGCAATCAGCCTTGTCCAGGATTTGAACTCGTATCGCCGTGTCCATATCCTAAGACAATAACCATTACACCACGGGCACCTCCAAAAGCTAAGCTATGCTTAGTAAATCAAACTACTATTTGAATTAAAACCCTTGAATGATAAAATTCAAACAAACAAATAAGCTGTCAAAAACCTACATTTTAGAATGTGACAATATTTGAACATTGACTAAAGATCAACTGCTGTTTAAATAAGGAAATAGATACAATGAGTAATAACTTTTAAACCAATCAAGCTAGTTTATCAAACATTTCATAAGAATACCAGAAGGATTCAAGATCTTTAATGAATTCTGTTGTTAAACATTTAATACTAGAAGAAATACTGCTCATATGAGATTAAAAAAAACACCAAACCAGAAACCATCAAATTTAAGGTCCAAAGCATAATACCAGATAAGGTTATAATTATTATTGTTAAGTTTAAAATTGAATGTTCTTTAAGTTGTTCACATCTAATAGAGCATATAATTAATAATTTTTATTGCCTATAAATTTCATTTGATAACTCATCAGACTCACACTCTTCAATGTCAAATGACATATTATTATTTTATTCCTTGCAAGTTTTTCACACCACTTTTTATTGGTGGTTTTTCACTGAAATACAAGAGACAGCAAATCTTTTCAGATCTTCAGTGTTGAAATCTGAGTTATGTAACTTGCTAGTTGTAGTAGTAAACAGTAGTTGTAATAAAGTTTTTATAGTGGTCGGATGCGTCTTGTTTGTTGATATGAAATGGTAAAGAAAATATCCAGGATTCTTCTAAGTGTTCTAAATTATCTAAACAGTTCTATGTTCTGAATGATCTCTATTTTTGCCACTGATCTTTGGTTCCCACAGACTCTTTCCCATGTCAATGGAGACCATTTCAAAGGCAACTCCTACTACAATTGGTATTACCATCACCTAAATATTCCACAGCTTTTTCAGCTCTCTGGCAAGATCCAAGTATTTGTCTGCCTTTTTACTTTCTTTTATTTTCATTCAATGGTCAGGATTGGGTGATCTGTTGATATCTTAAAGTCTTGGAGAATTTTATGAGTCATCTTCTCGGACAGATTCTGGTTTGTGCAGAAATTAATGGGGCGGGGATGACTTCAGAATCGAATATCCTCAAATGTCACATGACCTCTTCTTATGAAAAAAGAAAAAAAAGAAGGAACCACATAGACTCAAAGAGCGGGCAAGCAGGAATAAGGAATGAATCTTCACTGTGTGATATTCAAAAAGGAAAAAATCCAGTTAGAAAAATTGTCTTTAATTCAAAATGGATAATAGATTTTGTTGCTTGTGAAATTTTTTGGTAAATGTTTGATTACAACGAGGGCATTTTTTCCAAAATTTTTTTCAGTTAAGCTATTTCAAAAGCATAAATTAGATTTGTTTAAATTTTCCACGATAAATTCTATATCGTTTACGAGTACCTTCTCTCGATAGATGAAAATATAATGTATCTGATCTAATCTGAAAGAGCTAATTAAGAACAATTACCGTCCTCAATGAAACCAGAAAGATATGTAAGGAGCCTACTCTTTACTATGAAAGGACCAGTTTAGTGAAAACGAAGTCTTAAATTACAGCAGAAAATATAAAAACAAAAAAGGATGATAGAGGAACACCTGAAACTAGCTCAGGTACTTATTGTGAGAAGTAAAGTATAAAATAGCAGGTAAACAGACTTTACTGAAGTTGAAACTTTAATTTTTGTGTGTGTGTGTGTATGACCCACTGTTCTTGGTCACTGTTGTGTCAGGTACAGCCACAATATACTACTCATAAAAAATGAAAAATCAAAACATAAATCAACATGGGGCCCAGACAACAGGTTTGGGTGTCATGATCAGTAGATGCTCCCTTGATAGCCAACATAGGGGAACGGCATTCTGCAAATGTTGGCTGTTCTTCTTTCAGGTACATAAACGATGAACAAATTGACCACTCACACCAGAAACCACACCATAGAAAATGAACAAGGGAAAATAAAAAAAAAACTAGCATTATACTGTTATTTTAGGAGCAACCCTGCAAAAAGAGGGTATAGAAAAAGAATGATAGAAATCTGGACAGAATTTGGTTGATTTAAGATAACAAACCAGAGGTTTGCTGACCAAGTTAGGACAATAAAAAAGAATGGTTGGTTTTCTAACCTTGAAATACTGGAAATCCACCAACAAATATATAGGCAAACACATCAACAAACCCTTAATACAGTAACAGAGACACTAAATACAGGAAAGCCAGAAACTCCTAACCAAACACTACATGACAATGACCCATATACTACAAACTGACGGAAACACTGACCCAAGAGGAAAAAACTAATGTAAATACTATTAAAAGAATCATGTCTGAAAAGAAAACCACATTGCCTTCTCTCAGGAACCAAGACTGGAGGACAGTCAAGTCCAAAACCAAAATGGTGAATGACTTATTGACAAATATCCCGAAAAACGATATCATGGAGTTAAACAATTCAATATGCACAAGAGCAAAATTAGTCTGTGAAAAAAATCAGGATCCCCTTGAAGACCACAGGTAGAAAGTCAAAACGCAGGTGGAAATTCAGATTTGAATCACAGATAAAAAGACTACGACAACAAACAAGAATACTAGAACAGAACATTAAGAAATATTCAGACAAAACCAAAAAAGCACAGCAACTAGAACAAAAAATAAAACTTGAGAAGACCAACCAAAAAATACTGGTAAAAGAAAGAAGACTAAAAAGATACCAAGACAAGACCAAACAATACAGACCAAACAAGATGTTTCAAAACAACGAAAAAAATTCTACCAGCAATTAGGGGAAATTAGGGCCCTCATTTGAACATACACCTCGACAAGCTCAAGGCAAAACTTGAAAAAATATCAAATTGGTCTAGATGGCATACACAGATTTTGGTTTAAAAAATTCACTTCCATACACGACAGACTTGCTATTGAAATTAATAAATGCATACAGAAAACTGAGATGCCTGAATGGATAACCAAAGGGAAGACCACTCTAATCCAAAAAGACCCCCTCCTCAAAGGAACCGCCCCAAACAACTATAGATCCATAATTTGCCCGTGGTGTAATGGTTATCGTCGCAGGAATTAGACACGGCGACACGAGTTCAAATCCTGGACTGATTGCATTTCACATAGCACTAATACCCTTGGGAAAGGTATGAATCCAATTATTCTCCCTCCAGCTATGGGTAAATAGTAGGGCAGACTAGGTTCTTCAGCCTTGGTGAGGCAACTAGTCTTGGAGAAGGAAAAACTCTGAATTCAAACCTGTTAAACTCCGCTTAAAAAATTGACCTTGTGTCATATCCTGCCCGAGCGGAGGGGTTGGGTAAATATGATAGATCCATAATGTGCCTACTGATGATGTGGAAAATACTAACAGCACAAATTAGGGAGAAGATCTACTACTCCTTGATAAGCTGCAGAATCTTCCCCAAAGAACAGAACAGATGCCACAAGAGAACCAGAGGCACAGAGAAACTACTATATATAGATCAACACATCCTCAACAAGAGAAAAACGAGACAGAAAAATCTAGCTATAGCCTAGATTGACTATAAAAAGGCTTACAATATAGTCCCCAAAAGCTAGATACTACACTGTCTAAAATCGTATAAATTGAGACGACCATGGAAACCTGGAAAGTGGAATTAACAGCAGGAGGAAAAAGATTAGCAGAAGTAAAGATCCAAAGAGGCATATTCCAGGGAGATGCATGATCACCATTTCTATTTGTAATAGCCATGATGCCATGCAACCACATCCTTAGGAAATGCACAACTGGATACAAACTTAGTAAATCACAAGAAAAGATCAACCACTTGATCTACATGGATGACATCAAACTTTTTGCCAAAAACAAAAAATAATTGGAAACCCTAATACAAACTGTGAGAATATACATTAAAGATATAGGAATGGAATTTGGCATAGAAAAATGTGCCATGATAGTAATGAAAAATGACAAATGATACATGACAGAAGGAGTTGAACTACCAAATCAAGTAGTAATCAGAAAAGGAAACCTACAAATACTTGGGGATACTGGAAGCTGACACCATCAAACAAGTGGAAATGAAAGAAAAAATTGAAAAAGAATATCTCAGAAGAACCAGAAAATTACACGAGACAAAACTCTATAGCAGGAACCTTGTCAAAGGGATAAATACCTAGACTGTCCCCCTTGTACGATACTCAGGACCATTCTTGAAGTGGATCAGAGAACTTGAACAAATGGACCAAAGAACAAGAAAACTAATGACCATGCATTGCATCCCAAAGATGATGTTGACAGACTATATGTGTCAAGAAGAGAGAGAGGAAGAGGACTTGCCAGCATTGAAAACAGCATAGATGCATTGATACAATGACTTGAGGACTACATAAAAAAGCGCAGAGGAAGACTGATTACAGCCACCAGAAACAATACTAATGACACGAGGATCAGCAGAATGACAATAACCAGAAAACAAAATTGGGAAGAAAAACAACTGTATGGATGTTTTAAGTGACTAACTAGCGACATCTCACATGAGAAAATGAGGACGTAGTTAAGAAAATGAAACCTAAAGAGAGATACTGAATCTCTTCTTATAGCAGCACAATGTAGGTTATGTGGTAATAGAGACGAAACGATCAATTGCATATTAAGTGAATGCAGGAAATTAGCACAGGAAGAGTATAAGACTAGGCATGACTGGGTGGGCAAGGTGATCCACTGGGAATTGTGCAAGAAATTGAAGTTTGACCATATGCACAACCCAGAATCTGTCCTGGAGAAAGAGACACACAAACTCTTCTGGGATTTTGAGATACAAACAGATCACCTAATCTTGGCCAGACAACGAGACCTTTTAATAATCAACAAAAAAGAGAGAACTTGCAGGATTGTGGACTTTGCTGTCCCAGTGGACTACAAAGAATAATTGAAAGAATGCAAAAAGAGGGAAAAGTACCTCAATCTTACTAGGGAATTGAAGAAACTGTAGAACATGAAATTGATAATTATACCAATTGTGATTGGTGCTCTTGGTACTATTTACCAACCCCTCCGCTCGGGCAGGATATGACACAAGGTCAATTTTTAAGCGGAGTTTAACAGGTTTTGAATTCAGAGTTTTCCTTCTCCTAGACTAGTTGCCTCACCAAGGCTGAAGAACCTAGTCCGTCCTACTATTTACCCATAGCTGGAGGGAGAATAAGGGGGTTCATACCTTTCCCAAGGGTATATGCCCGAAAGTGAACGTAATAGCGCGACTGGAGTACGAACTCGCGTACTACGATTCCGCAGTTCATCGCTTTAACCATTACACCACGAGGACACCCCTTGGTGATTGGTTCTCTTGGTACAGTTACCAAAGGATTATTAAATGAACTGGAGGACTTGGAAATAACGGGATGGGTGGAGACTGTCAAAATTACAGCATTGTTGAGATCGGCCAGAATACTGAGAAGAGTCGAGGAGACTTGCTGTTACTCAAACTCCAGTGAAAAACCATCGCTAACACTGATGAGAAAAACTCTCAAGGAGTAAAATAATAATCAACAACACTATTTCTCATAGCTGGAGGGAAACTAGTTGAATTCATACCTTTCCCAAAGGTATAAGGGCTATGTGAAATGCTAACAGCCTCCTACAAGTTTTGAACTCAGATAGCCAAGTTCACTTTCTACAATGATAAGTATAATTTTAGAGAAATAATTTTTTCTTTTTTTTGGGAAAAAAGAAAAGAATTACTTCTTTACTTGTTTCTCCTTATTTATTTAATTTAAAAGCTAAAAAATTTCTATGGACAGTGAGGAATTTTTTTTCAGTCATTGTGACACATGTTCACAAAAAGGCTTACCACCACCACCACCACTACTGTGTTAGTGTTAAATAATCCAACCAGTAATCTCAACATAGAAATTAATAGCACAGAACAACATTTTCCAAGAACACATGAAGTTAAAACTATTCAAGTTCAAGGATAAAGCAATTTCCAAGCCAATTTGCAAATGAATGATAATTTTATGGAGTCTGTGTTCAGACTGACTGTCATTTTTTATTCAACTACAGTATCGCCCACAAATAAGAACACCTCTGACAAATTTTTATCAAAAGTTAATTTTCTTCTAAACTAATGATACTAGGATTTTAGTATTTCTAGAGGAAATTTCTATACAATCAAAACAGACCTTGTTAGGTATTATTTCATCATAAACTCTAAGCATGTGATCAAAAATGAAATTACAACACTTCTATTACCAAAATTAAATTAGATGAATTTACTTTTGGACTGTTACATATTCATATAAACATGTTTGAAATTCAGAGAAAAGCATTTTCAGTACCACTGTTAAAAATGTGAAAAGGTAAGAGAGTCAAAGATGATTTACAGCTACAGGAATTAAAAAAAGGAACATGAGATACCCAAGGTTCTCTACCATTTGCAATCCATTGAGTGTAAGAGGTTAAATTGATGAAATTGCATTAATATAATATATCATTTTCAGATCTTATTTTGTTTTAAATATTATTCAAGAAATGTCCATGTATCTCAGTTTTTGTTTTTTTTAATTATCTTTTGTCATTTTCATATAAACCTTTTCTCCCAAATACAGGATGCCTTACAGTGAGTCATTCAATCACTAGGATTGCTTTTAATGGTATCTCAAGTTATCTAGGGTCATTTTATGCCTAAAAGTTAGGGAAATTGTATTCATTAATATCTACATTTTTTGTTTCTCAAGAGGTCTTTTTTTGTACACAGTCCTATTGAATATGAATGATTTTTAAACATCTATTTGACCAATAGATAAGACCCTAACAGGTATCACCATTTTGGGTCAGAGTGGACCTGGGAGTATTGGCAACAAAGGAGTATTCAATACTCTCCAGATTTCCTGAGTTAAATCTTTATCATCAGATGCAGTTTAGTGTCCTACCCTAGACACTTCTCTTTTTGGGTGGGGAGGAGAACTTACCCCTCTGTAAGGGATACAGTCAGCATATTCTAAGCCTCACCAACAGGGCAGAAAAACTTCACAAAGAATAACCATCATGACCAACAAGTCATTAAAGGTGCCTATATACCTACAACTGCAAAGATAGAAGGACTATCAACCAATTTATGCCAAATATGATCAATTTAGGCTACGAAAATGAGGCAAGACAGTGTTATATAATCTTGGGCTGATCAAAGGCTGCCGATTTGGAAACAGAAGTAAGATATTAATGGAGGCTGTTCTTTAGCAAATCAATTCCAAGGAAAAGAATAACAAAATGCAACATAAAGCGTGGGAGGAACACAAGGTGGAGAAGATGGAGGTGACAGGTAAGGGAGAGGCAGCAAAGTGAGGTTTGTGAATACAGTGGAACAGACAGAGGCTGGCAGCAAATTTCTGTTGGATCAGATGCACCAAGATGACAGAGCTGGAGAACAAAGAGGCAGACTGCACATCATTGCCGAGTGTATGTGATGGGGGTAGATGTGGAGAAGAAGGACTTGAGAAAGGTTAACAAGGAAATGGCTGCAGATATTTCTGGAAAGTCTTTGAAGAGATAGTGTTTACTAGAAACACAAAATGGACGGCAATAAACCCCTCTGACATTAAAATACACGTACACACAAACACATACAGTATATATATTTCTAAATAGGAACATTAAACAGCTACATAACCTGTCTCTGGAGCCAGGGTCAAAACTCTAATTTGGGAGTATTTGATACATAAAAACTATAGCAAAATTCTTTGATTTTATCATATTGTTAAGTTATATTTTTTCAAAATGATAACAGCATTATACAGTTTTATCGGTTGTGTAAAGCATAAAAATAAAGCCTTGTGAAGACGAATATGAAAGGCATTTGAAAAATAATGTATTCTACAATTAGTTCAAAGGAATTTCTGAGAGTCAAAAAAAATATGATTAAGAGAAATTGTCATTTTTTTTCTATTCAAAAATTATTCAATTTCTAAAATCAACTTTGAATCTGTCCTAGAAAATGAGACATGAAATTCTCTGGGATTTGGAGATACGAGGATCATTAAATAAGTTTCCAGACTTTTTTCGTATGGGCACTTTTATTGATAGTACACACATGAAACTCTAGTCTTCTTCGAGGTAATCTCCTCCGGCTGCAATGCACTTGTTGTACCGTTCCAACAACTTCTGGAAGGCCCCATGGAAGTCCTCTTGTGTCAATAATCTTTGTCACAGCTTCTTTCATCTCCTCAATTGTCTCATAACGACAGCCTCTGAGCTTAGGGAATAACCAAAAGTCACAAGGAGCAAGGTCTGGACTATAGGGATGGTGAGGAACTTTCTTCATGCCCATCTCGCTCAAATAGTCTGTGACAAGGACGGAGTTGTGGACTGGTGCATTGTCCTCGTGGAAATGCCACTGACCCGATTTGAAGAGTGTTGGCCTCTTCCCAAGGAATCTCTTCCTGAACTCCCTTAAAACCTCAACATAGTAACCCTAACTCTAACCCTTTGGCCAATCAACTCTGGTGTATTGACTTCCTTACTCCTCCCACACCGCTCATCATCCCTCACAGACTTGCTGCCTTCCTTGAATCTCTTATGCCACTCAAAAACTGATGCTCGATTCATGCAATATAGTCCAAAAGCAGTCTGAAGCATTCTATACGTTTCTGTGGCATTTTTTCCAAGTTTAAAACACAATTTTATTGCATATCGTTCTTTCAAAGTGTCCTCACGTCGAGGTTGCATTTTTGAAATTCACCAGCTATGACTATCAGGCTTTAGTAGGGTGTATTTCAATTCCTGCTGCAGCTGTTTATTTGAACCTGAAATCATAAAAATTGGTCAGTCATCTCATAAGATGTATAGCAATAACATACCAAATTTTCAAAAGTCTACAATATTAACTGCCCGTACAAAAACAGGCTGGAAACTTATTGAAGGCACTACATACAAACAGATCACCCAATCTCAACTAGAAGATTAGATCTAGTATCAATTACTTGACATCTAGTGGAATTTGCCATTTCAGCAAACTATAGAGTAAAAATAAAAGAAAGTGAAAAGATAGACAAATATTTGGACCTTGCTAGAGAGCATTAGAACAGTCCCCAAAGACCTGGAAAAGAGACCTAGAGAATTACCTCAAGGACAGATGTGACTGGGTGGGGAAGGTAATCCACTGAGAATTTTGCAAGTAATTGAAATTTCTCCATACTAACAAATGAAATATACATAAAGCAGAAACTGACCTAGAAAATGAGACACATGAAATTCTTTAAAATTTTGAAATACAAATAGATCACTTAATCCCGGCCAGAAGAACAGATCTAGAATTAATTAACAAGAAAAAAAGAACTTGTCATCTTGTGGATATAGGGTGTCTTCAAAAGAAATAGTTTCAAAAAGTTATTAAAAAAAAATTGTTTGAAATTTACTGAAAGTTATGTAATTATCCAATCCTTCTGCCTTGGGCAGGATGTGACACTAGGTTGATTTTAAAACACAGTATAGCAGATTTGAATTCAGAGATTTCCTTCTCTTTTACTGACTACCTTACCGAGGTTACAAACCCAAGTCTGCCCTACTATTTATCCATAGCTAAGGGAGAACAGATGAATTCATGCCTTTTCCAATGGCACTAGTATGAAATGAAATGCAACAACCTCATTAAAGATTTGAAGTTGGGTTGCCAATTCCATTTCTTACTACAGTAACTGTGCCTGGGAAAGGCATGAATCCATCTGTTCTCCACGGTTAAGAAACTAGTCAAGGAGAAGAAAATTATGACTTCAGACCAGCTTTATCCTGCTTAAAAATTAACCTTGAGTCACATCCTGTCTGTAGCAGAGGGGTTGGGTAAATACATACATCAAATTAACAACAGAGTTTTAGTTTTAGTACTTGTGTTCTTCATTCTAACACTCTACCCAATATAACATTACCTCGTACTATAATTTTATTGCAATGAACATGAAAAAAATATTAATACAAATAATAAAGTTGGTAGAAACATGTTCTGCAGCTTCAAAAATACTTAATGTTATCAAAAGTTTTACAAAAAAAAAATATTTTAAAATAAATATCCAAAATATGAGCCAAAGTAAAAAAAAACAAAAATCTCCACCCACCATGTTTTTATTGGCTAAGGTGCCTGTTACTTGTATATCTCTTAACCTGCTTCACCTTTTGCTTGCAGCCACTCAAATAACAAGAAAGAAAGAAAAAAAAAAAATGATGAGAAACCTTAAAAGAAACACTCAAATGCAACAGCTCTTCCAAAACAGAAAATAGGTTTGTGTGTGATTCATTCATGTCTCTTCAAGCTCCATCAATTAAAGAAAAAGAAAAGTGACAAGTAAAGTTGTAACAAATATTTTGGTTGATAATGTCAACATTTTCTACTTCTTCATTTTTATTCCCTGTTATAATTGAAAAACATGATGGATGCCTGCATTTCAATTTTAGATATTTAATTTAAGTTAATTTTATATTCAATAATTTTTTTCCCTCCAACCGAATTGTGTTAATAGTTTGTATGGGTTTGTATCATCAACCACCTAAAATGTAGCCATCTTGTTTGTGAAGTTTTGTATCTGAAGGAATTCAACTATTCTCATATCCATGCAATGTATTCTCTGGCCTTCTTTAGATGGGAATTTTTATCTGGTTTTAATCTTCAGGTGAGCTTGTATTAACACATCTAAAGTCAGACATTTTCATATAAGTTCACTTGAAGATTGGGCATATGAAACACAGTGTTATGAGTCTTTACCCTGCTTTATTTCATTATACAGATGAAATATCAGAGCATATATATATATATATATATATATATATATATACCAACCCCTCCGCACAAGCAGGATGAGATACAAGGACAATTTAAAGCAGAATTTGACAGGTTTGAATTCAGAGTTTTCTTTCTACATCCATTACAATACCAAAGTTAAAGAGTGTAGTCTGCCCTACTATTTACTCATAGCCGAAAGAAGGGCAGTTAGATTCATACCTTTCCCAAGAGTATTAGCTCTATCTGAAATGCAAACAGCCTCACCCGGGATTTGAAATAGGTCGCTGTGTAAATTCATATATGTATATATATATAAAGGTTAGTGTTACAAAACCAATGTAAAACAGATTTAAAAAGGAATGAAAACATGATTTTGATAAATAATGGATTTGAAATCAATTAAAATAAATCCTTAGACTTTTCAAAGGAAAATAATCATATGTAAATAAGAAATAGAACAATTAAAATATTGTGGGATGTAATCTCTGTGCAAGATTGAAAAACACTTATCTAAATAATGTTCATTGAATGATTGCCAATGGTAGATACATGGATGTGTGAATGCCTGGATAGATTAACTAGTGTGTGCTTATGTACTGAATTGAGAAAATTGGACAGAGTGAAAGTCTTTAAAAAAAACCCTATTAATATGGTTAATTTTTGTTTGAAAAGTGAGGGTTATTTGTGTGAATATTTCTATATATAAATGCTCTATCATTGATATTGAGCCCAATTTAACAATACTGCAACATTTGGTCTTCCATTTAACTCACCAAGTGAGCTAGTAAGAACCATAAACGTCTTTCATATATATATACGAGGTACATACGATAAGTTTCCATACTTTTTTTGTATGGGCACTTTTATTGATAGTACACATATGAAACTCTAGTCCCTTTCAAAGTAATCTCCTCCGGCTGCAATGCACTTGTTGTACCGTTCCAACAACTTCTGGAAGGCCCCATGGAAGTCCTCTTGTGTGAGCATGTCAATGACCTTCATCATAGCCTCTTTCATCTCCTCAATTGTCTCATAACGACAACCTTTTTGAGCTTAGGGAATAACCAAAAGTCACAAGGAGCAAGGTCTGGACTATAGGGACGGTGAGGAACTGTCTTCATGCCCATCTTGCTCAAATAGTCTGTGACAAGGATGGAGTTGTGGACTGGTGCATTGTCCTCGTGGAAATGCCACTGGTCCGATTTGAAGAGTGCTGGCCTCTTCCCAAGGAATCTCTTCCTGAACTCCCTTAAAACCTCAACATAGTAACCCTAACCCTAACCCTTTGGCCAATCAACTCTGGTGTATTGACTTCCTTACTCCTCCCACACCTCTCATCATCTCTCACAGACTCCCTGCCTTCCTTGAATCTCTTATGCCACTCAAAAACTGATGCTTGATTCATGCAATATTGTCCAAAAGCAGTCTGAAGCATTCTATACGTTTCTGTGGCATTTTTTCCAAGTTTAAAACACAATTTTATTGTATATCGTTCTTCTAAAATGTCAGATTGCATTTTTGAAATTCACCAGCTGTGACAATCAGGCTTTAGTAGGGCGTATTCCAATTCCAGCTGTAGCTGTTCATTTGAAACTGAAATCATAAAAATTGGTCAGTCATCTCATAAGATGTATAGCAATAACATACTGAATTTTCAAGAGTCTACGACAATTTTAAATGCCCATAAGAAAAAATCTAGAAACCTATTGTATGCACCTCGTGTATATATATATATATATAGAGAGAGAGAGAGAGAGAGAGAGACCAGCCCATTGGCATAATGGTTAAAGTTTTCGACAACAGCCCTGGAGACTAGGGTTCAATCCAAATACAATGATTCAAAAAATGGTACTTAATACCTACTTGCTCAGCACTTAGCATTATAAGGTATGGATCAAGGGTACGTGGATTAATCCATGTAAATAAGTAGCACCCTCCCCTACACCTTGGTGTCATAGCTATTGAAAAGAGAGCCTTCAAGTCGCCCTCAACTAAGGTCAGTCAAAAAAAAAAAATATATATATATATATATATATATATATATATATATATATATATAAGCATTTATTTGATGGAAAATAGCAACTAATTTTTCAAGAGCTGAATATCAAATGATAATATAAAGTGATATTAATTAAAGTGCCCGTGGTGTATTGGTTATCATTGTGGGAAATGGACACAGCAACAAGAATTCAAATCCTGGACGAGGCTGATTGCATTTCACATAGCACTAATACCCTTGGGAAAGGTATGAATCCAATGATTCTCTCTCCAGCTATGGGTAAATAGTAGGGCAGACTAGGTTCTTCAGCCTTGGTGGGGCAACTAGTCTAGGAGAAGGAAAACTCTGAATTCAAACCTGTTAAACTACACTTAAAGATTGACCTTGTGTCATATCCTGCCCAAGCGGAGGGGTTGGTAAATATGGATATTAATTCTTTTAACCCATTCATAATCAAAGAATTATTTCCTTAAAATACATACATGTGCTCTTGCTTCAGTACAAGATAAAGACAACAAACTTCAGAAAGAAAACATCTCCTGTGACATACATATATATCAGTCATACAACCTGATCTCATTACAGAATAAAAAGAAATTGTTATCACACAGCATTATTAGCTGTTTGCATGCTTGTTTTTCTTAGCATACACACACAGAAAACTTTTTTGCAATAAGCAACTTGGTCTCACAACTAAATAATGAGAAAATCCATTATTGTAAAAGAGATATATCCCATAACCAGGTTTGGTTGTGGGGTTGCGACTCATGTAGCATATCTCGGGCAGGGAGCCCATCCCTCTCCTTGCCCAGTCAACTAGTGCTGTAGAATACACTGACTGCTTCTCTGCAGAGGGGTAAGACCCTCCTCCCCTCAACGAGTATCCAGGATATGACACTAAACAATTTGATGGTGAGGTTTCAGTAATGCTGGAGCTTTGGGGAATGCCAAGTTCTTCTTCATTGCCATTGCTCCCAAGTCCACTCTGGCCTAGAGTGGTAGCACCTGATAGGGTCCTATCTATGGGTCAAATAGAAATAAACTATGTACTTATGCTAAACTGAATTGCTTGAATTAGAAGTGTTTGACTAAACTGAATCGCTTGAAACAGAAATGTTTTTGACAATTAAACTGCACACTAATACTAAACTGAATTGTTTGAAATGGAACTGTTTTTGACATTGAAACTGTACTTATGCTAAACTGAATTGTTTAATATAGAACTGTTTTGACATTTAACTGTGTGTAAACAAAATCTATACTTATACTGAACTGAATTAGCTGAATTAGAACTGTTTGAATAAACTGAATAGCCTTAAATAGAAATGTTTTTGACAATTAAACTGTGTACTTATGCTAAATTGAATTGATTGAAATAGAACTGATTATTGTATAAAAATGGATTTAAATAGAACTAAACTGCATACTTATGCTGAACTGATTTGTTTGAATTAGAACTGTTTGACTAAACTGAATTGTTTGAAATAGAAATATTTTTGACAATTAAACTGTGTACTTTTGCTAAACTGAACTGCTTGAAATATAACTGTTTTGACATTGAAACTGTGTACTTATGCTGAACTGATTTGTTTCAATTAGAACTGTTTGAAACTGTTTGACATCATCAAATAGCTTGAAATAGAAATGTTTTTGACAATTAAACTGTGTACTCATGCTAAAGTGAATTGTTTGAAATAGAACTGACTATTTGCATAAAAATAGATTTGGCATTAAATAACCAACAAAGGTTGATATGCCATAAAACCCAACCAACCAACTGAATTGCTTGAAATAGAACAGTTTTGACATTTAAAGAGTGTACTAATGCTAAACTGAATTGTTTGAAATGAAACTGTTTTTGTATGCTAAACTGAATTATTTGAAATAGAACTGTTTTGACATTTAACAGAGTCTAAACAAAAGCTATGCTTATACTAACTGAATTGTTTGAAATATAACTGCTAAGCAGTTATATTTCAAACAATTCAGTTAGTATGCATAAAAATAGATTTGGCAATAAATAACCTACAATGGTTGATATACCATAAACCCAAACCAAACCATTCCTCTCTAGGTCTACAACACTAGGTAACACTGTGTAGGTGGTCCGCCAAGCAGACGATTCCTTTATCTGTTTTGGCGCGAAACCAGACAAAGGGTTTTGGACTTGAGATCTCGGCGTGACCGGAAGTAGGAAGGGAACGCCAGTCAGGGAGTGATACAAAAGGAGCTCGAGGAGGCAGTTGGCGAAGGGTGATGAGAGTGACCAGCCGACACTGGAGAGAGAGACCAGTCGGATGAGATGAGGGTCCAGCGACAGTGAGGAAGACCGGTCAGGATAGGTTGGCATTCCTAGTAGCGTTGTAGAATTTTAGCTGGAATCCACGCTAGTGTTAGTCTACATATGTTCACAGGAAATGCAGTGCTGCATAACTCCCTTTCTGTACTTGAGTTAACCCCAAGTGTTTGTTCTTTTTTCTCCTGTTCCCTCGATTGTATTTGATGTAGCGGTAAAGAAATGTGCGTTACCCCTATCGGAACCACTAGTTGATCACCAGCCGTAAAGAAGTGAAATGGTTTGAAGAAGTTGATGCAACGTGGGGGCCGAAGGGGTAACGTCACAAACTGGATTGAATTCAGTTTTGCTTCTTCTAGACTAGTTGCCATACCAAAGTTAAAGAGCTCAGTCTGCTCAACTATTTACCTATAGCTGTAGGGAGAAGGATTGGATTCTTACCTTCCCCAAGGATATTAGTGCTAAATGAAATGCAAACAGCACCACTTAGGATTTGAACTCAGGTAGGCAAGTCCACTTCCTACAATGAGAACCATTACGCCACAAGCACCTATATTGTTATACTACTTAAAATAAAAAGTAACTTGTATCACTAGAAAATCTCATTAATCAGTAGTAAGTCACAGAATAATTAATAAAACAAATACAAAAATCAGACAAATTTTAATTCAATATCTATTTTATTTTTCATTTATATCATTATTATTATCATAATTATTACAGACGATGATAATGATAACCTTTGATTCAAATTTTATCAATATGAAGCTGCAGAAGTATATTAAAATAATCCTATTAGAAAATCATTTAATTTTATATTTTTTTACTTGTGAGTTTACTAAGTTCTAATAGATTTTAAAATAACCCTAGAATTTTCACAGGTACTGATTCAAGGTAGATATATGTAGTGCAGAGTGCAGAGATACTACACTCTGATCCTTAGAAAAAGCACCAATCTATATATGAGTAATCTTATTAGAAATGATAGGAAATGTGCTTACATACAGAACACCCAAAATATTAAAAATAAAGAAAAAAGACATTTAAGTCTGCAAATATAATCAAAACTTGTTACAAAAAGTTACATGTAGTGTAAATACCACAAATGTCAGACACACACATATACATTCACATATATATGATGAAATATCAAAATTTTCCTACAATTCAAGTTTTAAAAATGTAGATTTTAAAGTAGGCCGAAAAATTATATATATATATATATATATATATATATTAAAATAAGTAGGTCCACAAAGAGATTTGTATTTTTTGAATTTATTTATTTATTTTGTTCTTACATACATGTATGTTTACACTTGCAGTGCAAACATGAATGAGTTCAAGTCTCATTGAGTACCCCATTAACAAGGCCTTGTGCCATATATGTTCTCTGACAAAAGCAACAAGCTGGAAACATATACAAATGAAGGAACAAAATAAATAAATAAATTTTTAAAAATACAAATCTCTTAATGGACCTACTAATTTTAAACTATTTTTACTCTCTCTTTGAACCTACAACAAAAATTTATATATATATATATATATATACATATATATACTAGCAGAAGTAGTCAGTCCATGACTGGACTAAAAGTATTTTACAAACACCAGTGTGTGAGAATAAAAGGGGAAAAAGAGGAGTAACCTAAGAATTAAAAATGTGTCCTTATTTGTATTTGAAAGATTTTGTCTATTAATTCAAATGAAAAGTATTCTTTTATTTTATGAATTGTTTTCTTCTTTCTTTCTTTCTTTTACATCTAAAATTATATATGAAATATGTAACCCTATACTGGTGAAAGGTTTAAAACATTTTCATTTTTTTGTTTTGGTCTCCAATAAACTTTTATTTTTTACAATAAGTAATCAGTTACAGAACAATTTTTTAGTTAATAATTTTCACTTAAGCAGCAAAAATTTAATTGAATTTTTTATTGACCCTCAAAAGATTTATTGATAAAAGAATCTAAGAATTCATGCATGAAAATATTCTTTTATTTTTAGGCATTTCTTTGTTAACATTTAAAATATTATTTTTAAAAATGTAACCTTAAACTTATGAGTGATTTGAAACATTATAGTTTTATTTTTCTGAAGAATTTTTTCACAAATATGACTAAAATTTAAATTTAGTTCTTGATAGCCCGTTGAGTTACAATAATAAAAAATGTATTCATTTAATTTACTTTCTTTTTTACCCAATAAAAATATAATAAAAAAGAAAAGAATCAAAGATGTGTCCTTATTTTTTGGTGGAAAATTTTGTGTATTAATTCAAATGAAAAGTATTCATTTATTCTATCAATAGTTTATTGCTTTGAAAAAAAGTTTTGGGGTTGCACTGATTAAAAATTGATATATTTTGTTCTCAGAAATATGAAAAGTATTTGTTAAAAAATGAGTTTTTGAGTTGTTGATAAACAATGCTTTTATTTAATTCTTGTTATTTTTTTTATTTTTTACCCTTTAAAAATCTTTATAGGTTGGTACAACAAAAAGAAGCTAAGAAATAAAAATGTGTCCTTACAATGAAAAGAATTTTAGAAATAAAAATGTGTCCTTACAATAAAAAGAAGCTAAGAATTAAAAATGTAAAATTTTCCATATTATAATTTCTTTTATTTAATTTTTTTTTTGGTGAGGGGGTTAAATCTAGAATAGTATTTTAAAAAGGTCTCTTGTTTGAAACATTTTTAGAACTTTTTTTTTGTTCTCCAAAAAGAAGCATTTTTTTTTTTTTACAATTAGTAGTAAATTACAGAACAATACTTTTCAAGACAGTATTAAATTCAATTTTCAACCACGGAATTTATGTGATATTTAAACATGTCAGGTCTTAAGAAGAACTGAAGAGTTCCTTTTTTTTTTGGTACTAATGAAGAACTGTGAAAAGTTCCACAAATCAATTGAAATTCTGCTAATAAAAACAAAAAACTGTTACTAAAAGATTCCTCTAATATAAACACTACACTTGTCAGACAAAAGTTTTGCTGTCTGAAAAGTGTGGTGTTTACACTCACTGAAACTTTTAATAATTGCTTTTAGTTTTATTTGCAGAAATTAATATTTTAGGTGTTTAAGTTACCATGGCATGGTTGGGAGGGGGATAATGTAATTAATAGCTGTATACTTGGAAGAGCTCCGAAACAGAAATTCATGTGGATGCCAAAGAATAACAACAATGCAAATACCTTCAGACATTTATTTTCATGAAGACCAAAGAAAAACATGAACACATATAATAATGGTATTCACAATTTTCATCTCACTGTAGAATATTTCACAATCATCTCTGTAGGATGTAATTGATCTACATCCTGGGTAGGTGATGTTCTTGCCCAATTTACGTGTACCAGTAACATGTCCACTTGCGACTGGTTTTTTGGACAGGACCAAGGAATAGAAGTAAAGGCAGAAGCTGGGGGAGGCATCATGTGACCACTGGTAACTCACCCCTGTAAGACAAAAGATCTTTAGATCCCATTATGTCTCTACAGGATATTAAAATGGTTGATTTATTTGTTATTAGAGTCTTCATGTTTTACTTTTAGCATAAAACTATAACTTCCATTAACATTTATTAAAGTTTTTTTTAGAGGAGGAGTCTTTGTTTAATGGTATATAAACCTTCAAAAGTATTTAAAGCCAAAGTTATCCATATAAAAGAACAGAAGTGGTAGTATTTAACCTATAGCTGAGGAATAAGGAGGCTCATACCTTTTCCAATGGTATTAGTTTGAAATTGAATGTAATAGCATAACTGATGATTGAACTCACTTACTACAATGTTGCAGTCCAGCACATTAGCCCCAACACCACAGTTGGTTACTCATCTAGTAAAGTTTAAAGCAAAAATAATAATCATTCATACCATGAATTGCAATAGACATTGTCTTATAAGCAAGAAGAGAGAAAAAAATAATATTTAAACATTTTATAGATATTCAGCAAGATTGAAATAAGTATTAATTTTTTTTCATATCAATTGTGCTTTTAATTCTTTTTAAAGCTAGAATATTTAAAATGTACAAAGTATGAAAATAAAATGTCAAGCACATGTATTAAATCAATATTTGTATGAAAAACAATCTTCCATTGACAAGAGATATAAAAATAGATTAAATGATTTTTCAAAAGGTTAATCCACCCAAAGAGGAAAAGATCTCAAAATAGGCCTGTGGTGCAATAGAGTCAAATTACACATACATGTCATTCTGCAACAAGAAAATTGGATAACAATGCAGGTTAGAATCATTACAATTATTTACACCAGAAAACATTCCTCTGAGATTTTTTTTAAAAAAGTTAATAAAAAATAAAATAAAAGACAAATTCTAGATTATAAACTAGGAACAAACTGACAAATACCCTGCAGCACTTATTGGAGAGTATAAGAGAAAATATGACAAAGATCTGGTAGCACTCATTACAGAGTATTAAAGAAAATTGGACAAAGACCAGGCAAGACTTATTACAGAGTATTAGACAAAATCAGACAAAGATCAAGCAGCGCTCACAGGAGAGTATTAAAAAAAATTGACAAAGATCTGGCAATGCTCATTAGAGAGTATTAAACAAAATGTGACAAATATCTGGTAGCATTCATGAGAGAATCATAAATAAAATCTGACAAAGATCAGGCAGTATTCACTAGTAAGTAATAGACAAAATGTGGTAAAAAAAAACTGACAGCACTCATGAGAGAGTAATAGATAAAATCTGATAAAAAAAATCCAGCAGCACTCATTCAAGAATAACAGACAAAATCTGACAAAGATCAAGCAGTATTCACTAGAGAGTAATAGACAAAATCTGGCAGCACTCATGAGAGAGTAATAGGCAAAATCTGACAAAGATCAGCAGAACTCATTAGAGGGTGCAATATATAATATTTTGTTCATAAATTGACAAAATATGAAATTAAGATATTCAGAATCAATGAAACACAATCACTGGAAATGGGTTACAAAGCTATAGAAATATATCATTCTAAATGTTTTAAGAAACTATATTCAATGATACAATCATGAAAAAAGCCATTTCTTTCAATTATCTCTTTGAATTGACAATCATTAAAGATTATTTTTTTTATTTGTTGGCAAGGAGTTAACAATCTGAATATTTAGAAATTGATATTAATTGAAAAGAAAATTTTAACTGATATATTCAAAATGACAATATAACAAGTTTCTATCTTTCACAAGATTAAGATAGAAAAGTGTTTCTCTCGTCAAAAGTATTATCAAATCAGATAAAAAATACTTGTAAATTTTTATGTAAATCTAATAAAGTATGAAACAAGAAAGAAAAAAGTATTTTTCTATTGACTAATAGTGTTTAACATATGCTTAACCTGATTTAGTAATTAAGAGATGTAAGTAAAATTTACTAAAAAATAGACCTTTGGGGACTTTTGAAGGATTAAAAAAATAATCTCTCATTTCAAAAAAATTAAGAGCTTTTATGTTAGAACAATAATCAGATGCTGTATTTTGAAAAATAGATTTTCATCATTAAAAAAAATGGTGCATGTGCCTATTGTCTACATGCTTGGGCACCTATTGTAGCATAATGGTTAGTAAGCTTGGCCAGCAAACCATTGTTAATGAGTTCAATTCCCACTGGGTGCTCCATACTTCTAACCTTGTGCTAAACCAATCTAAGCTTAATAAATGATGATTGTTTACATCTTTACATGTAAACTAGAAGCAAGAATTTAAAAAATATTGATAACTGTGGATTTGATTGATTGTAAAGGCATATCAACCAGTTAAAGGTTTTTTGCCTCAAGACTAAGAAATTGTTTTCATAATACATTTATATTTCTATTTTTTTGTGTTGTTGTCACTTAAGAGTTTTTTGTATAGTCATATGGTATCAAGTTTTCCTATAAAATACAAATAATTTGCACACAGTTATATGGTTTTAAAAATTCCAATCTAATTCTCATAATTACATGATTTCAAGTAATCATTTCTGTTCAACAATAGACATTTGTTTGCATACAGTCACATATGATTTCAAATAACTAATAATAATCCTTAGTAAATAATTATAGCTTCAAGTAACTATTCTTAATAGAAATAATTTAATTATATGATATCCTAAACTCCTATATACAAATAATCTTTAAACAGATCTATTTAACTCATAGATGGTACCTTAACAGGAACTACCTATCCAGACTGGAGTGGACCTGGGAATAATGGCAATGAAGAGGCACTCCACATTCCCAAGATTTCCAGAACTGGAGCCTTACCATCAGATGCAGTTTAATGTCATACTCAGTACAAACTTTGTTTTTAGGGGTAGGGGGTCTAACCCCTCGGCAAGAGATACAGTCAATATATTCCAAGTCTTGCCAACAAAGCAGATAACTGCTTTCATAAAAGCAATAATCTGTACAGTATATTCTCTCTTGGTTTGGTTGGTTTTTATGGCATATCAAACTTTGTAGGTTGTTCAATGACAAATCCTGTTTGTACATATAGATTAAATATTTGTAAACACATTTTGTTGATAACATCTTTAAACAAGCCTGAGCTCAATTTTTTTGTACACAGTTAAATGGTTTTAAGTATTTCTATCTAACACAAATAATTCTATTTACTATTAATCATTTGTTTGCATACAGTTAAATGGTTTCAAGTATTCCAATGTAACAGCAACAGTTTAACATACAAATATGAGTTGTAAGTGAATAGATTGTAGGTAATTTCATTTCTAAACGAGTTAGAACTAATTTGTTTGCACACAAGTATTGCTACTGTTTCTAGACAATTAAATGGTTTCAATTATTGCTATCAAACACTAATAAATCTATTCAATATAAATCATTTGTTTGCAGACAGTGAAGTGGTTACAAGTATTGCTACATATCACTAACAATTCTATTCAACACTATTCATTCATTAGCACACAGTCAAATGGCTCTAAGTATTGCTACATAATACCAATCAATTCAACTCAGGCACATAGTTAAAGAATTTAAAGTATTGCTATTAACAGTAGTAATTCTATTCAACATTATTCATTTGTTTGCACACAGTTAAATGGTTCTAAATATTGCTTCATATCACAACAATTCAATAATACAGTTATTTGTTTACACACAGATTAAATGGTCAAAGAGTTCTATTTCTAACAATTCAATTTAGCATAAGTCATTTGTTTGCACTCAGTTTATATGTCAAACAATTCTATTTGGTCCATGGATAGGACCTTATCAGGTGCTACCACTCCAGGCCAGAGTGTACCAGGGAGCAATAGCAATGAAGGGATACTCCACATTCTCCAAAGGTCCATCAGATTGTTTAGTAATATATCCAGGATATTCGGGGGGGGGTCTTACCCCAACTGCAGAGATGAAGTCTGTGCATTCTATAACCCCAGCAATTGGGCTGTCTCTCTGGGAATTGCTAAAAAGTTTGTCCTGTTTTATAATTAATAGCATTTAGTTTCAACTGATTTCATTCACAAAGAATCTTTTAATTCTGATGTGATAGCTGCTGAATCAGTAAGCAACTAAATTGTCAAAATTGGTATAATTTTATTTATTAATTCCAACATTAACAATAGAAAAAAAAACATTTGAGGTATATGCATCGATTTTTTATTTTAAGAAAGGTAAAAATACAAAAAAAAAGATTTGTGTAGTTTATGGAGAAGATATCATGAATGATAAAACGTCAAAAGTGGTTGGCAAAGTTTTATCATGGAGATCTCTCACAGAACTAGACCAGTCCAGGTTGATAGGGATCAAATCAGGATAATACTTAAGGATAATCAACATAATACAATGTGAGAAAACCAATATAGTTTCCTGAAACCTTTACATCAACTTGTGCTTATCTCAAAAGCTTCTGACAGTTAATAGGATTATGACTATTTTATAAATAACTTAGATGTACAGAAATTCTACTCCCCTGAGTTCTCTATGCATGAACATACACCTATCAGATAAGTTTCCACAAAATAAAAACCTTCTAAGAGGTAGGATGAGAGAAAAAAAATCTAAAAAACAATTTCTGAGTGATTGATGACAGAAGTAGAGACACTCCATAATTCTAGTATGTATTCATTTTATTTAATCAAAAAATAAACAACAACTTCTAAGCAAGTAATCATAGCATTAGATGCCCGCTATATATATATATATATATATATATATATATATATATATATATATATATGAGGATGGGTTGATTAAGTGCATTTTTGGTATGATGTTAGAATAAGAATACAAATCAATATGATAAAAGTGCAGTAATTATTGACTCACCCTTCTGTGTATGTGTGTGTGTATATATATATATATACACACACACATACACACACAAATACACAGAAGAGTGAGTCAATAATTACCACACTTTGTGTATATATATATATATATATATATATATACACACACACACAGAGCACATCTAAACTAAGATTAGTAAATAACTATATATATGTGTGTGTGTGTGTGTGTGTGTGTGTGTGTGTGTGTGTGTGTGTGTGTGTGTGTGTGTGTGTGTGTGTGTGTGCCAACACCCAATATTTTTTGTATGTAGCAGAAAACTGATATAGTTATTCTGGTCTCAACTATCTTGGTACATCAAGTTCTATGGTGGATTATCAAATATGCAAATGCTAGAAGAGTAAAACCTCTTGATATGCAATTGCACTTTGCCTGTTTCAGTGAAGATGCAGAAAAGAGATGAAAAAAAAATATGCAGACAGGTGTTAGTTATCACAAGATCCCCAACCACACACAATACAACATGAAAGAATCTCTACTAACACAAACATAGATGAGCAAAACATTTAATATATGCCAAAGTTATACAGTTAATGTGCCACCTGCTGACAATGGTATTTTTACACTATGCACAAGTTTGCCAATTCATACTCTGAAATAAAACCATCTTGAATATAGATATACAACCACAGTAAATATAAAGTATTCATATTTACTAATTGTGTGATTAATTTTCATATTGAAATTTTGTTTCTCTACTAAATTTGATATTTTAAAAATACAAAGGATATTTTTTTATTATTTTATTCCTTGCAATTTTTTCACTTCAGTTTTAATTGGTGGTATTTTCACTAAAGTCACCGACTGAATCTTTGCAGAGGAGTAAGACTCTTCCAATGAATGTCCTGATATGACACTAAACAATCTGATGGTGAGGCCCCAGTAATGCTGGAGCTTTAGGAAAAGAGGAGTACCCCTTTATTACCATTGCTCCCAGGTTCACTCTGGCCTCGAGTGGTATCACCTGATAGGGCCCTATGAGTCAAATAGAACTGTTTGACATTTAAACTGAAGGCAAATAAATGACTTATGGTAAAAAATGTTATCAACAAAATGTATTTACAAATCATACATATTTTATATATATATGTATCAACAAGATTTTGCATTAAATAAACAATGGTGGATATGCCATAAAACCCAACCCAACCAAACCAAACTAAACTGAAGTCTGAATGACAGCAAGTATCCTCACATTTTCAGGACTCTTCTAAGTATTCTAGCTGATTTTAACAGAGCAGTCTGGATGGTCTTGATTCTGCCTCAGATCTCCACTTCCCCCATTCTCTTTTCCAGGTCTTTGGGGACCATTCAAGAGGTCCAACTACAATCGGTATCACTGTCACTTTCATGTTCCCCAGTTTTTACAATTCTCAGGTAAGATCCAAGTATTTGTTTATCTTTTGACTTTCTTTGATTTTCACTCTGTGGTTAGCTGGAACAGCAAAATCCACTAGATGACAAGTTCTTCTCTTCTTGTTAATAACGTTAGATCTGTTCTTTGGCCAGGATTGAAGGATCCTTTTGTACCTCCAAGTCTTAGAGAATCTTATGTATCTTATTTCAAAAACAGATTCTAGTTTGTGCATATACCATGGCCAAATTTGAATCACTTGCACACTTCTCAATGGACCAACTTTCCCACCCAGTCGTGTATTCTTGTTGTGCCAGTTTGTTGTATTTACTTATATGATTAACTTTCATTTCTGTCACCACATAACTTACACTTGCTATTCTTCTTATCATTATTATACTTTTTTCTTTTTGTTTACTTGCTTTGAAAGTGTGCAGAAAACATTTCTCAGGAATTCCTAAGTTTCTAGTAATAAGCCTCAAATACGCAAGCCTGCCTATATACATCGTCATCCAAGACTCTCTCTCTCTCTCTCTCTCTCTCTCTCTCTCTCTCTCTCTCTCTCTCTCTCTCTCTCTCTCTCTCTCTCTCCATCAATCCTTATCATCCATCACTCTAGGCAGGTCTTCCAAACTACATCCTGCATCCACAAAGAGCGAATGTAAATAAGTTCTTGCTGGTTGACCAATACTGGCATGTCTATATGTAGGGGTCCATAGAAGAACATCACTTAAGAGCTCGTCCTTGCTACTCCAGCAGTGTCCTGCATGTCTTGTTCATCTTACTTGGATGTTTTTTGAGATGGAAGGTAAGTGGGTTTACAGCTGTTGTTTCATGGGGTGTTGCTTCCAGGATTTGTTCAAAATAGCTTGTAGCATTCTTGTGTAGTTCCCATCCAACTTTTTCTCTATGCATTTTGTTAGCATATATACATAATCAGCACAATTAGTTTGTGTTTTTACAAAGGCATGTAATTTTGAAGTATGCAACATAAAAGATGATGAGCTAGTATTTTGCTGTAATGTGGAACAATTTGATTTTTCTTCTTCCTTTTTCATGTTCTCCCATCTCTGGTTGATTTTGGTATATGTAATGAATGATAATTGAAAAGGCACACAAAGATATATATATATGTGTGTGTGTGTGTGTGTGTGTGTGTGTGTGTGTGTGTGTTTGTGTGTGTGTGTGTGTGTGTGTACTTTTCAATTATCATTTATTACATAGAAGGAAGTTACTTACCAAGTAACAGAAACTCACCAAAAAGTGAGCGGATAGAAAATGCTCCCAGAATGGCTAAAGGAGCATTTTCTATCTGCTCACTTTTTGGTGAGTATCTTTTACTTGGTAAGTAACTTCCTTCTATGTAATGAATGATAATTGAAAAGGCACACAAAGATATATATATATATATATATATATATATATATATATATATATATATATATATATATATATATATAAAATGGAATGATGCCCCCCTCCTAGACTTTGTTAAAGCAGCCATCTACAAGAAGGATATCAATATAAAATTTGCAGCTTCAGTATCATCCAATAATATAGTCTGGCTTCTTTTTTGATACAGTCTATTGAAGCTTAGTGAGTAGGACTGACTCAGAGCACCATCTACACTCATTATAAAAAGTTCCAGACACAACTACTGTTTGATATTGTGAAAAATGATCTCATGCAATGGGCATACTCAATTTCAAAGTGGCAACAATTATATATATCATAATGGTTCACATCAAAAGAAACAGAATCAATGACCCAAATTCAAATCTTGGATGAAGGTGTTTGCCTTAGGTAAATAGTAGGGTAAACTGGGTTCTTTAGCCTTAGTAGTATATATATATATATATATATTACATACACACATACACAAAGAAATTCTTGAGAATACTCTGATATAACAGGAAATAATATAGAACTGGTAATATTATCTTAGAAAAAATTATTTATACAATAAACATATCGGAAAGTTTTTATGTATTAAATACATCAATAGAAAAAAATCAAACTTCCAAAAATGAAGTAACTATTCAATTTTAATATAAAAAATCTTGAAATTAGTAAACAAATAGTGACATGTTTTTAAAAAGATACTTTTATTCCAAATTCCAGAAAAAAAAAGGTTTTAATTACTGCACTACTTAACCAATTTGTGAATTTATGTATAAAATTCTACATGAACACAGACTTTTAAAAGGTCTTCACATAAGAAAACACATCCCAAAACTTGTAGAAATTTTACTTTAATTGAAAATTATTTGTTCCATTAATATTTTTGTATATGAAGTCATTCCCTCAACTTGAACAATGCTAGTATGAGTTATATACAAATACAGAGAGAGAGAGAGAGAAGAGAAAGAGAGAGAGAGAGAAGGTGAAATGGGAAAACTATCAAACAAACAAAACACATGTGTAAAATTAATGATTTAAAATGTATTATTAATTTTGCACATGTGCTTTGTTTGTTTCAGGTTTTCTCTACTGTGCATCAAACTAGAGTCAGTTGGGTACTGTCTGTGTAGAAAGCAACACCATGATGCAATTCACTCTTTCAGAAATTTGGAAATAGCACGTTGTACAGCATGGCATTCACACTAGATGCTCTAATATGAAAATTTCAGAGTGTTTTGGTGTAAATCTGAGAACGGCACAGAGGATTTGGAAGGAGCTGGATGAGTACAATGGTGATTACAAAGGTATGGGAGATCAGAAGCCTCACTCTCATCATTCTGATAAGGAAAGTACTCCCAAATTTGTTGGTGAGATCCAAGTCATGATTGACAACAATCCCAGCAAGTCAATCAGGTCCATATCCAAAGAGATGGAAGTGTCTGAGTTTTTTTATCAAGCAGGTAGCACATGAAGACATTCAGTATTTCTCATACAAGTTAAGAAAGGGCCATCCCTTTCAACCAGGATCAGATGGTGAACTCAGGGAACAACCATTGGCTTACTCTGTCCTCACAAGATGTACTGATATTGATGAAAACCAAACACCCAGTTCACATCATGGTGTTTAGAGTGGTCACTACCAATGGTGACATTATGCCTCCATTCATCTTCTCATATAACTTCACGCTCAACATAGAGGCCTACATCAAGTGCCTGGAGGAGGTACTACTGCCCTGGATTGACAGGGTGGCTGTTGGAATATCCTACATCTGGCAATAAGACTCTGCACCATGCCACACAAAGAGAACCTAATCTTGGATGTAAGAAAATTTCTGCAACCACATCATGTGGCCACCAACCTTTCCAGATTGCAATCTCCTTGATTATTATATGAGGGGTGGGGGTGAGTGAGAGATCTATAAAACTTTGTGCAACACTAAAGAGGAACTGAAAGCAAAGATAAAGGCAACATTTACATATCTAAACAGGGAGACCATCAGAAAGGCTTGCAGGAGAATCTAAAGTTGTCTAGAGGCTGTGGTTGCAGACAATGGTGATTTCTTTGAATAAATCTATAGTATCTCAACATATTCTTATGCAATTTTGGTAAATATATCAGATAAAGAGGGATGTCAGTATTATTTTCAATTTTGCATAATTCCCCATCCCACTCTCTGTGTGTATATATACATATATATATCATCAATAATGTAGTTTGCTATATATATATATATATATATATATATATATATATATATATATATATATATATATATATATGAATAAAGAGTGCTCAATATCAGTAATAAAACATATACGAGGTTTGGGTGAAAAGTTCATATGATGATGTCATATCTGCTGTTAATAACTTTTTTGACCAAAGCTTTACTTACACTGATGGAAGATTAGTGTAGACTACAAAGGAGATTATGTGGAAAAATAAACCTTATTTGGTCACATCCCATGAAAGCATCTTCATCAGCCTATGAACTTTTCAGTTAATCCTTTATATATATATATATATATATATATATATATATATATATATATATATATATATATATATATATAATGTACTTTGCTATATTTATGAATAAAAAGTGCTCACTATCAATTATAGAGCATATATATGTAAGTTAGGGTCATGTATAGACAGAGACATTAACTTTATACTCATATATATACACACACACACACATATATCATACGTATTATTTAATGTTGCCGGGAAGAATCTTCAGCTTGATTGAAATTAAATCTTTTGTATAAAACTAAAATAGTAAAAAGATTTATATTAAATGAATTAACCTAATTTCAAAATGCAAGATTTTACTAAAAGTAAATAAAATTATCAGAATAAAGGCCAAAAGATCCTGAATACAATGATTTAAACTCAAGTAAACAAGTAAAACACAAGCCACAAAGAATGAACAGGAAAAAAAGCCAAAGCAAAAAAAATCATAAAAATAATTTGTGCCAAATCTTAATGAAAACAAAGCAAGTGATGAAGATAATAAAATGAATATCTTACTCGAGATACCCCTCTTATATACTATACTGCAGTGCCCAAGTAGAAAGAATCTTTCATAAAACCACTTAGCAAATAGCCAAAGTGATTCCTTATTATGGACTTTTCATCAATGCTACAATAGCAACAACCTTCACAAATTGCTCAGTTCTAAACAAATTCTGTTGAATACTGATATTTGGAGGTGATCATTATGTAATATATATGCTCCACATTTATTCATAGATAAACTAACCAAGATTTTTAGTTTTTAGAAAAAATAAAAAAAGGAATTTATTTGGTTGTATAACTAGCATAGACCAAAAGTTACTTTTTTTTATTTCTATTTTATTTCCATAACTTATGTGGCATTACCATCCACAAATATCCAAGTTTTGCCTACGAAATGATTAACCCTATGTTGTATTTAGTTATTAAGTTGGGTACAGGTTTTAATCAAAACTATATAAGTCATGGATCAGCTCTATAAAGAAAAAAAAAGAATAAACAAACCTAAGAATATACTTATCATTTATTTATTCAGTCTTTTGGTTTATCTAGTGGGAAGAGGCACATAACACTTTGTAATATTGTCCATAAATGAGTACACCCCAATAAAAAGATTAATTTTTCTAAACCAAACCAAGTAGAACTTTTTATTTCTAATAAAACATTTTTCACACTAAATGGATATTATCCATTATTATTCATGACCAAAGTCTACACTGCTTACAATAAATTCAGAAGTCAATAGTGGCATGTAGTCCTAAGAAGTAAAGTACAAATTGCTTATCGAATAAAAATCCTTCCATGCAAAATTTAAAATATCTTCATTAATTAAGTTTAGCATATTATCTATTTTAGTTGTATCATATAACAATTTTGGGAGATTCAGTGAATTATAATGAACACTTGAAATTTGTAAGGAGCCATTCACCTTTGAAAATCTGTATCTAAAATACAATTTGCAGTAATCTCTTTCCACAATCAAATATGATTATTCCTAATCAAATATGGATTAAATTTGGATAAAGACTATAGTCAGATATATGTAAATCATTCAAAATCTGCAGCAGCTGTTGCTTGAATTAAAACTTGGAGAGGCAAAATAAATAGCTACTAACTGCTGAACACTAAGCATCTTTCTAGGTTAGTTTTGCAAAGAAAAATAAAAGCAAATAAACCCATGAATACGCATCATTTCTTTATTCACTCTTCTAGTTTATCCAAGAGGGTGAAGAAATGACACTATCCAAAATGGACTCGGGTGCTGGTCACTCATTATCATATTATAGATTGCAGATGAAGACTTGGCTAATTATCTATGCCATTCTGTGTCTCAAAGCCAACTCCTGGCAACTCACTGCTTCTTACTATTATAGGCTCAAAGTCTCTCTGCTCTGTTTGCTACCAACATGGACAGTGGGCAAAAGAAAGACCCTGATCCAATGGTCATCCCAACCATCACTAGTCAGGTTACCAGTGATCTAACTCCTGCTTCCTTGAATATATGGGCCCTGGTTTCTGGAAAAAAACATTTTTCCCATGTGGATTCCCCAAAACTAAAGTACTTTAAAAAATGATATCCTTATCTACTGACCTCTGATCATACTAGAGCCAAAGGCTTAAATTTAATATAGCCATTAAAAAACTAACTCTTTCACCAACCTCAAAAAATCTTCCTCTTTCAGTTTTATTCATTAAAACCTGTTGACCTCCCAAACTAGTTTGGCTATTCTTTTGATATTACTATACACACACATACATGTACATACACAAACCCAGACATATTCTCACACCAACATGTGTATACATACATATATGCTACACCTGTAAGTCATATACTCATATATACATACACATTATTGCACCTAAATAACTATATGTGTGTGTGTGTGTGTGATTTGCTATATTTATACAGAAAAAAGGTCAATATCAGTGACAGAGTATATGTAAGTCTAATTTTGCATAGTTTCTTGGTCTGATGATCGCATAGGCAAGAAACTGACACTCTCCAAGTACCATTGACAGTATCTGTGTTATTCAAACTTAGATCTCTCTCTCTCTCTCTCTCTCTCTCTATATATATATATATATATATATATATATATATATATATATATATATAACTATAATCCAGCAAAAAAAGCAGACCATAGCAAGACTTTTATTAGAACAATACATATGAAATATACTTGGAGAATAAAGCAATTTCTATTCCAATTTACAACTGAAATAATAATTTGAGGAATCCATGCTAAACATTGTTTTTTAATCATTCAAATTTTTGATATAATGAAGATTAAAATGCAAATTAGAATCTTTCACTCTTTTCTAAATAAAACCTTCAATATTGTGTTCACAAGTCATCTAGACTTTCCTTTATTTAGTTTCTATCTTTCTTTTTATTTTAATTTTTAATGAAAAGAATTAAAAAACAGCTCTTTAACCTCCTTGGAAAACATTCATCTTTTTCTGATTACATCAATTTGACAAAGCATAAATGCAAAGCCATTTCAAAACATCAAACATTGAAAGAAAATTTACAAACAGGTCAGTAACTTAATATCTATTAAACAGCAGTTGACCAATTAAACCAACGAACTGTTATAGTGCACAATATTAGCCTACCAATGAAATTAATAGAGCATTATGCAAGTAAGTCAAATTATCAGTACAGCATGAATCAAACAACAAAATTAATCAACCATTTTGTAGGTTTATCATTGCATAATGAATGTTGATAAGTTAAAAAAAATCAATGAAACATCTTATACATAATTTTCATCAAGGTTTGAATATTGAATAATTGAAGAGAAATTAATTTATAATTTGAGAGTTTTAAGATTACATACTAACAGAATATTATATAAAACTTTTTCTATGGTTGGTTGCATGTCTGTTGTTATAGCCTGTTGTAATGGATTGGTTCTTATAAAACAAGAGCAAAAGAAAAAAGAAATAAATTAATGGAATGACAATAAAGAAGAAATTAAAAGTGAGTCAAAGAATTTCTACTTATTTAAAAAGTGAGTGAGTGAAAAAGAGTGAATGTATAAGCAACTATAAAACAGAAAAAGAAAAAATAAGTAAATAAAAAGGATTATTAAACTATTCGCACTCACTTGCATATGATATCCAGTAGAAACTATTATTCATGCAAACTACAAAGATGATTTAGCATTTCTTGTAAATACCCCTGCTTAAGCCAAATCTCTGCTGCATAACCTGGAGCAAGCAGCAAAAGGCATTAGTCTCTATATGAATTCAGATAAAAGTCTGTGTGTTTTAATCAAGATAATGCCATCTCCTCATTAAATGGCAAGATTGTGAAATTAGTAAACCGATTCATATACCTTGGTAGCAATATTTCATCTACTGAAAGTAATGTAAACATACAGATAGGTGAAGCATTGATTGCTATTGACAGGTTAATGGCCATATGGAAATCTAATCTCTCTGATGAAATAAAATTGAAATTCTTGCAAACTATAGTTGTGTTGGTACTATTGTATGGTTGCACCACTTGGACTTCAACAAAACACCAAGAGAAAAAGCTAGACAGGAACTACACAAGAACGCTGCATACTCTTATGAACAAATCCAGCACTCTATAAAACAACATCTGTACAGACACTTACCTCCCATCTCACAAACCATCCAAGACAAACAAGACATGCTGGGCACTGCTATAGAAATAAGGACAAACTCATAAGCAACATCCTCCAACAAACACACATCCATGTTATCCGACCAACAAAAACTTACATCCATCAGCTCTGTGTAGACACTGGATGTCATCTAGAGAACTTACCAAAATTGATGACCAATAGAGATAAATTTATGAGAAAGAGTCAAGAAAATCCATACTATCAGCACACCTTGATGGCGATGATGAGAGAATGAGTTAAAGAAAGATTTAGTGAGTGAGTTGTTCAAAACAGGGGTCCACAACAATAAATAACAATAATGGATTGACTGATTGATTCTAAAGGTATGTCAACCTATCTGGGATGATTCTATGCCTAAAGGTTATCGAATTCTGTACATTGTATATGTATATATATGTACATTTCTTGTGTCATTGTTTCTAAAGAGTTTTTTTACAGTTATCTGATATCAAGTATTTCTATCTAATACAAATAATGTCCATATATAGTTTCAAGTGCTCTTATTTAAAACTAATTTATATACAATTATATGGTTTTGAGAAATTATTTCTATATAATAATAATTTGTTTGCATACAGATATATGGTTTCAACTAATAATAATCCTTAGTAAATTATAGCTTCAAGTATCTATTCTTAAAACAAATAATTTACATACAGTTATATGGTATCAAGTATTCCTATTTGATACTAATAATTTTCAAATAGATCTATTTGACCCATAGATGAGACCTTAACAGGTACTACCATTCTGAGTCAGAGTAGACCTGGGAGTAATGACATTGAAGAAGTACTCCACATTCCCCAAAACTTTAAAACTCAAGCCTCACCATTAGATGGTTTAGTGTCATACCTAGGACACCCTATTTTTGGAGGGGAAAGGTTTAATCCATCTGAAGGGAATACAGTAAGCATATTCTAAGACTTATCAAACAGGGTAGAAATAAATAATAGGATACAAATCCATAAACATGGGGGTCCCCAAACTTTTTAGAACGTCAACCAATTCATGGAATCCATGACCCCTCATCAACCCGCAGGCATGTATAAGAAAATAAATAATTATTATGTAGATATGCAGTTTCAACATTCATTGATGAGGGAAACTGCATATCAAACCCTGCTTTCCATAAATATCAATAAGGGAAACTGCATACCAAACCCTGCTTTCCATAAATATCAATAAGGTAAACTGCATACCAAACCCTGCTTTTCATAAATATCAATATGGAAACTGCACACCAAACCCTGCTTTTCATAAATATCAATAAGGGAAACTGCATACCAAACCCTGCTTTTCATAAATATCAATAAGGGAAACTGCATATCAAACCCTGCTTTCAATAAATATCAATAAGGGAAACTGCATACCAAACCCTGCTTTCCATAAATATCAATAAGGGAAACTGCATACCAAACCCTGCTTTCCATAAATATCAATAAGGGAAACTGCATACCAAACCCTGCTTTTCATAAATATCAATAAGGGAAACTGCATACCAAACCCTGCTTTCCATAAATATCAATAAGGGAAACTGCATACCAAACCCTGCTTTCCATAAATATCAATAAGGGAAACTGCATACCAAACCCTGCTTTTAATAAATATCAATAAGGGAAACTGCATACCAAACCCTGCTTTTCATAAATATCAATAAGGGAAACTGCATACCAAACCCTGCTTTCCATAAATATCAATAAGGGAAACTGCATACCAAACCCTGCTTTCCATAAATATCAATAAGGGAAACTGCATGCAAAACCCTGCTTTTCATAAATATCAATAAGGGAAACTGCATACCAAACCCTGCTTTTCATAAATATCAATAAGAGAAACTGCATACCAAACCCCGCTTTCCATAAATATCAATAAGGCAAACTGCATACCAAACCCTGCTTTTCATAAATATCAATAAGGGAAACTGCATACAAAACCCTGCTTTCCATATACATCAATAAGGGAAACTACATATCAAGTTCTGCAAAAATGTTCTGTATCCCTGTGAATATCTTTTATGAAATATAGGGAAGCAAAAGGACAAATTGTTTACTGTCATTGTGCAAATCATGCACAAAATGTTGAAAATAATGTTGGAATTCAACATAAAAGAGTTCAAACTTATTGAAATATGTGGAAATACAGTATGATTAATGAATATGTCACATAAAATATTGGGTTAGGCTATAAAATGAAGAGAATCTGTTTACTGTCATTTGGCACCTAATATGAAATACATTAAAAATGAATAAACATACCTTTTTATTGAATTGGTTGATTTTATTAATGGGAAGGATTTGTTTGATGAGTATCAGAAAGGGCATTGATATTTGGTTCAAGATTGGTGAGTTTTTAAAACTAAAAACGGCACAATATCAATTAGCAGGCATATATATAAAGGAACAGACAGAATACATTCAAAATCAGATAGATAAGATCAGAGACTCGGTAGAAGATAGACAATCTAGAATTGCCTGGCAAACAATAAACGAAGTGAGCAGAAGAAAGAACACAGCCAAAGCTAAACTTAAAGCAGCAAACCAACAAGAAAGAATAAAACTGTGGAAACAGCACTTCGAAAACTTACTTGGAAACCCACCAAAAATAACGCATGAACCAATCACCAGAATAATTAGCAAACAATTAGACATTAAACTTGGACCGTTCACACAAGGAGAACTCGACTCGGTTCTCAGAAAAATTAAAAATAGGAAAGCTGCAGGACTGGACGAAATTCCCCCGGAAGTATGGAAGACCAGACAATTCGACGACATACTGCTCCGACACTGCAACGCAGTATACAATCAAAATCCGATAGATAGATGGACGAAGGGATGCATACTCCCCTTCCCTAAAAAGGGGGACCTCGGATTAGCCAAAAACTACCGAGGCATAACACTTACATCCATAGCTGCCAAAATCTACAATGCCCTACTACGAAACTGCATAGAACCCAAAATCGACAACATACTTAGAAAAAACCAAAATGGCTTCCGAAGAAATAGATCTACGACCTCACAAATACTAACCATCCGCAGAATCCTTGAAGGTGTACGGGCAAAGAACCTACAAGCGACATTAATATTTGTCGACTTTACCAAGGCTTTCGACTCCATTCACAGAGGAAAGATGGAACAAATCCTACTAGCGTACGGCATACCTAAAGAAACCGTAGCGGCAATAACGATTCTCTATAGAAACACTAAAGTAAAAGTACGATCACCAGATGGAGACACAGAATACTTCGACATTGTAGCAGGAGTACTACAAGGGGACACGCTGGCTCCGTATCTCTTTATCATTTGTCTAGACTACGTACTTAGAACATCGATTGACAAAATCAAAGAGAATGGCTTCGAACTGACGAAGAAAAGAAGCAGAAGATATCCCGCAACAACAATTACCGACGCCGACTACGCCGATGACATAGCGATACTGGCAAATACACCTGACCAAGCCGAAACACTTCTGCATAGCCTGGAACGAGCAGCAGCAAGCATAGGCCTCCATGTTAATGCACACAAAACGGAATATATGTGCTATAACCAAACGGGGGACATCTCCACTCTAGAAGGAACCCCTCTTAAACTAGTAGACAAATTCACGTACCTAGGAAGCAGCGTCGAATCAACCGAAAAGGACATCGAAACGAGGTTAACGAAAGCATGGACAGCTATCAATAGGCTATCGACTATATGGAAATCAGACCTAACCGATAAAATGAAACGCAGTTTCTTCCAGGCAGCGGTCACATCGATACTGCTATATGGATGCACTACATGGACGCTAACAAAACGGCTCGAGAAGAAACTAGATGGCAATTACACAAGAATGCTGCGTGCAATCCTCAACAAGTCCTGGCAGCAACACCCCACAAGACACCAACTGTACGGCCACCTGCCCCCTATCACGAAATCTATTCAAGTTAGGCGAACCAGACATGCAGGACATTGCTGGAGAAGCAGAGATGAACTCATAAGAGATGTACTCTTATGGATCCCCACACACGGCCGCGCAAAAGCAGGACGACCAGCACGAACGTACATTCAGCAGCTATGTGAGGATACAGGTTGTTGTCCTGAAGACCTGCCTAGGGCGATGAACGATAGGGAGGAGTGGCGAGAGAGGGTCAGGGATATCCGTGCTGCCAGCACGATATGATGATGATGATGACTATGCTCTTCTAGGTTCAGTCTGTTTTTCTACTTTGTTAGACTGACTAAAACCAGCTTCAAACATGTATGAACTTGGGAATGCAAGTAAAACTGCCTCAACCTCTGCACTAAGCTTAGATTATTTAGTATTAATATCTACATTGCTCTAATAGTCACTGGGTTTTTTACTTCTGAACTAGGATTTAGCTTCAAGATTGACATATAAATCAACAAGTTCATCTTCTACGTGAGATTCAATGTCTGCATTTTCTATTTCCAAATCAAACAATGTAACAATCCAGTCAGGTACATGAATTTTCTCTAAGTTCTCAAAATATACTTTAAAGTCTTCCTTAAAGTTTTCAAGGTGTTTAATATATATCTCTAAATTACAGTCTGAAATGCTTTCATCTTCTTTTAATTGCTGCAACTTTGAAAAATTTTCAAAATCTGTATTCCACAGAAGACTAAAATAGCCCTATTTTGAATCAGAAGCTTATTAAGATTGTTCAAGCTGGAATGATTGTAACATTTTTACCTTGCAGATGTTTCTGTATTTCATTAAATTTTGAATATAGGTCTACCAAATAGAACAGATAGCTCTTAACACATTTTCAACTTGTTACTTAGTGATGGGTTCATATTCAAATTTAAGTATTTACAAGGTATTACCTCTTGACAACCATCTTACTTCAGTGTGCAAAAGTAATTTCATCATTTTTTAACATAATATTGTAAAGTCATAAATTGGTTGGTTGGTTGGTTGGTTGTGTTTTACAACATATAAATCCTTGTGAGTTACTTAATGTCAAATCCTGTTCATACATCAATATATTAAGTATATATGATTTCTAAACAAATAGTTTGTAGGTAACAATTTTTAAATGAGCCAGGGCTCATTTGTTTGAACGAAGTTAAATGGTTTCAATTTGACCCATGGGACCAAAACAGAACTACCACTCTGGGTCAAATCCTCTGCAACGGCCAATTATTGCAGGTGCACCATGGGTATCCACTGCAGAAATATTCCTGAGGGAAACATTGCATTTATTCAAATAACCTACCAAACATGAAAAAATTGTTTCGTTTTTTGCATTACCTTTAACCTACTTAGCAAACAATGCACTCATATAGGCCATGAGAATATTTGAACAGTAAAAAGTTGAAAATTTGCAATGTTGAATTTCAGATGCCAAAGTTCTCTCCACATCATTGGCCATCACATCAATGCATCATTGCACAATATTTGCACTTGATGATAATGCATCTTAAAACAAGTTGAGAGTCTTCCTACATAAAATTTTTAATCATATCTTTACTGGTATTACAATCTCTTCCCCAATGGTAAATGATTTTCCATTCTTATGCTATATTAAGAGAGATACAGAATAATGTCTTCAAGATGTTTTTAAAATTTCTTTAAATTTGGGTGATTTCTAAATTGTTCTTTCAAAATCAAAATGTTTGTTTTTTATCAGAATGAAATGTGATCTTTCATTTTTTTCATGTTTCATGGCATCATTATTAAAAGTCTTTTCACATAACAAGCGCATAAACATTATTTCATTAGTAAATGAGAATATGAATTCAAATTTCAAATACTCTAGTGAATATTGTCTGTACTTCTTAACATTATGCTTACCAAAAATGGCCAAATTTAAACAGTAAATGCAGTTATCAGTTCACTGTCACTACTCTAATAGCTAAGGGTGTTGAGTATACACTGGCTGTCTTTAGACTAGTTGGCGCCAATGGCCATCAGATGGTGGCACTGACCAGCAAGCACGTGCTACATATTGGATGTCAAATTGGTCTATCCTGGTGACAAATTGACCAAGCCGAGAATTGTATGAGACTCATGACTCTCTCTCCCTGTGTACGTGTGTGTTTGTGTTTGTGAGTGCGTGGTGATTGGAATGTTTCTGTGTTTGTATGTTTACTCTCCACCTAATTGGGTTCTGTTTCTGCAGTTAGATGCTGCCATAAAAGAAAGAATTATTGTTGCTGCCTTTGTGTAACTGTAGGTTTGTATATGCACAAGCTACATTGAATAGATAAGACACCGGCCTCCTCAACTGCGTATTATGGGTTCATGTCCTGTCAGATGTTGCTATCTTATGACCAGCCCATTGGCATAATGATTAGGATGTTTGCCAATGGCCTGGGAGACCAGGGTTCAATCCCAGGTCTAATCATACCAAAAACACCAACAATGATACTAGATGCTTCCTTGCTTAACACTCAGAATTATAAGGTATGGATCAAGAATAAGTGGAGCAATACAGGAAAAGGAGTAGTGCCCTCACCAACACCTCAGTGTAGTAGCTATAGAAAAGAGAGCCTTCAGATCACCCTTGACTACACTCAGCTGACCTACTAACTTACATTAAATAGTCAGCAATAAATGTATCAGCAAGTTGTACTTGATGTATTTTTAATTATCATACAAATGTCAACTTTCGTCCCCAAAAGTTCAATCAACCTTGGCATTTGCTGACCCTCTTCTAACCTTAAAATAGAACCATCAACTCCCAGGGATTGATATCAACCACTATGGCAATAAATAAATGGTATAGTGGCTAACATGCTGGACTGTAACACTGTAGTAAATGAGTTCAAACTCTTTTGGGGGTATTAAGTTTACTTTTGGACTAATACTCTTAGGAAAGGTATTGAAACCCCTTATTCCTCCATCTATAGGATAAATAGTACCACTACTGTTCTTCCACAAGCATAAATTTGGCATTAAATAACCCAAAAAACAACAAAGAAACCAAAACAAACCATAAACAAATGAGATAATCTAGTTCCCCCATCCAAGATAAACAATGCTTTTATCATCTTTGAAAAAAAAATATTAACATTATTAAGATTGTAATACTTAACATCTTATAGGAACATATAGTAGAAGTAAAATGCTATCAACAAGGCATTATTTTTGGTGTGCTTCAAACACTGACCACTACATTTTCAACAGAAGTAATATTGTATTACTCATAAATAAGTACACTCCTGTTAATTTTCTTTTAAATCAAAGATACCAAGATCTTATTTCTAGTGGAACATTATACAATCTAAACAGCTCTAATTAGGTTTTATTTATTACCAAACTCCACAGCATTTGAACTTTGTAAGCAAAAATAACATTCCAATACCTCTAACAAAGAATATAATTACATTAAGAAGTGTACTTATTTTTTTTGACTGTGATAACTTTATTAGAAATAATAAAATTCTGGCATCTTTGCTTTAAAAGAAAATGAACTTTTCAAAATTTTGAATAGCTTTACTAAACCTGTTCCATCAATCCTTTGAATACAATATCTTGGAATGTGATCTTAGTTCAAACAAAGAACATGAGATAGCTTCTTCACTTCTTTCCAGTGACTATCCCTCAAAAAGAACTTAGTCTTATCATGTGTGGTTCTACATAGTCAGTGACATCACTAATTTCATCCTCCCATGGTTTCTTCTCATGGTCAAACCAACATGCAGATTAGAGCTGCACATCTAGATCCATGAGTTTGACCTCAAGAATCCAGTTGTCAACAAGAAATTCACTTCATTACATGAGAATTATGGAATGCTTAGTGAGAATTTAAATCACTATGAATGGTCTGCAAGCTTAGCTTACCATTACACCACTGGAAACACTCATTTCATTGTAGTAACAGCTTATCTTTTAGCAAGAGAATATATGAATGCATGCATTTTCAAAAAAAAAAAGCAAAGAAAAAAAAACTTATTCAAGATGTATTATAAAATGTTATCCCTCCACTTATGCTTTGTTTCAAAATATATTATATAGAGTAGGAAAGTAGACATTTTTCAAAAGGATTGCAAGCAAATTTGAAATCAATACTTTAGCAAGGATTTGTCAACAGGTAGGGAAATTTAAAAAACTGCTGCTTTGTTCAAGCTTTTTATATGTATATAAAATTTTCTTTTTGCCAAAAGTCTACATATTTTTTTTAAAGGGAATAAAACAAGGAAGATCATCATCAAATTGTGTTGATAACATGGATTTCCTTGATATTCTCGAGCCATCAATCCCTATTATCTATTGCTCTAGGCAAGTTCACACAAAGCTGATAAACATGTCTTGACTGGTTGGCCAACACTAATGTGTCCATGTGTAGGAAGCCACAGGAGTGTTACATAAGGAATAGGTTGTCTATTAATTTTGTAAAGTAAGTGTAGAATTCAAAATGTATAAATTCAAAAATTAAGTGGTAATTCGTTAAAAGGAGAGTCATGGAAAATAACCAGTGATATGATAGACAAGATTTTTTTAGCAGTTCTCTGATTGGTTGGTTCAGTCACAAGAATGGGTCAGTTAGGTAGAGTTAATAAGAGCAGTCCAGGGTGCCATAATGAATGAATCCTTAAAATGGCTATTTCTCCAGCCATGCAGCTGATATGGGAATTTGAGTGAATAAAGATGTTAAAAATGAAACAAAGTCTTATTGTCCATTTATAAGAACAGAAGCAAACATAAAGATAAACCCAAGGCCACCTGAAGAAGTCCCAGATGGAAGACCAGCGATTCCAGCCAGATAGATAAGTATAAGAAAAGAATATGAGATATACAACAGGAGGACCTCACTTATGAGTTTATCCCTGCCTTTCCAGCAATGCCCAGCATGTCTTTGTCTTACTTCAATGCTTTACATGAAATTGGAGATCAGTGGCTGTATAAATGCTGCTTTATTGAGTACTGCTGCCAAGATTTGTTCAAAACACCACCTAGCATCCTTGTATAGTTCCCATCCAGCTTTTTCTCTAAGCACTTTGTTAAAATCCAGAAGATGCAGTCATAGAATAGTACTGACACAGCCACAACTTGGAATAATTCCTGTTTTATTCTACCAGATTAAATTTCCATGTGGTTGATAACCTGTCAATAGCACTCTTTGCCTTTCCTATGCATATGTTTATATTGCTTTCAGTAGATAAGATATCGCTGTCAACGTATGTGAAACAATTTGTTTGGCTTCTTTGTTTAATGGCACATCAACCTTCCTAGGTTATTTAATGCCAAAGCAATCCTTGTAGAAGAACAGTGGTGGTACTATCTAACCCATTTGTGGAGGAGATAAGGAAGTTCATACTTTTCTAAAGGGTTTTAGTTTGAAAGGGAACACAATAGCATGACTGGAGCTTGAACTTAAGCATATTAGCCCCAATGCCATGAGGCCTCCTCCATGCAAATCTCAGATGCTTGTCATTTAATCTTGAGATAGCACCATCTTCTTTAAAACACATCAACTTTGAGTTGTCTGAGTTCACAGAGAGGCCAATAAGGAAAATGTTAGTTTGTTTTTAAGAAGTACATTCTATGAAATTGAAGATGCATATAATATCCTTTGCTTACCTATAAAATCAACCAATTGGAATGCATTATAGAAAAACAAGGCTCCACAGAAATCATATATCATTCTGTGTTAATCTTGATTTGTTTGGGGGGTGTCCTTGTGGTGTAATGGTTAAAGCGATGGACTGCGGAATCGTAGTAAGTGAGTTCATACTCCAGTTGCGCTATTATGTTCACTTTTGGGCAAATACCCTTGGGAAAGGTATGAACCCCCTTATCCTCCCAGCTATGGGTTAGATAGTACCACTACTGTTCTTCTAGGAGAATAGCTTTGGCATTAAATA